>JARKHS020002416.1:0-123587 GCA_030143305.2 Amblyomma americanum
TACAATCGCCCAGCGTGCAGGCAAAACTCGCCCTCCAAGTTCATAGCGTTACTATTTCCCAGCGAGCAGGCAGAGCTCGTCCTCCAAACTGCACGCAGTTACAATCGCCCTTGCGTGCAGGCAAAACTCGTACAAGTTCACAGCGTTATTATTTCCCGTCGCGCAGGCAAAGCTCGTCCTCCAAACTGCGCAGCGTTACAATCTCCCTGCATGAAGGCGAAAATCGCCCTCCAATTCACAGCGTTACTATTTCCCTGCGCGCAGGCAAAGCTCGTCCTCCAACTGGACAGCGTTACAATCGCCCTATATGCAGGCAAAGCTCGCGCTCCAAATTCACATTGTTGCTTCTTCCCTGCACGCAGTCAAATCTCGTCCTTCAACTGCCCAGTTACGATCGCCCTGAGCGCAGGCGAAACTCGCTCTCTAAATTCACAGCGTTGGTATTTTCAGGCACGCAGGCAAAGCTCGTCCTACAGACTGCACGCTGTTACAGTCGCCCTGCGTGCAGGCAAAACTCGCCCTCCAAGTTAACAGCGTTAATATTTCCCTGCGCGCAGGAAAAGCTCGTCCTCCAAACTGCACTGAGTTACAATCGCCCTTGCATGCAGGCAAAACTCGCCCTCCAAGTTCACAGCGTTATTATTTCGCGTCGCGCAGGCAAAGCTCGTCCTCCAAACTGAGCAGCGTTTCAATCGCCCTGCATGAAGGCGAAGCTCGCCCTCCAAATTCACAGGGTTGCTACTTCCCTGCGCACAGTCACAGCTCGTCCTTCAACTGCGCAATTACAATTGCCCTGAGCTCATGCGAAACTCGGTCTCTAAATTCACAGCGTTAGTATTTTCAGGCACGCAGGGAAAGCTCGTCCTCCAACTGCACAGCGTTACAATCGCTATGCATAAAGGCTAAACTCGCCCTCCAAGTTCACAGCGTTACTATTTCCCTGCTCGTAAGCAAAGCTCGTCCTCCAATCTGCACAGCGTTACAATCGCTCTTTGTACAGGCGAAACTCGCCTTCCAAATTCCCAGCGTAACTATGTCCCGGCGCGCAGGCAAAGCTCGTCCTTCAACTGCACAGCGTAACAATCGCTCTGCGTACAGGCTAAACTCGCCCTCGAAATTCTCAGCGTTGCTACTTCCCTGCACGCAGTTACAGCTCGTCCTTCAACTGCCCAGTTACAATCGCCCTAAGTGCAGGTGAAACTCGCTCTCTAAATTCACAGCGTTATTATTTCCAGGCACGCAGCCAAAGCTCGTCCTCCAACTGCACAGCGTTACAATCGCCCTGCGTACAGGCTAAACTCGCCCTCCATGTTCACAGCGTTACAATCACCCTGCGTGCAGGCGAAGCTCGCCCTCCAAATTCACAGCGTTGCTACTTCCCTGCACGCAGCCACAGCTCGTCCTTCAACTGCGCACTTAAAATTGCCCTGAGTGCAGGCGAAACTCGCTCTCTAAATTCACAGCGTTAGTATTTTCAGGCAAGCAGGCAAAGCTCGTCCTCCAACTGCACAGCGTTACAATCGCTTTGCGTACTGGCTGAAATCGCCCTCCAAATTCGCAGCGTTACTATTTCCCGGCGCGCAGGCAAAGCTCGTCCTCCAAACTGCACAGCGTTACAATCGCTCTGTGTGCAGGCGGAACTCGCCCTCCAAATTAACCATACAGCGTTACAATCGCTCCACGTGCAGGCGAAACTCGCCCTCCAAATTCACAGCGTTACTATTTCCCTGCGCGCAGGCAAAGCTCGTCCTCGAACTGCACAGGGTTACAATCGCCATGCGTGCAGGCAAAACTCGCCCTCCATGTTCACAGCGTTACTATTTCCCGGCGCGCATACAAAGCTCGTCCTCCAAACTGCACTGAGTTACAATCGCCCTTGCGTGCAGGCAAAACTCGCCCTCCAAGTTCACAGCGTTATTATTTCCCGTCGCGCAGGCAAAGCTCGTCCTCCAAACTGCGCAGCGTTACAATCGCCCTGCATGAAGGCGAAGCTCGCCCTCCAAATTCACAGGGTTGCTACTTCCCTGCGCACAGTCACAGCTCGTCCTTGAACTGCGCCGTTACAATTGCCCTGAGCTCATGCGAAACTCGGTCTCTAAATTCACAGCGTTAGTATTTTCAGGCACGCAGGGAAAGCTCGTCCTCCAATCTGCACAGCGTTACAATCGCTCTTTGTACAGGCTAAACTCGCAATCCAAGTTCACAGTGTTACTATTTCCCGGCGCGCAGGCAAAGCTCGCCCTCCAATCAGCACAGCGTTACAATCGTTCTACGTGCAGGCGAATCTCGCCTTCCAAATTCCCAGCGTAACTATGTCCCGGCGCGCAGGCAAAGCTCGTCCTTCAACTGCACAGCGTAACAATCGCTCTGCGTACAGGCTAAACTCGCCCTCGAAATTCTCAGCGTTGCTACTTCCCTGCACGCAGTTACAGCTCGTCCTTCAACTGCCCAGTTACAATCGCCCTAAGTGCAGGCAAAACTCGCCCTCCAAGTTCACAGCGTTACTATTTCCCAGCGAGCAGGCAGAGCTCGTCCTCCAAACTGCACGCAGTTACAATCGCCCTTGCGTGCAGGCAAAACTCACCCTCCAAGTTCACAGCGTTATTATTTCCCGTCGCGCAGGCAAAGCTCGTCCTCCAAACTGCGCAGCGTTACAATCGCCCAGCATGCAGGCGAAGCTCGGCCTCCAAATTCACAGCGTTGCTTCTTCCCTGCACGCAGTCACATCTCGTCCTTCAACTGCCCAGTTACGATCGCCCTGAGTGCAGGCGAAACTCGCTCTCTAAATTCACAGCGTTGGTATTTTCAGGCACGCAGGCAAAGCTCGTCCTCCAACTGCACAGCGTTACAATCGCTCTGCATACATTCTAAACCCGCCCTCCAAGTTCACAGCGTTACTATTTTCCTGCGCGCAGGCAATGCTCGTCCTCCAATCTGCACAGCGTTAAAATTGCTCTGCGTACAAGCTAAACTCGCCCTCCAAGTTCACAGCGTTACTATTTCCCGGCGCGCAGGCAAAGCTCGTCCTCCAAACTGCACAGCGTTACAATCGGTCTGTGTGCAGGCGAAACTAGCCCTCCAAATTAACCTTACAGCGTTACAATCGCTCCACATGCAGGCGAAACTCGCCCTCCAATTCACAGAGTTACTATTTCCCTGCGCGCAGGCAAAGCTCGTCCTCCAACTGGACAGCGTTACAATCGCCCTATATGCAGGCAAAGCTCGCGCTCCAAATTCACGGCGTTGCTACTTCCCTGCACGCAACACAGCTCGTCCTTCAACTGCCCAGTTACGATCGCCCTGAGTGCAGGCGAAACTCGCTCTCTAAATTCACAGCGTTAGTATTTCCAGGCACGCAGGCAAAGGTCCTCCTCCAACTGCACAGCGTTACAATCGCCCTGCGTTCAGGCAAAACTCGCCCTCCGAGTTCACAGCGTTACTATTTTTTTGCGCGCAGGCAAAGCTCGTCCTCGAACTGCACAGGGTTACAATTGCCATGCGTGCCGGCAAAACTCGCCCTCCAAGTTCACAGCGTTTCTATTTCCCGGCGCGCAGGCAAAGGTCGTCCTCCAATCAGCACAGCGTTGCAATCGTTCTACGTGCAGGCGAAACTCGCCCTCCAAGTTCACAGCGTTACTATTTCCCATCGCGCAGGCAGAGCTCGTCCTCCAAACTGCACGCTGTTACAGTCGCCCTGCGTGCAGGCAAAACTCGCCCTCCAAGTTAACAGCGTTAATATTTCCCTGCGCGCAGAAAAAGCTCGTCCTCCAAACTGCACTGAGTTACAATCGCCCTTGCGTGCAGGCAAAACTCGCCCACCAAGTTCACAGCGTTATTATTTCCCGTCGCGCAGGCAAAGCTCGTCCTCCAAACTGCGCAGCGTTACAATCGCCCTGCATGAAGGCGAAGCTCGCCCTCTAAATTCACAGGGTTGCTACTTCCCTGCGCACAGTCACAGCTCGTCCTTCAACTGCGCAGTTACAATTGCCCTGAGCTCATGCGAAACTCGGTCTCTAAATTCACAGCGTTAGTATTTTCAGGCACGCAGGGAAAGCTCGTCCTCCAACTGCACAGCGTTACAATCGCTATGCATAAAGGCTAAACTCGCCCTCCAAGTTCACAGCGTTACTATTTCCCTGCGCGTAGGCAAAGCTCGTCCTCCAATCTGCACAGCGTTACAATCGCTCTTTGTACAGGCTAAACTCGCCATCCAAGTTCACAGCGTTACTATTTCCCGGCGCGCAGGCAAAGCTCGCCCTCCAATCAGCACAGCGTTACAATCGTTCTACGTGCAGGCGAAACTCGCACACCAAGTTCACAGCGTTACTATTTCTCTGCGCGCAGGAAAAGCTCGTCCTCAACTGCGCAGCGTTACAATCGCTCTGCTTACATTCTAAACTCGCAATCTAAGTTCACAACTTTACTATTTCCCCGCGCGCAGGCAAAGCTCGTCCTCCAAACTGCACAACGTTACAATCGCTCTGCGCAAAGGCGAAACTCGCACACCAAGTTCACAGCGTTACTATTTCTCTGCGCGCAGGAAAAGCTCGTCCTCCAAACTGCACAGTGTTACAATCGCCTTGCGTGCAGGCAAAACTCGCCCTCCAAGTTCACAGCGTTACAATCACCCTGCGTGCAGACGAAGCTCGCCCTCCAAATTCACAGCGTTGCTACTTCCCTGCGCGCAGCCAAAGCTTGTCCTTCAACTGCGCAGTTACAATCGCCCTGAGTGCAGGCGAAACTCGCTCTCTAAATTCACGGCGTTAGTATTTCCAGACACAGAGGAAAAGCTCGTCCTCCAACTGCACAGCGTTGCAATCGCTCTGCGTACAGGCTAAACTCGCCCTCCAAGTTCACAGCGTTACTATATCCCGGCGCACAGGCAAAGCTCATCATCCAGACTGCACGGAGTTACAATCGCCCTGCGTGCAGGCAAAACTCGCCCTCCAAGTTCACATCGTTACTATTTCCCTGCGCGAAGGGCAAAGCTCGTCCTCCAACTGCACGGCGTTACAATCGCCCTGCGTGCAGGCAAAACTCCCCTCCAAGTTCACAGCGTTACTATTTCCCTGCGCGCAGGCAAAGCTCGTACTCCAAACTCTACGGAGCTACAATCGCCCTTAGTGCAGGCGAAGCTCGCCCTCCAAATTCACAGCGTTGCTACTTCCCTGCGCGCAGGCAAAGCTCGTCCTGCAAACTGCACGGAGCTACAATCGCCATGCGTGCTGGCAAAACTCGCCCTCCAAGTTCACAGCGTTACTATTTCCCTGAGCACAGGCAAAGCTCGTCCTCCATCTGCACAGCGTTACAATCGCCATGCGTGTAGGCAAAACTCGCCCTCCAAGTTCACAGCGTTACTATTTCCCTGCGCGCAGGCAAAGCTCGTCCTCTATCTGCACAGCGTTACAATCGCCCTGCGTGAAGGTAAAACTCGCAATCCAAGTTCACAGCGTTAATATTTTTCGGCGCGCAGGCAAAGCTCGTCCTCAAATCAGCACAGCGTTACAATCGTTCTACGTGCAGGCGAAACTCGCCTTCCATTTTCTCAGCGTAAATATTTCCCGGTGCGCAGGCAAAGCTCGTCCTCCAACTGCACAGCGTTACAATCGCCTTGCGTGCAGGCAAAACTCGCGCTCCAAGTTCACAGCGTTACTATTTGCCTGCGCGCAAGCAAAAATCGTCCTCCAACTGCACAGCGTAACAATCGCCCTGCGTGCAGGCAAAACTCGCCCTCCAAGTTCACAGCGTTACTATATCCTGGCGCGCAGGCAAAGCTCGTCCTCCAAATTGCACGGAGTTACAATCGCCCTGCGTGCAGGCTAAACTCGCCCTCCAAGTTTACAGCGTTACTATTTCCCTGCGCGAAGGACAAAGGTCGTCCTCCAACTGCACAGCGTTACAATCACCCTGCGTGCAGGCAAAACTCCCCTCCAAGTTCACAGCGTTACTATTTCTCTGCGCGCAGGAAAAGCTCGTCCTCCAAACTTCACGGAGCTACAATCGCCCTGCGTGCAGGCAAAACTCGCAATCCAAGTTCACAGCGTTACTATTTCCCGGCGCGCAGGCAAAGCTCGTCCTCCAAACTGCACAGCGTTACAATCGGTCTGTTTGCAGGCGGAACTCGCCCTCCAAACTAACCTTACAGCGTTACAATCGCTCCACGTGCAGGCGAAAGTCGCCCTCCAAATTCACAGCGTTACTATTTCCCTGCGCGCAGGCAAAGCTAGTATTCCAACTGCACAGCGTAACAATCGCCCTGCATGCAAGCAAAGTTCGCGCTCCAAATTCACGGCGTTGCTACTTCCCTGCACGCAGTCACAACTCGTCCTTCAACTGCCCAGTTACGATCGCCTTGAGTGCAGGCGAAACTCGCTCTCTAAATTCACAGCGTTAGTATTTCCAGGCACGCAGGCAAAGCTCGTCCTCCAACTGCACAGTGTTACACTCGCTCTGCGTACAGGCAAAACTCGCCCTCCAAGTTCGCAGCGTTACTATTTCCCGGCGCGCAGGCAAAGCTCGTCCTCATATCAGCACAGCGTTACACTCGTTCTACGTGCAGGCGAAACTCGCCTTCCAATTTCTCAGCGTAAATATTTCCCGGTGCGCAGGCAAAGCTCGTTCTCCAAACTGCACAGCGTTACAATCGCCTTGCGTGCAGGCAAAACTCGCGCTCCAAGTTCACAGCGTTGCTATTTGCCTGCGCGCAAGCAAAGCTCGTCTTCAAACTGCACAGCGTAACAATCGCCCTGCGTGCAGGCAAAACTCGCCATCCAAGTTCACAGCGTTAATATATCCCGGCGCGCAGGCAAAGCTCGTCCTCCAAACTGCACGGAGTTACAATCGCCCTGCATGCAGGCTAAACTCGCCCTCCAAGTTCACAGCGTTACTATTTCCCTGCGCAAAGGGCAAAGCTCGTCCTCCAACTGCACAGCGTTACAATCACCCTGCGTGCAGGCAAAACTCCCCTCCAATTTCACAGCGTTACTATTTCTCTGCGCGCAGGCAAAGCTCGTCCTCTACCTGTACAGCGTTAAAATCTCCCTGCGTGCAGGTAAAACTCGCAATCCAAGTTCACAGCGTTACTATATCCCGGCGCGCAGGCAAAGCTCGTCCTCCAAACTGCACAGCGTTACAATCGGTCTGTGTGCAGGCGGAACTCGCCCTCCAAACTAAACTTACAGCGTTACAATCGCTCCACGTGCAGGCGAAAGTCGCCCTCCAAATTCACAGCGTTACTATTTCCCTGCGCGCAGGCAAAGCTAGTATTCCAACTGCACAGCGTAACAACCGCCCTGCATGCAGGCAAAGCTCGCGCTCCAAATTCACAGCGTTGCTACTTCCCTGCACGCAGTCACAATTCGTCCTTCAACTGCCCAGTTACAATCGCCTTGAGTGCAGGCGAAACTCGCTCTCTAAATTCACAGCGTTAGTATTTCCAGGCACGCAGGCAAAGCTCGTCCTCCAACTGCACAGCGTTACAATCGCTCCACATGCAGGCGAAACTCGCTCTCCAATTCACAGAGTTACTATTTCCCTGCGCGCAGGCAAAGCTCGTCCTCCAACTGGACAGCGTTACAATCGCTCTATATGCAGGCAAAGCTCGCGCTCCAAATTCACAGCATTGCTACTTCCCTGCACGCAGTCACAGCTCGTCCTTCAACTGCCCAGTTACGATCGCTCTGAGTGCAGGCGAAACTCGCTCTCTAAATTCACAGCGTTAGTATTTCCAGGCACGCCGGCAAAGGTCCTCCTCCAACTGCACAGCGTTACAATCGCCCTGCGTTCAGGCAAAACTCGCCCTCCGAGTTCACAGCGTTACTATTTTCCTGCGCGCAGGCAAAGCTCGTCCTCCAAGTGCCCAGCGTTACAATCGCCCTGCGTGCAGGCAAATCTCGCCCTCCAAGTTCACAGCGTTACTATTTTTTTGCGCGCAGGCAAAGGTCGTCCTCGAACTGCACAGGGTTACAATTGCCATACGTGCCGGCAAAACTTGCCCTCCAATTTCACAGCGTTTCTATTTCCCGGCGCGCAGGCAAAGCTCGTCCTCCAATCAGCACAGCGTTACAATCGTTCTACGTGCAGGCGAAACTCGCCCTCCAAGTTCACAGCGTTACTATTTCCCAGCGCGCAGGCAGAGCTCGTCCTCCAAACTGCACGCTGTTACAGTCGCCCTGCGTGCAAGCAAAACTCGCCCTCCAAGTTAACAGCGTTAATATTTCCCTGCGCGCAGCAAAAGCTCGTCCTCCAATCTGCACTGAGTTACAATTGCCCTTGCGTGCAGGCAAAACTCGCCCTCCAATTTCACAGCGTTATTATTTCCCGTCGCGCAGGCAAAGCTCGTCCTCCAAACTGCGCAGCGTTACAATCGCCCCGCATGAAGGCGAAGCTCGCCCTCTAAATTCGCAGGGTTGCTACTTCCCTGCGCACAGTCACAGCTCGTCCTTCAACTGCGCAGTTACAATTGCCCTGAGCTCATGCGAAACTCGGTCTCTAAATTCACAGCGTTAGTATTTTCAGGCACGCAGGGAAAGCTCGTCCTCCAACTGCACAGCGTTACAATCGCTATGCATAAAGGCTAAACTCGCCCTCCAAGTTCACAGCGTTACTATTTCCCTGCGCGTAGGCAAAGCTCGTCCTCCAATCTGCACAGCGTTACAATCGCTCTTTGTACAGGCTAAACTCGCCATCCAAGTTCACAGCGTTACTATTTCCCGGCGCAGGCAAAGCTCGCCCTCCAATCAGCACAGCGTTACAATCGTTCTACGTGCAGGCGAAACTCGCCTTCCAAATTCCCAGCGTAACTATGCCCCGGCGCGCAGGCAAAGCTCGTCCTTCAATTGCACAGCGTAACAATCGCTCTGCGTACAGGCTAAACTCGCCCTCGAAATTCTCAGCGTTGCTACTTTCCTGCACGCAGTTACAGCTCGTCCTTCAACTGCCCAGTTACGATCGTCCTGAGTGGAGGCGAAACTCGCTCTCTAAATTCACAGCGTTAGTATTTCCAGGCACGCAGGCAAAGGTCCTCCTCCAACTGCACAGCGTTACAATCGCCCTGCGTTCAGGCAAAACTCGCCCTCCGAGTTCACAGCGTTACTATTTTCCTCCGCGCAGGCAAAGCTCGTCCTCCAACTGCCCAGCGTTACAATCGCCATGCGTGCAGGCAAATCTCGCCCTCGAAATTCACAGCGTTACTATTTCCCGGCGCGCAGGCAAAGCTCGTTTTCCAATCAGCACAGCGTTACAATCGTTCTACGTGCAGGCGAAACTCGCCTTCCAAGTTCCCAGCGTAAATATTTCCCGGTGCGCAGGCAAAGACCGTCCTCCAAACTGCACAGCCTTACAGTCGCCCTGCGTGCAGGCAAAACTCGCCCTCCAAGCTCACAGCGTTACTATTTCTCTGCGCGCAAGCAAAGCTCGTCCTCCAACTGCACAGCGTTACAATCGCCATGCGTGCAGGCAAAACTCGCCCTCCAAGTTCACAGCGTTACTATTTCCCTGCGCGCAGGCAAAGCTCGTCCTCTACCTGCACAGTGTTAAAATCGCCCTGCGTGCAGGCAAATCTCGCCCTCCAAGTTCACAGCGTTACTATTTCTTTGCGCGCAGGCAAAGCTCGTCCTCGAACTGCACAGGGTTACAATCGCCATGCGTGCCGGCAAAACTCGCCCTCCAAGTTCACAGCGTTTCTATTTCCCGGCGCGCATGCAAAGCTCGTCCTCCAATCAGCACAGCGTTACAATCGTTCTACGTGCAGGCGAAGCTCGGCCTCCAAATTCACAGCGTAGCTACTTCCCTGCGCGCAGTCACAGCTCGTCCTTCAACTGCGCACTTAAAATTGCCCTGAGTGCAGGCGAAACTCGCTCTCTAATTTCACAGCGTTAGTATTTTCAGGCAAGCAGGCAAAGCTGGTCCTCCAACTGCACAGCGTTACAATCGCTCTGCGTACATTCTAAACTCGCCCTCCAAATTCACAACGTTACTATTTCCCGGCGCGCAAGCAAAGCTCGTCCTCTAATCAGCACAGCGTTAAAATCGTTATGTGTGTAGGCGAAACTCGCCTTCCAAATTCCCAGCGTAACTATGTCCCTGCGCGCAGGCAAAGCTCGTCCACCAACTGCACAGCGTTAGAATCGCTTTGCGTACAGGCTGAAATCGCCCTCCAAATTCACAGCGTTACTATTTCCCGGCGCGCAGGCAAAGCTCGTCCTCCAAACTGCACAGCGTTACAATCGGTCTGTGTGCAGGCGGAACTCGCCCTCCAAATTAACCATACAGCGTTACAATCGTTCCACGTGCAGGCGAAACTCGCCCTCCAAATTCACAGCGTTACTATTTCCCTGCGCGCAGGCAAAGCTCGTCCTCGAACTGCACAGGGTTACAATCGCCCTGCGTGCAGGCAAAACTCGCCCTCCATGTTCACAGCGTTACTATTTCCCGGCGCGCAGGCAAAGCTCGTCCTCCAATCAGCACAGCGTTACAATCGTTCTACGTGCAGGCGAAACTCGCCTTCCAAGTTCCCGGCGTAAATATTTCCGGGTGCGCAGGCAAAGCTCGTCCTCCAAACTGCACAGCGTTAAAATCGCCTTGCGTGCAGGCAAAACGCGCCATCCAAGTTTCCAGCGTTAATATTTACCTGCGCGAAGGCAAAGCTCGTCCTCCAAACTGCACGGAGTTACAATCGCCCTGCGTACAGGCAAAACTCGCCCTCCAAGTTCACAGCGTTACTATTTCTCTGCGCGCAGGCAAAGCTCGTCCTCCAACTGCACAGTGTTACAATCGCCCTGCGTGCAGGCAAAACTCGCCCTCCAAGTTCACAGTGTTACTATTTCCCTGCGCGCTGGCAAAGGTCGTCTTCCAAACTGCACGGAGTTACAGTCGCCCTGCGTGCAGGCAAAACTGTCCCTCCAAGATAACAGCGTTAATATTTCCCGGCGCGCAGGAAAAGCTCGTCTCCAAACTGAACGGAGTTACAATCGTTCTACGTGCAGGCGAAACTCGCCTTCCAAATTCCCAGCGTAACTATTTCCCGGTGCGCAGGCAAAGCTCGCCCTCCAAACTGCACAGCGTTACAGTCGCCCTGCGTGCAGGCAAAACTCGCCCTCCAAGCTCACAGCGTTACTATTTCTCTGCGCGCAAGCAAAGCTCGTCCTCCAACTGCACAGCGTTACCATCGTCCAGCGTGCAGGCAAAACTCGCCCTCCAAGTTCATAGCGTTACTATTTCCCAGCGAGCAGGCAGAGCTCGTCCTCCAAACTGCACGCAGTTACAATCGCCCTTGCGTGCAGGCAAAACTCGTACAAGTTCACAGCGTTATTATTTCCCGTCGCGCAGGCAAAGCTCGTCCTCCAAACTGCGCAGCGTTACAATCTCCCTGCATGAAGGCGAAACTCGCCCTCCAATTCACAGCGTTACTATTTCCCTGCGCGCAGGCAAAGCTCGTCCTCCAACTGGACAGCGTTACAATCGCCCTATATGCAGGCAAAGCTCGCGCTCCAAATTCACAGCGTTGCTTCTTTGCACGCAGTCAAATCTCGTCCTTCAACTGCCCAGTTACGATCGCCCTGAGCGCAGGCGAAACTCGCTCTCTAAATTCACAGCGTTGGTATTTTCAGGCACGCAGGCAAAGCTCGTCCTCCAAACTGCACGCTGTTACAGTCGCCCGGCGTGCAGGCAAAACTCGCCCTCCAAGTTAACAGCGTTAATATTTCCCTGCGCGCAGGAAAAGCTCGTCCTCCAAACTGCACTGAGTTACAATCGCCCTTGCGTGCAGGCAAAACTCGCCCTCCAAGTTCACAGCGTTATTATTTCCCGTCGCGCAGGCAAAGCTCGTCCTCCAAACTGAGCAGCGTTACAATCGCCCTGCATGAAGGCGAAGCTCGCCCTCCAACATCACAGCGTTGCTACTTCCTGCGCGCAGTCACAGCTCGTCCTTCAACTGCGCAGTTAAAATCGCCCTGAGTGCAGGCGAAACTCGCTCTCTAAATTCACAGCGTTAGTATTTTCAGGCACGCAGGCAAAGCTCGTCCTCCAACTGTACAGCGTTACAATCGCTCTGCGTACATTCTAAACCCGCCCTCCAAGTTCACAACTTTACTATTTCCCCGCGCGCAGGCAATGCTCGTCCTTCAATCTGCACAGCGTTACAATTGCTCTGCGTACAGGCAAAACTCGCCCTCCAAGTTCACAGCGTTACTATTTCTTTGCGCGCTGGCAAAGCTCGTCCTTGAACTGCACAGGGTTACAATCGCCATGCGTGCAGGCAAAACTCGCCCTCGAAATTCACAGCGTTACTATTTCCCGGCGCGCAGGCAAAGCTCGTTTTCCAATCAGCACAGCGTTACAATCGTTCTACGTGCAGGCGAAACTCGCCTTCCAAGTTCCCAGCGTAAATATTTCCCGGTGCGCAGGCAAAGACCGTCCTCCAAACTGCACAGCCTTACAGTCGCCCTGCCTGCAGGCAAAACTCGCCCTCCAAGCTCACAGCGTTACTATTTCTCTGCGCGCAAGCAAAGCTCGTCCTCCAACTGCACAGCGTTACAATCGCCATGCGTGCAGGCAAAACTCGCCCTCCAAGTTCACAGCGTTACTATTTCCCTGCGCGCAGGCAAAGCTCGTCCTCTACCTGCACAGTGTTAAAATCGCCCTGCGTGCAGGCAAATCTCGCCCTCCAAGTTCACAGCGTTACTATTTCTTTGCGCGCAGGCAAAGCTCGTCCTCGAACTGCACAGGGTTACAATTGCCATGCGTGCCGGCAAAACTCGCCCTCCAAGTTCACAGCGTTTCTATTTCCCGGCGCGCAGGCAAAGCTCGTCCTCCAATCAGCACAGCGTTACAATCGTTCTACGTGCAGGCGAAACTCGCCCTCCAAGTTCACAGCGTTACTATTTCCCAGCGCGCAGGCAGAGCTCGTCCTCCAAACTGCACGCTGTTACAGTCGCCCTGCGTGCAGGCAAAACTCGCCCTCCAAGTTAACAGCGTTATTATTTCCCGTCGCGCAGGCAAAGCTCGTCCTCCAAACTGCGCAGCGTTACAATCGCCCTGCATGAAGGCGAAGCTCGCCCTCTAAATTCACAGGGTTGCTACTTCCCTGCGCACAGTCACAGCTCGTCCTTCAACTGCGCAGTTACAATTGCACTGAGCTCATGCGAAACACGGTCTCTAAATTAACAGCGTTAGTATTTTCAGGCACGCAGGGAAAGCTCGTCCTCCAACTGCACAGCGTTACAATCGCTATGCATAAAGGCTAAACTCGCCCTCCAAGTTCACAGCGTTTCTATTTCCCTGCGCGTAGGCAAAGCTCGTCCTCCAATCTGCCAAGCGTTACAATCGCTCTTTGTACAGGCGAAACTCGCCATCCATGTTCACAGCGTTACTATTTTCCGGCGCGCAGACAAAGCTCGCCCTCCAATCAGCACAGCGTTCCAATCGTTCTACGTGCAGGCGAAACTCGCCTTCCAAATTCCCAGCGTAACTATGCCCCGGCGCGCAGGCAAAGCTCGTCCTTCAATTGCACAGCGTAACAATCGCTCTGCGTACAGGCTAAACTCACCCTCGAAATTCTCAGCGTTGCTACTTCCCTGCACGCAGTTACAGCTCGTCCTTCAACTGCCCAGTTACAATCGCCCTAAGTGCAGGTGAAACTCGCTCTCTAAATTCACAGCGTTAGTATTTACAGGCACGCAGCCAAAGCTCGTCCTCCAACTGCACAGCGTTACAGTCGCCCTGCGTACAGGCTAAACTCGCCCTCCATGTTCACAGCGTTACAATCACCCTGCGTGCAGGCGAAGCTAGCCCTCCAAATTCACAGCGTTGCTACTTCCCTGCACGCAGCCACAGCTCGTCCTACAACTGCCCAGTTACAATCGCCCTGAGTGCAGGTGAAACTCGCTATCTAAATTCCCAACGTTAGTATTTCTAGGCACGCAGGCAAAGCTCGTCCTCCAACTGCACCGCGTTACAATCGCCCTGCGTGCAGGCAAAACTCGCCCTCCAAGTTCACAGCGTTACTATATCCCGGCGCACAGGCAAAGCTCGTCCGCCAAACTGCACGGAGTTACAATCGCCCTGCGTGCAGGCAAAACTCGCCCTCCAAGTTCACAGCGTTACTATTTCCCTGCGCGCAGGCAAAGCTCGTCCTCCAACTGCCCTGCGTTACAATCGCCCTGCATGCAGGCGAAGCTCGGCCTCCAAATTCACAGCGTACCTACTTCCCTGCGCGCAGTCACAGCTCGTCCTTCAACTGCGCACTTAAAATTGCCCTGAGTGCAGGCGAAACTCGCTCTCTAATTTCACAGCGTTAGTATTTTCAGGCAAGCAGGCAAAGCTGGTCCTCCAACTGCACAGCGTTACAATCGCTCTGCGTACATTCTAAACTCGCCCTCCAAGTTCACAACGTTACTATTTCCCCGCGCGCAGGCAATGCTCGTCCTCCAATCTGCACAGCGTTACAATCGCTCTGCGTACAGGCTACACTCGCCCTCCAAGTTCACAGCGTTACAATTTCCCGGCGCGCAAGCAAAGCTCGTCCTCCAAACTGCACAGCGTTATAATCGCTTTGCGTACAGGCTGAAATCGCCCTCCAAATTCACAGCGTTACTATTTCCCGGCGCGCAGGCAAAGCTCGTCCTCCAAACTGCACAGCGTTACAATCGGTCTGTGTCCAGGCGGAACTCGCCCTCCAAATTAACCATACAGCGTTACAATCGCTCCACGTGCAGGCGAAACTCGCCCTCCAAATTCACAGCGTTACTATTTCCCTGCGCGCAGGCAAAGCTTGTCCTCGAACTGCACAGGGTTACAATCGCCATGCGTGCTGGCGAAGCTCGCCCTCCAACTTCACAGCGTTGCTACTTCCTGCGCGCAGTCACAGCTCGTCCTTCAACTGCGCAGTTAAAATCGGCCTGAGTGCAGGCGAAACTCGCTCACTAAATTCACAGCGTTAGTATTTTCAGGCACGCAGGCAAAGCTCGTCCTCCAACTGCACAGCTTACAATCGCTCTGCGTACATTCTAAACCCGCCCTACAATTCACAACGTTACAATTTCCCCGCGCGCAGGCAATGCTCGTCCTTCAATCTGCACAGCGTTACAATTGCTCTGCGTACAGGCAAAACTCGCCCTCCAAGTTCACAGCGTTACTATTTCCCGGCGCGCAGGCAAAGCTCGTCCTCCAATCAGCACAGCGTTACAATCGTTCTTTGTGCAGGCTGAAATCGCCCTCCAAATTCACAGCGTTACTATTTCCCGGCGCGCAGGCAAAGCTCGTCCTCCAAACTGCACAGCGTTACAATCGGTCTGTGTGCAGGCGGAACTAGCCCTGCAAATTAACCTTACAGCGTTACAATCGCTCCACATGCAGGCGAAACGCCCTCCAATTCACAGCGTTACTATTTCCCTGCGCGAAGGCAAAGCTCGTCCTCCAACTGGACAGCGTTACAATCACCCTATATGCAGGCAAAGCTCGCGCTCCAAATTCACAGCGTTGCTACTTCCCTGCACGCAGTCACAGCTCGTCCTTCAACTGCCCACTTACGATCGCCCTGAGTGCAGGCTAAACTCGCGCTCTAAATTCACAGCGTTAGTATTTCCAGGCACGCAGCCAAAGGTCATCCTCCAACTGCCTAGCGTTACAATCGCCATGCGTGCAGGCAAAACTCGCCCTCTAAGTTCACAGCGTTACTATTTCCCTGCGCGCAGGCAAAGCTCGTCCTCTACCTGCACAGTGTTACAATCGCTCTGCGTGCAGGCAAATCTCGCCCTCCAAGTTCACAGCGTCACTATTTCTTTGCGCGCAGGCAAAGCTCGTCCTCGAACTTCACAGGGTTACAATCGCCATGCGTGCAGCCAAAACTCGCCCTCCAAGTTCACAGCGTTACTACTTCCCGGCGCGCAGGCAAAGCTCGTCCTCCAATCAGCACAGCGTTACAATCGTTCTACGTGCAGGCGAAACTCGCCTTCCAAGTTCCCAGCGTAACTATTTCCCGGTGCGCAGGCAAAGCTCGCCCTCCAAACTGCACAGCGTTACAGTCGCCCTGCGTGCAGGCAAAACTCGCCCTCCAAGCTCACAGCGTTACTATTTCTCTGCGCGCAAGCAAAGCTCGTCCTCCAACTGCACAGCGTTACAATCGCCCAGCGTGCAGGCAAAACTCGCCCTCCAAGTTCATAGCGTTACTATTTCCCAGCGAGCAGGCAGAGCTCGTCCTCCAAGCTGCACGCAGTTACAATCGCCCTTGCGTGCAGGCAAAACTCGTACAAGTTCACAGCGTTATTATTTCCCGTCGCGCAGGCAAAGCTCGTCCTCCAAACTGCGCAGCGTTACAATCTCCCTGCATGAAGGCGAACCTCGCCCTCCAATTCACAGCGTTACTATTTCCCTGCGCGCAGGCAAAGCTCGTCCTCCAACTGGACAGCGTTACAATCGCCCTATATGCAGGCAAAGCTCGCGCTCCAAATTCACAGCGTTGCTTCTTCTCTGCACGCAGTCAAATCTCGTCCTTCAACTGCTCAGTTACGATCGCCCTGAGCGCAGGCGAAACTCGCTCTCTAAATTCACAGCGTTGGTATTTTCAGGCACGCAGGCAAAGCTCGTCCTCCAAACTGCACGCTGTTACAGTCGCCCTGCGTGCAGGCAAAACTCGCCCTCCAAGTTAACAGCGTTAATATTTCCCTGCGCGCAGGAAAAGCTCGTCCTCCAAACTGCACTGAGTTACAATCGCCCTTGCGTGCAGGCAAAACTCGCCCTCCAAGTTCACAGCGTTATTATTTCCCGTCGCGCAGGCAAAGCTCGTCCTCCAAACTGAGCAGCGTTACAATCGCCCTGCATGAAGGCGAAGCTCGCCCTCCAAATTCACAGGGTTGCTACTTCCCTGCGCATAGTCACAGCTCGTCCTTCAACTGCGCAGTTACAATTGCCCTGAGCTCATGCGAAACTCGGTCTCTAAATTCACAGCGTTAGTATTTTCAGGTACGCAGGGAAAGCTCGTCCTCCAACTGCACAGCGTTACAATCGCTCTGCGTACATTCTAAACTCGCCCTCCAAGTTCACAACGTTACTATTTCCCCGCGCGCAGGCAATGCTCGTCCTCCAATCTGCACAGCGTTACAATCGCTCTGCGTACAGGCTACACTCGCCCTCCAAGTTCACAGCGTTACAATTTCCCGGCGCGCAAGCAAAGCTCGTCCTCCAAACTGCACAGCGTTATAATCGCTTTGCGTACAGGCTGAAATCGCCCTCCAAATTCACAGCGTTACTATTTCCCGGCGCGCAGGCAAAGCTCGTCCTCCAAACTGCACAGCGTTACAATCGGTCTGTGTCCAGGCGGAACTCGCCCTCCAAATTAACCATACAGCGTTACAATCGCTCCACGTGCAGGCGAAACTCGCCCTCCAAATTCACAGCGTTACTATTTCCCTGCGCGCAGGCAAAGCTTGTCCTCGAACTGCACAGGGTTACAATCGCCATGCGTGCTGGCGAAGCTCGCCCTCCAACTTCACAGCGTTGCTACTTCCTGCGCGCAGTCACAGCTCGTCCTTCAACTGCGCAGTTAAAATCGGCCTGAGTGCAGGCGAAACTCGCTCACTAAATTCACAGCGTTAGTATTTTCAGGCACGCAGGCAAAGCTCGTCCTCCAACTGCACAGCTTACAATCGCTCTGCGTACATTCTAAACCCGCCCTACAATTCACAACGTTACAATTTCCCCGCGCGCAGGCAATGCTCGTCCTTCAATCTGCACAGCGTTACAATTGCTCTGCGTACAGGCAAAACTCGCCCTCCAAGTTCACAGCGTTACTATTTCCCGGCGCGCAGGCAAAGCTCGTCCTCCAATCAGCACAGCGTTACAATCGTTCTTTGTGCAGGCTGAAATCGCCCTCCAAATTCACAGCGTTACTATTTCCCGGCGCGCAGGCAAAGCTCGTCCTCCAAACTGCACAGCGTTACAATCGGTCTGTGTGCAGGCGGAACTAGCCCTGCAAATTAACCTTACAGCGTTACAATCGCTCCACATGCAGGCGAAACGCCCTCCAATTCACAGCGTTACTATTTCCCTGCGCGCAGGCAAAGCTCGTCCTCCAACTGGACAGCGTTACAATCACCCTATATGCAGGCAAAGCTCGCGCTCCAAATTCACAGCGTTGCTACTTCCCTGCACGCAGTCACAGCTCGTCCTTCAACTGCCCACTTACGATCGCCCTGAGTGCAGGCTAAACTCGCGCTCTAAATTCACAGCGTTAGTATTTCCAGGCACGCAGCCAAAGGTCATCCTCCAACTGCCTAGCGTTACAATCGCCATGCGTGCAGGCAAAACTCGCCCTCTAAGTTCACAGCGTTACTATTTCCCTGCGCGCAGGCAAAGCTCGTCCTCTACCTGCACAGTGTTACAATCGCTCTGCGTGCAGGCAAATCTCGCCCTCCAAGTTCACAGCGTCACTATTTCTTTGCGCGCAGGCAAAGCTCGTCCTCGAACTTCACAGGGTTACAATCGCCATGCGTGCAGCCAAAACTCGCCCTCCAAGTTCACAGCGTTACTACTTCCCGGCGCGCAGGCAAAGCTCGTCCTCCAATCAGCACAGCGTTACAATCGTTCTACGTGCAGGCGAAACTCGCCTTCCAAGTTCCCAGCGTAACTATTTCCCGGTGCGCAGGCAAAGCTCGCCCTCCAAACTGCACAGCGTTACAGTCGCCCTGCGTGCAGGCAAAACTCGCCCTCCAAGCTCACAGCGTTACTATTTCTCTGCGCGCAAGCAAAGCTCGTCCTCCAACTGCACAGCGTTACAATCGCCCAGCGTGCAGGCAAAACTCGCCCTCCAAGTTCATAGCGTTACTATTTCCAAGCGAGCAGGCAGAGCTCGTCCTCCAAGCTGCACGCAGTTACAATCGCCCTTGCGTGCAGGCAAAACTCGTACAAGTTCACAGCGTTATTATTTCCCGTCGCGCAGGCAAAGCTCGTCCTCCAAACTGCGCAGCGTTACAATCGCCCTATATGCAGGCAAAGCTCGCGCTCCAAATTCACAGCGTTGCTTCTTCTCTGCACGCAGTCAAATCTCGTCCTTCAACTGCTCAGTTACGATCGCCCTGAGCGCAGGCGAAACTCGCTCTCTAAATTCGCAGCGTTGGTATTTTCAGGCACGCAGGCAAAGCTCGTCCTCCAAACTGCACGCTGTTACAGTCGCCCTGCGTGCAGGCAAAACTCGCCCTCCAAGTTAACAGCGTTAATATTTCCCTGCGCGCAGGAAAAGCTCGTCCTCCAAACTGCACTGAGTTACAATCGCCCTTGCGTGCAGGCAAAACTCGCCCTCCAAGTTCACAGCGTTATTATTTCCCGTCGCGCAGGCAAAGCTCGTCCTCCAAACTGAGCAGCGTTACAATCGCCCTGCATGAAGGCGAAGCTCGCCCTCCAAATTCACAGGGTTGCTACTTCCCTGCGCATAGTCACAGCTCGTCCTTCAACTGCGCAGTTACAATTGCCCTGAGCTCATGCGAAACTCGGTCTCTAAATTCACAGCGTTAGTATTTTCAGGTACGCAGGGAAAGCTCGTCCTCCAACTGCACAGCGTTACAATCGCTATGCATAAAGGCTAAACTCGCCCTCCAAGTTCACAGCGTTACTATTTCCCTGCGCGTAGGCAAAGCTCGTCCTCCAATCAGCACAGCGTTACAATCGTTCTACGTGCAGGCGAAACTCGCCTTCCAAATTCCCAGCGTAAATATGCCCGGCGCGCAGGCAAAGCTCGTCCTTCAACTGCACAGCGTAACAATCGCTCTGCGTACAGGCTAAACTCGCCCTCGAAATTCTCAGCGTTGCTACTTCCCTGCACGCAGTTACAGCTCGTCCTTCAACTGCCCAGTTACAATCGCCCTAAGTGCAGGTGAAACTCGCTCTCTAAATTCACAGCGTTAGTATTTCCAGGCACGCAGCCAAAGCTCGTCCTCCAACTGCACAGCGTTACAATCGCCCTGCGTACAGGCTAAACTCGCCCTCCATGTTCACAGCGTTACAATCACCCTGCGTGCAGGCGAAGCTCGCCCTCCAAATTCACAGCATTGCTACTTCCCTGCACGCAGCCACAGCTCGTCCTTCAACTGCGCACTTAAAATTGCCCTGAATGCAGGCGAAACTCGCTCTCTAAATTCACAGCGTTAGTATTTTCAGGCAAGTAGGCAAAGCTGGTCCTCCCACTGCACAGCGTTACAATCGCTCTGCGTACATTCTAAACTCGCCCTCCAAGTTCACAACGTTACTATTTCTCCGCGCGCAGGCAATGCTCGTCCTCCAATCTGCACAGCGTTACAATCGCTCTGCGTACAGGCTAAACTCGCCCTCCACGTTAACAGCGTTACAATTTCCCGGCGCGCAAGCAAAGCTCGTCCTGTAATCAGCACAGCGTTACAATCGTTATGTGTGCAGGCGAAACTCGCCTTCCAAATTCCCAGCGTAACTATGTCCCTGCGCGCAGGCAAAGCTCGTCCTCCAACTGCACAGCGTTACAATCGCTTTGCGTACAGGCTGAAATCGCCCTCCAAATTCACAGCGTTACTATTTCCCGGCGCGCAGGCAAAGCTCGTCCTCCAAACTGCACAGCGTTACAATCACTCTGTGTGCAGGCGGAACTCGCCCTCCAAATTAACCATACAGCGTTACAATCGCTCCACGTGCAGGCGAAACTCGCCCTCCAAATTCACAGCGTTACTATTTCCCTGCGCGCAGGCAAAGCTCGTCCTCGAACTGCACAGGGTTACAATCGCCATGCGTGCAGGCGAAACTCGCCCTCCAAGTTCACAGCGTTACTATTTCCCAGCGCGCTGGCAGAGCTCGTCCTCCAAACTGCACGCTGTTACAGTCGCCCTTCGTGCAGGCAAAACTCGCCCTCCAAGTTAACAGCGTTAATATTTCCCTGCGCGCAGGAAAAGCTCGTCCTCCAAACTGCACTGAGTTACAATCGCCCTTGCGTGCAGGCAAAACTCGTCCTCCAAGTTCACAGCGTTATTATTTCCCGTCGCGCAGGCAAAGCTCGTCCTCCAAACTGCGCAGCGTTACAATCGCCCTGCATGAAGGCGAAGCTCGCCCTCCAAATTCACAGGGTTGCTACTTCCCTGCGCACAGTCACAGCTCGTCCTTGAACTGCGCAGTTACAATTGCCCTGAGCTCATGCGAAACTCGGTCTCTAAATTCACAGCGTTAGTATTTTCAGGCACGCAGGGAAAGCTCGTCCTCCAACTGCACAGCGTTACAATCGCTATGCATAAAGGCTAAACTCGCCCTCCAAGTTCACAGCGTTACTATTTCCCTGCGCGTAGGCAAAGCTCGTCCTCCAATCTGCACAGCGTTACAATCGCTCTTTGTACAGGCTAAACTCGCCATCCAAGTTCACAGCGTTACTATTTCCCGGCGCGCAGGCAAAGCTCGCCCTCCAATCAGCACAGCGTTACAATCGTTCTACGTGCAGGCGAATCTCGCCTTCCAAATTCCCAGCGTAACTATGTCCCGGCGCGGAGGCAAAGCTCGTCCTTCAACTGCACAGTGTAACAATCTCTCTGCGTACAGGCTAAACTCGCCCTCGAAATTCTCAGCGTTGCTACTTCCCTGGACGCAGTTTCAGCTCGTCCTTCAACTGCCCAGTTACAATCGCCCTAAGTGCAGGTGAAACTCGCTCTCTAAATTCACAGCGTTAGTATTTCCAGGCACGCAGCCAAAGCTCGTCCTCCAACTGCACAGCGTTACAATCGCAATGCGTACAGGCAAAACTCGCCCTCCAAGTTCACAGCGTTACTATATCCCGGCGCGCAGGCAAAACTCGGTCTCCAACTGCACAGCGTAACAATCGCCCTGCGGGCAGGCAAAACTCGCCCTCCAAGTTCACAGCGTTACTATATCCCGGCGCGCAGGCAAAGCTCGTCCGCCAAACTGCACGGAGTTACAATCGCCCTGCGTACAGGCTAAACTCGCCCTCCAAGTTCTCAGCATTGCTACTTCCCTGCACGCAGTCACAGCTCGTCCTCCAAACTGCACTTCGTTACAATCAGTCTGTGTGCAGGTGGAACTCGCCTTCCAAATTCCCAGCGTAACTATGTCCCGGCGCGCAGTCAAAGCTTGTCCTTCAACTGCACAGTTACAATCGCCCTGAGTGCAGGTGAAACTCGCTCTCTAAATTCACAGCGTTAGTATTTCCAGGCACGCAGGCAAAGCTCGTCCTCCAACTGCACAGCGTCAAAATCGCTCAGCGTACAGGCTAAACTCGCACTCCAAGCTCACAGCGTTACTATTTCCCTGCGCGCAGGCAAAGCTCGTCCTCCAACTGCACAGCGTTGCTACTTCCTTGCGCGCAGTCAAAGCTCGTCCTTCAACTGCGCAGTTACAATCGCCCTGAGTGCAGGCGAAACTTGCTCTCTAAAACCACAGCGTTAGTATTTCCAGGCACGCAGGCAAAGCTCATCCTCCAACTGCACAGCGTTACAATCGCTCTGCGTACAGGCTAAACTCGCCCTCCAAGTTCACAGCGTTACTATTTCCCTGCGCGTAGGCAAAGCTCGTCCTCCAATCTGCACAGCGATACAATCGCTCTTTGCACAGGCTAAACTCGCCCTCCAAGTTCACAGCGTTACTATTTCCCGGCGCGCAGGCAAAGCGCGCCCTCCAATCAGCACAGCGTTACAATCGTTCTACGTGCAGGCGAAACTCGCCTTCCAAATTCCCAGCGTTACTATTTCCCTGCGCGCAGGCAAAGCTCGTCCTCCAACTGCCCTGCGTTACAATCGCCCTGTATGGAGGCGAAGCTCGCCCTCCAAATTCACAGCGTTGCTACTTCCCTGCGCGCAGTCACAGCTCGTCCTTCAACTGCACAGTTAAAATCGCCCTGAGTGCAGGCTGAAATCGGCCTCCAAATTCACAGCGTTACTATTTCCCGGCGCGCAGGCGAAGCTCGTCCTTTAAACTGCACAGCGTTACAATCGGTCTGTGTGCAGGCGGAACTAGCCCTCCAAATTAACCTTACAGCGTTACAATCGTTACACATGCAGGCGAAACTCGCCCTCCAATTCACAGCGTTACTATTTCCCTGCGCGCAGGCAAAGCTCGTCCTCCGTCTGGACAGCGTTACAATCGCCCTATATGCAGGCAAAGCTCGCGCTCCAAATTCACAGCGTTGCTACTTCCCTGCACGCTGTCACAGCTCGTCCTCCAACTGCACAGCGTTGCAATCGCCATGCGTGCAGGCAAAACTCACCCTCCAAGTTCACAGCGTTACTATTTCCCTGCGCGCAGGAAAAGCTCGTCCTCTACCTGCACAGCGTTACAATCGCCCTGCGTGCAGGCAAAACTCGCCCTCCAAGTTCACAGCGTTACTATTTCTTTGCGCGCAGGCAAAGCTCGTGCTCGAACTGCACACGGTTACAATCGTCATGCGTGCAAACAAAACTCGCCCTCCAAGTTCCCAGCATCACTCTTTCCCTGCACACAGGCAAAGCTCGTTCTCGAACTGCACAGGGTTACAATCGCCATGCGTGCAGGCAAAACTCGCCCTCCAAGTTCACAGCGTTGCTACTTCCCTGCACGCAGCCACAGCTCGTCCTTCAACTGCCCAGTTACAATCGCCCTGAGAGCAGGTGAAACTCGCTATCTAAATTCACAACGTTAGTATTTCTAGGCACGCAGGCAAAGCTCGTCCTCCAACTGCACAGCGTTACAATCGCTCTGCGTACATTCTAAACCCGCCCTCCAAGTTCACAACGTTACAATTTCCCCGCGCGCAGGCAATGCTCGTCCTCCAATCTGCACAGCGTTAGAATTGCTCTGCGTACAGGCAAAACTCGCCCTCCAAGTTCACAGCGTTACTATTTCCCGGCGCGCAGGCAAAGCTAGTCCTCCAATCAGCACAGCGTTACAATCGTTCTTTGTGCAGGCTGAAATCTCCCTCCAAATTCACAGCGTTACTATTTCCCGGCGCGCAGGCAAAGCTCGTCCTCCAACTGCCCTGCGTTACAATCGCCCTGTATGGAGGCGAAGCTCGCCCTCCAAATTCACAGCGTTGCTACTTCCCTGCGCGCAGTCACAGCTCGTCCTTCAACTGCGCAGTTAAAATCGCCCTGAGTGCAGGCGAAACTCGCTCTCTATATTCACAGCGCTAGTATTTTCAGGCACGCAGGCAATGCTCGTCCCCCAATCTGCACAGCGTTACAATTGCTCTGCGTACAGGCTAAACTCGCCCTCCAAGTTCACAGCGTTACTATTTCCCGGCGCGCAGGCAAAGCTCGTCCTCCAATCAGCACAGCGTTACAATCGTTCTTTGTGCAGGCTGAAATCGCCCTCTAAATTCACAGCGTTACTATTTCCCGGCGCGCAGGCAAAGCTCGTCCTCCAAACTGCACAGCGTTACAATCGGTCTGTGTGCAGGCGGAACTAGCCCTCCAAATTAACCTTACATCGTTACAATCGCTCCACATGCAGGCGAAACTCGCCCTCCAATTCACAGCGTTACTATTTCCTTGCGCGCAGGCAAAGCTCGTCCTCCAACTGGACAGCGTTACAATCGCCCTCTATGCAGGCAAAGCTCGCGCTCCAAATTTACAGCGTTGCTACTTCCCTGCACGCAGTCACAGCTCGTCCTCCAACTGCACAGCGTTACAATCGCCCAGCGTGCAGGCAAAACTCGCCCTCCAAGTTCACAGCGTTACTATTTCCCAGCGAGCAGGCAGAGCTCGTCCTCCAAACTTCACGCAGTTACAATCGCCATTGCGTGCAGGCAAAACTCACCCTCCAAGTTCACAGCGTTATTATTTCCCGTCGCGCAGGCAAAGCTCGTCCTCCAAACTGCGCAGCGTTACAATCACCCAGCATGCAGGCGAAGCTCGGCCTCCAAATTCACAGCGTTGCTTCTTCCCTGCACGCAGTCACATCTCGTCCTTCAACTGCCCAGTTACGATCGCCCTGAGTGCAGGCCAAACTCCCTCTCTAAATTCACAGCGTTGGTATTTTCAGGCACGCAGGCAAAGCTCGTCCTCCAACTGCACAGCGTTACAATCGCTCTGCATACATTCTAAACCCACCCTCCAAGTTCACAGCGTTACTATTTTCCTGCGCGCAGGCAATGCTCGTCCTCCGATCTGCACAGCGTTACAATTGCTCTGCGTACAAGCTAAACTCGCCCTCCAAGTTCACAGCGTTACTATTTCCCGGCGCGCAGGCAAAGCTCGTCCTCCAATCAGCACAGCGTTTCAATCGTTCTTTGTGCAGGCTGAAACTGCCCTCCAAATTCACAGCGTTACTATTTCCCGGCGCGCAGGCAAAGCTCGCCCTCCAAACTGCACAGCGTTACAATCGGTCTGTGTGCAGGCGGAACTAGCCCTCCAAATTAACCTTACAGCGTTACAATCGCTACACATGCAGGCGAAACTCGCCCTCCAATTCACAGCGTTACTATTTCCCTGCGCGCAGGCAAAGCTCGTCCTCCATCTGGACAGAGTTACAATCGCCCTATATGCAGGCAAAGCACGCGCTCCAAATTCACAGCGTTGCTACTTCCCTGCACGCAGTCACAGCTCGTCCTCCAACTGCACAGCGTTGCAATCGCCATGCGTGCAGGCAAAACTCGCTCTCCAAGTTCACAGCGTTACTATTTCCCTGCGCGCAGGCAAAGCTCGTCCTCTACCTGCACAGCGTTACAATCGCCCTGCGTGCAGGCAAAACTCGCCCTCCAAGTTCACAGCGTTACTATTTCTTTGCGCGCAGGCAAAGCTCGTGCTCGAACTGCACACGGTTACAATCGTCATGCGTGCAAACAAAACTCGCCCTCCAAGTTCACAGCATCACTCTTTCCCTGCACACAGGCAAAGCTTGTTCTCGAACTGCACAGGGTTACACTCGCCATGCGTGCAGGCAAAACTTGCCCTCCAAGTTCACAGCGTTGCTACTTCCCTGCACGCAGCCACAGCTCGTCCTTCAACTGCCCAGTTACAATCGCCCTGAGAACAGGTGAAACTCGCTATCTAAATTCACAACGTTAGTATTTCTAGGCACGCCGGCAAAGCTCGTCCTCCAACTGCACAGCGTTACAATCGCTCTGCGTACATTCTAAACCCGCCCTCCAAGTTCACAACGTTACAATTTCCCCGCGCGCAGGCAATGCTCGTCCTCCAATCTGCACAGCGTTAGAATTGCTCTGCGTACAGGCAAAACTCGCCCTCCAAGTTCACAGCGTTACTATTTCCCGGCGCGCAGGCAAAGCTAGTCCTCCAATCAGCACAGCGTTACAATCGTTCTTTGTGCAGGCTGAAATCGCCCTCCAAATTCACAGCGTTACTATTTCCCGGCGCGCAGGCAAAGCTCGTCCTCCAAACTGCACAGCGTTACAATCGGTCTGTGTGCAGGCGAAACTCGCCTTCCAAATTCCCAGCATTACTATTTGCCTGCGCGCAGGCAAAGCTCGTCCTCCAACTGCCCTGCGTTACAATCGCCCTGTATGGAGGCGAAGCTCGCCCTCCAAATTCACAGCGTTGCTACTTCCTTGCGCGCAGTCACAGCTCGTCCTTCAACTGCGCAGTTAAAATCGCCCTGAGTGCAGGCGAAACTCGCTCTCTATATTCACAGCGCTAGTATTTTCAGGCACGCAGGCAATGCTCGTCCTCCCATCTGCACAGCGTTACAATTGCTCTGCGTACAGGCTAAACTCGCCCTCCAAGTTCACAGCGTTACTATTTCCCGGCGCGCAGGCAAAGCTCATCCTCCAATCAGCACAGCGTTACAATCGTTCTTTGTTCAGGCTGAAATCGCCCTCTAAATTCACTGCGTTACTATTTCCCGGCGCGCAGGCAAAGCTCGTCCTCCAAACTGCACAGCGTTACAATCGGTCTGTGTGCAGGCGGAACTAGCCGTCCAAATTAACCTTACAGCGTTACAATCGCTCCACATGCAGGCGAAACTCGCCCTCCAATTCACAGCGTTACTATTTCCTTGCGCGCAGGCAAAGCTCGTCCTCCAACTGGACAGCGTTACAATCGCCCTATATGCAGGCAAAGCTCGCGCTCCAAATTCACAGCGTTGCTACTTCCCTGCACGCAGTCACAGCTCGTCCTCCAACTGCACAGCGTTACAATCGCCCAGCGTGCAGGCAAAACTCGCCCTCCAAGTTCACAGCGTTACTATTTCCGAGCGAGCAGGCAGAGCTCGTCCTCCAAACTGCACGCAGTTACAATCGCCCTTGCGTGCAGGCAAAACTCACCCTCCAAGTTCACAGCGTTATTATTTCCCGTCGCGCAGGCAAAGCTCGTCCTCCAAACTGCGCAGCGTTACAATCGCCCAGCATGCAGGCGAAGCTCGGCCTCCAAATTCACAGCGTTGCTACTTCCCTGCGCGCAGTCACAGCTCGTCCTTCTACTGCGCAGTTATAATCGCCCTGAGTGCAGGCGAAACTCGCTCTCTAAATTCACAGCGTTAGTATTTTCAGGCACGCAGGCAAAGCTCGTCCTCCAACTGCACAGCGTTACAATCGCTCTGCGTACATTCTAAACCCGCCCTCCAAGTTCACAACGTTACAATTTCCCCGCGCGCAGGCAATGCTCGTCCTTCAATCTGCTCAGCGTTACAATTGCTCTGCGTACAGGCAAAACTCCCCCTTCAAGTTCACAGCGTTACTATTTCCCGGCGCGCAGGCAAAGCTCGTCCTCCAATCAGCACAGCGTTACAATCGTTCTTTGTGCAGGCTGAAATCGCCCTCCAAATTCACAGCGTTACTATTTCCCGGCGCGCAGGCAAAGCTCGTCCTCCAAACTGCACAGCGTTACAATTGGTCTGTGTGCAGGCGGAACTAGCCCTGCAAATTAACCTTACAGCGTTACAATCGCTCCACATGCAGGCGAAACTCGACCTCCAATTTACAGCGTTACTATTTCCCTGCGCGCAGGCAAAGCTCGTCCTCCAACTGGACAGCGTTACAATCACCCTATATGCAGGCAAAGCTCGCGCTCCAAATTCACAGCGTTGCTACTTCCCTGCACGCAGTCACAGCTCGTCCTTCAACTGCCCAGTTACGATCGCCCTGAGTGCAGGCTAAACTCGCTCTCTAAATTCACAGCGTTAGTATTTCCAGGCACGCAGGCAAAGGTCATCCTCCAACTGCCTAGCGTTACAATCGCCATGCGTGCAGGCAAAACTCGCCCTCCGAGTTCACAGCGTTACTATTTCCCTGCGCGCAGGCAAAGCTCATCCTCTACCTGCACAGTGTTACAATCGCCCTGCGTGCAGGCAAATCTCGCCCTCCAAGTTCACAGCGTTACTATTTCTTTGCGCGCAGGCAAAGCTCGTCCTCGAACTTCACAGGGTTACAATCGCCATGCGTGCAGGCAAAACTCGCCCTCCAATTTCACAGCGTTACTACTTCCCGGCGCGCAGGCAAAGCTCGTCCTCCAATCAGCACAGCGTTACAATCGTTCTACGTGCAGGCGAAACTCGCCTTCCAAGTTCCCAGCGTAACTATTTCCCGGTGCGCAGGCAAAGCTCGCCCTCCAAACTGCACAGCGTTACAGTCGCCCTGCGTGCAGGCAAAACTCGCCCTCCAAGCTCACAGCGTTACTATTTCTCTGCGCGCAAGCAAAGCTCGTCCTCCAACTGCACAGCGTTACAATCGCCCAGCGTGCAGGCAAAACTCGCCCTCCAAGTTCATAGCGTTACTATTTCCCAGCGAGCAGGCAGAGCTCGTCCTCCAAACTGCACGCAGTTACAATCGCCCTTGCGTGCAGGCAAAACTCGTACAAGTTCACAGCGTTATTATTTCCCGTCGCGCAGGCAAAGCTCGTCCTCCAAACTGCGCAGCGTTACAATCTCCCTGCATGAAGGCGAAAATCGCCCTCCAATTCACAGCGTTACTATTTCCCTGCGCGCAGGCAAAGCTCGTCCTCCAACTGGACAGCGTTACAATCGCCCTATATGCAGGCAAAGCTCGCGCTCCAAATTCACATTGTTGCTTCTTCCCTGCACGCAGTCAAATCTCGTCCTTCAACTGCCCAGTTACGATCGCCCTGAGCGCAGGCGAAACTCGCTCTCTAAATTCACAGCGTTGGTATTTTCAGGCACGCAGGCAAAGCTCGTCCTACAGACTGCACGCTGTTACAGTCGCCCTGCGTGCAGGCAAAACTCGCCCTCCAAGTTAACAGCGTTAATATTTCCCTGCGCGCAGGAAAAGCTCGTCCTCCAAACTGCACTGAGTTACAATCGCCCTTGCATGCAGGCAAAACTCGCCCTCCAAGTTCACAGCGTTATTATTTCGCGTCGCGCAGGCAAAGCTCGTCCTCCAAACTGAGCAGCGTTTCAATCGCCCTGCATGAAGGCGAAGGTCGCCCTCCAAATTCACAGGGTTGCTACTTCCCTGCGCACAGTCACAGCTCGTCCTTCAACTGCGCAATTACAATTGCCCTGAGCTCATGCGAAACTCGGTCTCTAAATTCACAGCGTTAGTATTTTCAGGCACGCAGGGAAAGCTCGTCCTCCAACTGCACAGCGTTACAATCGCTATGCATAAAGGCTAAACTCGCCCTCCAAGTTCACAGCGTTACTATTTCCCTGCTCGTAAGCAAAGCTCGTCCTCCAATCTGCACAGCGTTACAATCGCTCTTTGTACAGGCGAAACTCGCCTTCCAAATTCCCAGCGTAACTATGTCCCGGCGCGCAGGCAAAGCTCGTCCTTCAACTGCACAGCGTAACAATCGCTCTGCGTACAGGCTAAACTCGCCCTCGAAATTCTCAGCGTTGCTACTTCCCTGCACGCAGTTACAGCTCGTCCTTCAACTGCCCAGTTACAATCGCCCTAAGTGCAGGTGAAACTCGCTCTCTAAATTCACAGCGTTATTATTTCCAGGCACGCAGCCAAAGCTCGTCCTCCAACTGCACAGCGTTACAATCGCCCTGCGTACAGGCTAAACTCGCCCTCCATGTTCACAGCGTTACAATCACCCTGCGTGCAGGCGAAGCTCGCCCTCCAAATTCACAGCGTTGCTACTTCCCTCCACGCAGCCACAGCTCGTCCTTCAACTGCGCACTTAAAATTGCCCTGAGTGCAGGCGAAACTCGCTCTCTAAATTCACAGCGTTAGTATTTTCAGGCAAGCAGGCAAAGCTCGTCCTCCAACTGCACAGCGTTACAATCGCTTTGCGTACTGGCTGAAATCGCCCTCCAAATTCGCAGCGTTACTATTTCCCGGCGCGCAGGCAAAGCTCGTCCTCCAAACTGCACAGCGTTACAATCGCTCTGTGTGCAGGCGGAACTCGCCCTCCAAATTAACCATACAGCGTTACAATCGCTCCACGTGCAGGCGAAACTCGCCCTCCAAATTCACAGCGTTACTATTTCCCTGCGCGCAGGCAAAGCTCGTCCTCGAACTGCACAGGGTTACAATCGCCATGCGTGCAGGCAAAACTCGCCCTCCATGTTCACAGCGTCACTATTTCCCGGCGCGCATACAAAGCTCGTCCTCCAAACTGCACTGAGTTACAATCGCCCTTGCGTGCAGGCAAAACTCGCCCTCCAAGTTCACAGCGTTATTACTTCCCGTCGCGCAGGCAAAGCTCGTCCTCCAAACTGCGCAGCGTTACAATCGCCCTGCATGAAGGCGAAGCTCGCCCTCCAAATTCACAGGGTTGCTACTTCCCTGCGCACAGTCACAGCTCGTCCTTGAACTGCGCCGTTACAATTGCCCTGAGCTCATGCGAAACTCGGTCTCTAAATTCACAGCGTTAGTATTTTCAGGCACGCAGGGAAAGCTCGTCCTCCAATCTGCACAGCGTTACAATCGCTCTTTGTACAGGCTAAACTCGCAATCCAAGTTCACAGTGTTACTATTTCCCGGCGCGCAGGCAAAGCTCGCCCTCCAATCAGCACAGCGTTACAATCGTTCTACGTGCAGGCGAATCTCGCCTTCCAAATTCCCAGCGTAACTATGTCCCGGCGCGCAGGCAAACCTCGTCCTTCAACTGCACAGCGTAACAATCGCTCTGCGTACAGGCTAAACTCGCCCTCGAAATTCTCAGCGTTGCTACTTCCCTGCACGCAGTTACAGCTCGTCCTTCAACTGCCCAGTTACAATCGCCCTAAGTGCAGGCAAAACTCGCCCTCCAAATTCACAGCGTTACTATTTCCCAGCGAGCAGGCAGAGCTCGTCCTCCAAACTGCACGCAGTTACAATCGCCCTTGCGTGCAGGCAAAACTCACCCTCCAAGTTCACAGCGTTATTATTTCCCGTCGCGCAGGCAAAGCTCGTCCTCCAAACTGCGCAGCGTTACAATCGCCCAGCATGCAGGCGAAGCTCGGCCTCCAAATTCACAGCGTTGCTTCTTCCCTGCACGCAGTCACATCTCGTCCTTCAACTGCCCAGTTACGATCGCCCTGAGTGCAGGCGAAACTCGCTCTCTAAATTCACAGCGTTGGTATTTTCAGGCACGCAGGCAAAGCTCGTCCTCCAACTGCACAGCGTTACAATCGCTCTGCATACATTCTAAACCCGCCCTCCAAGTTCACAGCGTTACTATTTTCCTGCGCGCAGGCAATGCTCGTCCTCCAATCTGCACAGCGTTAAAATTGCTCTGCGTACAAGCTAAACTCGCCCTCCAAGTTCACAGCGTTACTACTTCCCGGCGCGCAGGCAAAGCTCGTCCTCCAAACTGCACAGCGTTACAATCGGTCTGTGTGCAGGCGAAACTAGCCCTCCAAATTAACCTTACAGCGTTACAATCGCTCCACATGCAGGCGAAACTCGCCCTCCAATTCACAGAGTTACTATTTCCCTGCGCGCAGGCAAAGCTCGTCCTCCAACTGGACAGCGTTACAATCGCCCTATATGCAGGCAAAGCTCGCGCTCCAAATTCACGGCGTTGCTACTTCCCTGCACGCAACACAGCTCGTCCTTCAACTGCCCAGTTACGATCGCCCTGAGTGCAGGCGAAACTCGCTCTCTAAATTCACAGCGTTAGTATTTCCAGGCACGCAGGCAAAGGTCCTCCTCCAACTGCACAGCGTTACAATCGCCCTGCGTTCAGGCAAAACTCGCCCTCCGAGTTCACAGCGTTACTATTTTTTTGCGCGCAGGCAAAGCTCGTCCTCGAACTGCACAGGGTTACAATTGCCATGCGTGCCGGCAAAACTCGCCCTCCAAGTTCACAGCGTTTCTATTTCCCGGCGCGCAGGCAAAGGTCGTCCTCCAATCAGCACAGCGTTGCAATCGTTCTACGTGCAGGCGAAACTCGCCCTCCAAGTTCACAGCGTTACTATTTCCCATCGCGCAGGCAGAGCTCGTCCTCCAAACTGCACGCTGTTACAGTCGCCCTGCGTGCAGGCAAAACTCGCCCTCCAAGTTAACAGCGTTAATATTTCCCTGCGCGCAGAAAAAGCTCGTCCTCCAAACTGCACTGAGTTACAATCGCCCTTGCGTGCAGGCAAAACTCGCCCACCAAGTTCACAGCGTTATTATTTCCTGTCGCGCAGGCAAAGCTCGTCCTCCAAACTGCGCAGCGTTACAATCGCCCTGCATGAAGGCGAAGCTCGCCCTCTAAATTCACAGGGTTGCTACTTCCCTGCGCACAGTCACAGCTCGTCCTTCAACTGCGCAGTTACAATTGCCCTGAGCTCATGCGAAACTCGGTCTCTAAATTCACAGCGTTAGTATTTTCAGGCACGCAGGGAAAGCTCGTCCTCCAACTGCACAGCGTTACAATCGCTATGCATAAAGGCTAAACTCGCCCTCCAAGTTCACAGCGTTACTATTTCCCTGCGCGTAGGCAAAGCTCGTCCTCCAATCTGCACAGCGTTACAATCGCTCTTTGTACAGGCTAAACTCGCCATCCAAGTTCACAGCGTTACTATTTCCCGGCGCGCAGGCAAAGCTCGCCCTCCAATCAGCACAGCGTTAAAATCGTTCTACGTGCAGGCGAAACTCGCCTTCCAAATTCCCAGCGTAACTATGCCCCGGCGCGCAGGCAAAGCTCGTCCTTCAATTGCACAGCGTAACAATCGCTCTGCGTACTGGCTAAACTCGCCCTCGAAATTCTCAGTGTTGCTACTTTCCTGCACGTAGTTACAGCTCGTCCTTCAACTGCCCAGTTACGATCGCCCTGAGTGCAGGCGAAACTCTCTCTCTAAATTCACAGCGTTAGTATTTCCAGGCACGCAGGCAAAGGTCCTCCTCCTACTGCACAGCGTTACAATCGCCCTGCGTTCAGGCAAAGCTCGCCCTCCGAGTTCACAGCGTTACTATTTTCCTGCGCGCAGGCAATGCTCGTCCTCCAACTGCCCAGCGTTACAATCGCCATGCGTGCAGGCAAATCTCGCCCTCCAAGTTCACAGCGTTACTATTTCTTTGCGCGCTGGCAAAGCTCGTCCTTGAACTGCACAGGGTTACAATCGCCATGCGTGCAGGCAAAACTCGCCCTCCAAATTCTCAGCGTTACTATTTCCCGGCGCGCAGGCAAAGCTCGTTTTCCAATCAGCACAGCGTTACAATCGTTCTACGTGCAGGCGAAACTCGCCTTCCAAGTTCCCAGCGTAAATATTTCCCGGTGCGCAGGCAAAGCTCGTCCTCCAAACTGCACAGCCTTACAGTCGCCCTGCGTGCAGGCAAAACTCGCCCTCCAAGCTCACAGCTTTACTATTTCTCTGCGCACAAGCAAAGCTCGTCCTCCAACTGCACAGCGTTACAATCGCCATGCGTGCAGGCAAAACTCGCCCTCCAAGTTCACAGCGTTACTATTTCCCTGCGCGCAAGCAAAGCTCGTCCTCTACCTGCACAGTGTTAAAATCGCCCTGCGTGCAGGCAAATCTCGCCCTCCAAGTTCACAGCGTTACTATTTCCCGGCGCGCAGGCAAAGCTCGCCCTCCAATCAGCACAGAGTTACAATCGTTCTACGTGCAGGCGAAACTCGCCTTCCAAATTCCCAGCGTAACTCTGTCCCGGCGCGCAGGCAAAGCTCGTCCTTCAACTGCACAGCGTAACAATCGCTCTGCGTACAGGCTAAACTCGCCCTCGAAATTCTCAGCGTTGCTACTTCCCTGCATGCAGTTACAGCTCGTCCTTCAACTGCCCAGTTACAATCGCTCTAAGTGCAGGTGAAACTCGCTCTCTAAATTCACAGCGTTAGTATTTCCAGGCACGCAGCCAAAGCTCGTCCTCCAACTGCACAGCGTTACAATCGCCCTGCGTACAGGCTAAACTCGCCCTCCATGTTCACAGCGTTACAATCACCCTGCGTGCAGGCGAAGCTCGCCCTCCAAATTCACAGCGTTGCTACTTCCCTGCACGCAGCCACAGCTCGTCCTTCAACTGCGCACTTAAAATTGCCCTGAGTGCAGGCGAAACTCGCTCTCTAAATTCACAGCGTTAGTATTTTCAGGCAAGCAGGCAAAGCTCGTCCTCCAATCTGCACAGCGTTACAATCGCTCTGCGTACAGGCTAAACTCGCCCTCCAAGTTCACAGCGTTGCTAATTCCCGGCGCGCAAGCAAAGCTCGTCCTGTAATCAGCACAGCGTTACAATCGTTATGTGTGCAGGCGAAAGTCGCCTTCCAAATTCCCAGCGTAACTATGTCCCTGCGCGCAGGCAAAGCTCGTCCTCCAACTGCACAGCGTTACAATCGCTTTGCGTACTGGCTGAAATCGCCGTACAAATTCGCAGCGTTACTATTTCCCGGCGCGCAGGCAAAGCTCGTCCTCCAAACTGCACAGCGTTACAATCGCTCTGTGTGCAGGCGGAACTCGCCCTACAAATTAACCATACAGCGTTACAATCGCTCCACGTGCAGGCGAAACTCGCCCTCCAAATTCACAGCGTTACTATTTCCCTGCGCGCAGGCAAAGCTCGTCCTCGAACTGCACAGGGTTACAATCGCCATGCGTGCAGGCAAAACTCGCCCTCCAAGTTCACAGCGTTATTATTTCCCGTCGCGCAGGCAAAGCTCGTCCTCCAAACTGCGCAGCGTTACAATCGCCCTGCATGAAGGCGAAGCTCGCCCTCCAAATTCACAGGGTTGCTACTTTCCTGAGCACAGTCGCAGCTCGTCCTTGAACTGCACAGTTACAATTGCCATGAGCTCATGCGAAACTCGGTCTCTAAATTCACAGCGTTATTATTTTCAGGCACGCAGGGAAAGCTCGTCCTCCAATCTGCACAGCGTTACAATCGCTCTTTGTACAGGCTAAACTCGCCATCCAAGTTCACAGCGTTACTATTTCCCGGCGCGCAGGCAAAGCTCGCCCTCCAATCAGCACAGCGTTACAATCGCTCTACGTGCAGGCGAATCTCGCCTTCCAAATTCCCAGCGTAACTATGTCCCGGCGCGCAGGCAAAGCTCGTCCTTCAACTGCACAGCGTAACAATCGCTCTGCGTACAGGCTAAACTCGCCCTCGAAATTCTCAGCGTTGCTACTTCCCTGCACGCAGTTACAGCTCGTCCTTCAACTGCCCAGTTACAATCGCCCTAAGTGCAGGCAAAACTCGCCCTCCAAGTTCACAGCGTTACTATTTCCCAGCGAGCAGGCAGAGCTCGTCCTCCAAACTGCACGCAGTTACAATCGCCCTTGCGTGCAGGCAAAACTCACCCTCCAAGTTCACAGCGTTATTATTTCCCGTCGCGCAGGCAAAGCTCGTCCTCCAAACTGCGCAGCGTTACAATCGCCCAGCATGCAGGCGAAGCTCGGCCTCCAAATTCACAGCGTTGCTTCTTCCCTGCACGCAGTCACATCTCGTCCTTCAACTGCCCAGTTACGATCGCCCTGAGTGCAGGCGAAACTCGCTCTCTAAATTCACAGCGTTGATATTTTCAGGCACGCAGGCAAAGCTCGTCCTCCAACTGCACAGCGTTACAATCGCTCTGCATACATTCTAAACCCGCCCTCCAAGTTCACAGCGTTACTATTTTCCTGCGCGCAGGCAATGCTCGTCCTCCAATCTGCACAGCGTTAAAATTGCTCTGCGTACAAGCTAAACTCGCCCTCCAAGGTCACAGCGTTACTTTTTTCCCGGCGCGCAGGCAAAGCTCGTCCTCCAAACTGCACAGCGTTACAATCGGTCTGTGTGCCGGCGGAACTCGCACTCCAAATTAACCATACAGCGTTACAATCGATCCACGTGCAGGCGAAACTCGCCCTCCAAATTCACAGCGTTGCTACTTCCCTGCGCACAGTCACAGCTCGTCCTTTAACTGCCCAGTTACAATCGCCCTGAGTGCAGGCGAAACTCGCTCTCTAAATTCACAGCGTTAGTATTTCTAGGCACGCAGGCGAAGCTCGTCCTCCAACTGGACAGCGTTACAATCGCCCTATATGCAGGCAGAGCTCGCGCTCCAAATTCACGGCGTTGCTACTTCCCTGCACGCAACACAGCTCGTCCTTCAACTGCCCAGTTACGATCGCCCTGAGTGCAGGCGAAACTCGCTCTCTAAATTCACTGCGTTAGTATTTCCAGGCACGCAGGCAAAGGTCCTCCTCCAACTGCACAGCGTTACAATCGCCCTGCGTTCAGGCAAAACTCGCCCTCCGAGTTCACAGCGTTACTATTTTTTTGCGCGCAGGCAAAGCTCGTCCTCGAACTGCACAGGGTTACAATTGCCATGCGTGCCGGCAAAACTCGCCCTCCAAGTTCACAGCGTTTCTATTTCCCGGCGCGCAGGCAAAGGTCGTCCTCCAATCAGCACAGCGTTACAATCGTTCTACGTGCAGGCGAAACTCGCCCTCCAATTTCACAGCGTTACTATTTCCCATCGCGCAGGCAGAGCTCGTCCTCCAAACTGCACGCTGTTACAGTCGCCCTGCGTGCAGGCAAAACTCGCCCTCCAAGTTAACAGCGTTAATATTTCCCTGCGCGCAGAAAAAGCTCGTCCTCCAAACTGCACTGAGTTACAATCGCCCTTGCGTGCAGGCAAAACTCGCCCACCAAGTTCACAGCGTTATTATTTCCCGTCGCGCAGGCAAAGCTCGTCCTCCAAACTGCGCAGCGTTACAATCGCCCTGCATGAAGGCGAAGCTCGCCCTCTAAATTCACAGGGTTGCTACTTACCTGCACACAGTCACAGCTCGTCCTTCAACTGCGCAGTTACAATTGCCCTGAGCTCATGCGAAACTCGGACTCTAAATTCACAGCGTTAGTATTTTCAGGCACGCAGGGAAAGCTCGTCCTCCAACTGCACAGCGTTACAATCGCTATGCATAAACGCTAAACTCGCCCTCCAAGTTCACAGCGTTATTATTTCCCTGCGCGTAGGCAAAGCTCGTCCTCCAATCTGCACAGCGTTACAATCGCTCTTTGTACAGGCTAAACTCGCCATCCAAGTTCACAGCGTTACTATTTCCCGGCGCGCAGGCAAAGCTCGCCCTCCAATCAGCACAGCGTTACAATCGTTCTACGTGCAGGCGAAACTCGCCTTCCAAATTCCGAGCGTAACTATGCCCCGGCGCGCAGGCAAAGCTCGTCCTTCAATTGCACAGCGTAAGAATCGCTCTGCGTACTGGCTAAACTCGCCCTCGAAATTCTCAGTGTTGCTACTTTCCTGCACGTAGTTACAGCTCGTCCTTCAACTGCCCAGTTACGATCGCCCTGAGTGCAGGCGAAACTCGCTCTCTAAATTCACAGCGTTAGTATTTCCAGGCACGCAGGCAAAGGTCCTCCTCCTACTGCACAGCGTTACAATCGCCCTGCGTTCAGGCAAAACTCGCCCTCCGAGTTCACAGCGTTACTATTTTCCTGCGCGCAGGCAAAGCTCGTCCTCCAACTGCCCAGCGTTACAATCGCCATGCGTGCAGGCAAATCTCGCCCTCCTAGTTCACAGCGTTACTATTTCTTTGCGCGCTGGCAAAGCTCGTCCTTGAACTGCACAGGGTTACAATCGCCATGCGTGCAGGCAAAACTCGCCCTCCAAATTCTCAGCGTTACTATTTCCCGGCGCGCAGGCAAAGCTCGTTTTCCAATCAGCACAGCGTTACAATCGTTCTACGTGCAGGCGAAACTCGCCTTCCAAGTTCCCAGCGTAAATATTTCCCGGTGCGCAGGCAAAGCTCGTCCTCCAAACTGCACAGCCTTACAGTCGCCCTGCGTGCAGGCAAAACTCGCCCTCCAAGCTCACAGCTTTACTATTGATCTGCGCACAAGCAAAGCTCGTCCTCCAACTGCACAGCGTTACAATCGCCATGCGTGCAGGCAAAACTCGCCCTCCAAGTTCACAGCGTTACTATTTCCCTGCGCGCAGGCAAAGCTCGTCCTCTACCTGCACAGTGTTAAAATCGCCCTGCGTGCAGGCAAATCTCGCCCTCCAAGTTCACAGCGTTACTATTTCCCGGCGCGCAGGCAAAGCTCGCCCTCCAATCAGCACAGAGTTACAATCGTTCTACGTGCAGGCGAAACTCGCCTTCCAAATTCCCAGCGTAACTATGTCCCGGCGCGCAGGCAAAGCTCGTCCTTCAACTGCACAGCGTAACAATCGCTCTGCGTACAGGCTAAACTCGCCCTCGAAATTCTCAGCGTTGCTACTTCCCTGCACGCAGTTACAGCTCGTCCTTCAACTGCCCAGTTACAATCGCTCTAAGTGCAGGTGAAACTCGCCCTGTAAATTCACAGCGTTAGTATTTCCAGGCACGCAGCCAAACCTCGTCCTCCAACTGCACAGCGTTACAATCGCCCTGCGTACAGGCTAAACTCGCCCTCCATGTTCACAGCGTTACAATCACCCTGCGTGCAGGCGAAGCTCGCCCTCCAAATTCACAGCGTTGCTACTTCCCTGCACGCAGACACAGCTCGTCCTTCAACTGCGCACTTAAAATTGCCCTGAGTGCAGGCGAAACTCGCTCTCTAAATTCACAGCGTTAGTATTTTCAGGCAAGCAGGCAAAGCTCGTCCTCCAATCTGCACAGCGTTACAATCGCTCTGCGTACAGGCTAAACTCGCCCTCCAAGTTCACAGCGTTACTAATTCCCGGCGCGCAAGCAAAGCTCGTCCTGTAATCAGCACAGCGTTACAATCGTTATGTGTGCAGGCGAAACTCGCCTTCCAAATTCCCAGCGTAACTATGTCCCTGCGCGCAGGCAAAGCTCGTCCTCCAACTGCACAGCGTTACAATCGCTTTGCGTACAGGCTGAAATCGCCCTCCAAATTCGCAGCGTTACTATTTCCCGGCGCGCAGGCAAAGCTCGTCCTCCAAACTGCACAGCGTTACAATCGCTCTGTGTGCAGGCGGAACTCGCCCTCCAAATTAACCATACAGCGTTACAATCGCTCAACGTGCAGGCGAAACTCGCCCTCCAAATTCACAGCGTTACTATTTCCCTGCGCGCAGGCAAAGCTCGTCCTCGAACTGCACAGGGTTACAATCGCCATGCGTGCAGGCAAAACTCGCCCTCCATGTTCACAGCGTTACTATTTCCCGGCGCGCTGGCAAAGCTCGTCCTCCAATCAGCACAGCATTACAATCGTTCTACGTGCAGGTGAAACTCGCCCTCCAAGTTCACAGCGTTACTATTTCCCAGCGCGCAGGCAGAGCTCGTCCTCCAAACTGCACGCTTTTACAGTCGCCCTTCGTGCAGGCAAAACTTGCCCTCCAAGTTAACAGCGTTAATATTTCCCTGCGCGCAGGAAAAGCTCGTCCTCCAAACTGCACTGAGTTACAATCGCCCTTGCGTGCAGGCAAAACTCGCCCTCCAAGTTCACAGCGTTATTATTTCCCGTCGCGCAGGCAAAGCTCGTCCTCCAAACTGCGCAGCGTTACAATCGCCCTGCATGAAGGCGAAGCTCGCCCTCCAAATTCACAGGGTTGCTACTTTCCTGCGCACAGTCACAGCTCGTCCTTGAACTGCACAGTTACAATTGCCATGAGCTCATGCGAAACTCGGTCTCTAAATTCACAGCGTTATTATTTTCAGGCACGCAGGGAAAGCTCGTCCTCCAATCTGCACAGCGTTACAATCGCTCTTTGTACAGGCTAAACTCGCCATCCAAGTTCACAGCGTTACTATTTCTCGGCGCGCAGGCAAAGCTCGCCCTCCAATCAGCACAGCGTTACAATCGCTCTACGTGCAGGCGAATCTCGCCTTCCAAATTCCCAGCGTAACTATGTCCCGGCGCGCAGGCAAAGCTCGTCCTTCAACTGCACAGCGTAACAATCGCTCTGCGTACAGGCTAAACTCGCCCTCGAAATTCTCAGCGTTGCTACTTCCCTGCACGCAGTTACAGCTCGTCCTTCAACTGCCCAGTTACAATCGCCCTAAGTGCAGGCAAAACTCGCCCTCCAAGTTCACAGCGTTACTATTTCCCAGCGAGCAGGCAGAGCTCGTCCTACAAACTGCACGCAGTTACAATCGCCCTTGCGTGCAGGCAAAACTCGCCCTCCAAGTTCACAGCGTTATTATTTCCCGTCGCGCAGGCAAAGCTCGTCCTCCAAACTGCGCAGCGTTACAATCGCCCTGCATGAAGGCGAAGCTCGCCCTCCAAATTCACAGGGTTGCTACTTTCCTGCGCACAGTCACAGCTCGTCCTTGAACTGCACAGTTACAATTGCCATGAGCTCATGCGAAACTCGGTCTCTAAATTCACAGCGTTATTATTTTCAGGCACGCAGGGAAAGCTCGTCCTCCAATCTGCACAGCGTTAATATCGCTCTTTGTACAGGCTAAACTCGCCATCCAAGTTCACAGCGTTACTATTTCCCGGCGCGCAGGCAAAGCTCGCCCTCCAATCAGCACAGCGTTACAATCGCTCTACGTGCAGGCGAATCTCGCCTTCCAAATTCCCAGCGTAACTATGTCCCGGCGCGCAGGCAAAGCTCGTCCTTCAACTGCACAGCGTAACAATCGCTCTGCGTACAGGCTAAACTCGCCCTCGAAATTCTCAGCGTTGCTACTTCCCTGCACGCAGTTACAGCTCGTCCTTCAACTGCCCAGTTACAATCGCCCTAAGTGCAGGCAAAACTCGCCCTCCAAGTTCACAGCGTTACTATTTCCCAGCGAGCAGGCAGAGCTCGTCCTCCAAACTGCACGCAGTTACAATCGCCCTTGCGTGCAGGCAAAACTCACCCTCCAAGTTCACAGCGTTATTATTTCCCGTCGCGCAGGCAAAGCTCGTCCTCCAAACTGCGCGGCGTTACAATCGCCCAGCATGCAGGCGAAGCTCGGCCTCCAAATTCACAGCGTTGCTTCTTCCCTGCACGCAGTCACATCTCGTCCTTCAACTGCCCAGTTACGATCGCCCTGAGTGCAGGCGAAACTCGCTCTCTAAATTCACAGCGTTGATATTTTCAGGCACGCAGGCAAAGCTCGTCCTCCAACTGCACAGCGTTACAATCGCTCTGCATACATTCTAAACCCGCCCTCCAAGTTCACAACGTTACTATTTTCCTGCGCGCAGGCAATGCTCGTCCTCCAATCTGCACAGCGTTAAAATTGCTCTGCGTACAAGCTAAACTCGCCCTCCAAGTTCACAGCGTTAATATTTCCCGGCGCGCAGGCAAAGCTCGTCCTCCAAACTGCACAGCGTTACAATCGGTCTGTGTGCAGGCGGAACTAGCCCTCCAAATTAACCTTACAGCGTTACAATCGCTCCACATGCAGGCGAAACTCGCCCCCCAATTCACAGAGTTACTATTTCCCTGCGCGCAGGCAAAGCTCGTCCTCCAACTGGACAGCGTTACAATCGCCCTATATGCAGGCAAAGCTCGCGCTCCAAATTCACAGCGTTGCTACTTCCCTGCACGCAGTCACAGCTCGTCCTTCAACTGCCCAGTTACGATCGCCCTGAGTGCAGGCGAAACTCGCTTTCTAAATTCACAGCGTTAGTATTTCCAGGCACGCAGGCAAAGGTCCTCCTCCAACTGCACAGCGTTACAATCGCCGTGCGTTCAGGCAAAACTCGCCCTCCGAGTTCACAGCGTTACTATTTTTTTGCGCGCAGGCAAAGGTCCTCCTCCAACTGCACAGCGTTACAATCGCCGTGCGTTCAGGCAAAACTCGCCCTCCGAGTTCACAGCGTTACTATTTTTTTGCGCGCAGGCAAAGCTCGTCCTCGAACTGCACAGGGTTACAATTGCCATGCGTGCCGGCAAAACTCGCCCTCCAAGTTCACAGCGTTTCTATTTCCCGGCGCGCAGGCAAAGGTCGTCCTCCAATCAGCACAGCGTTACAATCGTTCTACGTGCAGGCGAAACTCGCCCTCCAAGTTCACAGCGTTACTATTTCCCATCGCGCAGGCAGAGCTCGTCTTCCAAACTGCACGCTGTTACAGTCGCCCTGCGTGCAGGCAAAACTCGCCCTCCAAGTTAACAGCGTTAATATTTCCCTGCGCGCAGAAAAAGCTCGTCCTCCAAACTGCACTGAATTACAATCGCCCTTGCGTGCAGGCAAAACTCGCCCACCAAGTTCACAGCGTTATTATTTCCCGTCGCGCAGGCAAAGCTCGTCCTCCAAACTGCGCAGCGTTACAATCGCCCTGCATGAAGGCGAAGCTCGCCCTCTAAATTCACAGGGTTGCTACTTACCTGCACACAGTCACAGCTCGTCCTTCAACTGCGCAGTTACAATTGCCCTGAGCTCATGCGAAACTCGGTCTCTAAATTCACAGCGTTAGTATTTTCAGGCACGCAGGGAAAGCTCGTCCTCCAACTGCACAGCGTTACAATCGCTATGCATAAAGGCTAAACTCGCCCTCCAAGTTCACAGCGTTACTATTTCCCTGCGCGTAGGCAAAGCTCGTCCTCCAATCTGCACAGCGTTACAATCGCTCTTTGTACAGGCTAAACTCGCCATCCAAGTTCACAGCGTTACTATTTCCCGGCGCGCAGGCAAAGCTCGCCCTCCAATCAGCACAGCGTTACAATCGTTCTACGTGCAGGCGAAACTCGCCTTCCAAATTCCCAGCGTAACTATGCCCCGGCGCGCAGGCAAAGCTCGTCCTTCAATTGCACAGCGTAACAATCGCTCTGCGTACTGGCTAAACTCGCCCTCGAAATTCTCAGCGTTGCTACTTTCCTGCACGCAGTTACAGCTCGTCCTTCAACTGCCCAGTTACGATCGCCCTGAGTGCAGGCGAAACTCGCTCTCTAAATTCACAGCGTTAGTATTTCCAGGCACGCAGACAAAGGTCCTCCTCCAACTGCACAGCGTTACAATCGCCCTGCGTTCAGGCAAAACTCGCCCTCCGAGTTCACAGCGTTACTATTTTCCTGCGCGCAGGCAAAGCTCGTCCTCCAACTGCCCAGCGTTACAGTCGCCATGCGTGCAGGCAAATCTCGCCCTCCAAGTTCACAGCGTTACTATTTCATTGCGCGCAGGCAACTCGTCCTTGAACTGCACAAGGTTACAATCGCCATGCGTGCAGGCAAAACTCGCCCTCCAAATTCTCAGCGTTACTATTTCCCGGCGCGCAGGCAAAGCTCGTTTTCCAATCAGCACAGCGTTACAATCATTCTACGTGCAGCGAAACTCGCCTTCCAAGTTCCCAGCGTAAATATTTCCCGGTGCGCAGGCAAAGCTCGTCCTCCAAACTGCACAGCCTTACAGTCGCCCTGCGTGCAGGCAAAACTCGGCCTCCAAGCTCACAGCGTTACTATTTCTCTGCGCACAAGCAAAGCTCGTCCTCCAACTGCACAGCGTTACAATCGCCATGCGTGCAGGCAAAACTCGCCCTCCAAGTTCACAGCGTTACTATTTCCCTGCGCGCAGTCAAAGCTCGTCCTCTACCTGCACAGTGTTAAAATCGCCCTGCGTGCAGGCAAATCTCGCCCTCCAAGTTCACAGCGTTTCTATTTCCCGGCGCGCAGGCAAAGCTCGTCCTCCAATCAGCACAGTGTTACAATCGTTCTACGTGCAGGCGAAACTCGCCCTCCATGTTCACAGCGTTACTATTTCCCAGCGCGCAGGCAGAGCTCGTCCTCCAAACTGCACGCTGTTACAGTCGCCCTGCGTGCAGGCAAAACTCGCCCTCCAAGTTAACAGCGTTATTATTTCCCGTCGCGCAGGCAAAGCTCGTCCTCCAAACTGCGCAGCGTTACAATCGCCCTGCATGAAGGCGAAGCTCGCCCTCTAAATTCACAGGGTTGCTACTTCCCTGCGCACAGTCACAGCTCGTCCTTCAACTGCGCAGTTACAATTGCACTGAGCTCATGCGAAACACGGTATCTAAATTCACAGCGTTAGTATTTTCAGGCACGCAGGGAAAGCTCGTCCTCCAACTGCACAGCGTTACAATCGCTATGCATAAAGGCTAAACTCGCCCTCCAAGTTCACAGCGTTACTATTTCCCTGCGCGTAGGCAAAGCTCGTCCTCCAATCTGCACAGCGTTACAATCGCTCTTTGTACAGGCTAAACTCGCCATCCAAGTTCACAGCGTCACTATTTTCCGGCGCGCAGGCAAAGCTCGCCCTCCAATCAGCACAGCGTTACAATCGTTCTACGTGCAGGCGAAACTCGCCTTCCAAATTCCCAGCGTAACTATGCCCCGGCGCGCAGGCAAAGCTCGTCCTTCAATTGCACAGCGTAACAATCGCTCTGCGTACAGGCTAAACTCGCCCTCGAAATTCACAGCGTTGCTACTTCCCTGCACGCAGTTACAGCTCGTCCTTCAACTGCCCAGTTATAATCGCCCTAAGTGCAGGTGTAACTCGCTCTCTAAATTCACAGCGTTAGTATTTACAGGCACGCAGCCAAAGCTCGTCCTCCAACTGCACAGCGTTACAATCGCCCTGCGTACAGGCTAAACTCGCCCTCCATGTTCACAGCGTTACAATCACCCTGCGTGCAGGCGAAGCTCGCCCTCCAAATTCACAGCGTTGCTACTTCCCTGCACGCAGCCACAGCTCGTCCTACAACTGCCCAGTTACAATCGCCCTGAGTGCAGGTGAAACTCGCTATCTAAATTCCCAACGTTAGTATTTCTAGGCACGCAGGCAAAGCTCGTCCTCCAACTGCACAGCGTTACAATCGCCCTGCGTGCAGGAAAAACTCGCCCTCCAAGTTCACAGCGTTACTATATCCCGGCGCGCAGGCAAAGCTCGTCCGCCAAACTGCACGGAGTTACAATCGCCCTGCGTGCAGGCAAAACTCGCCCCCCAAGTTCACAGCGTTACTATTTCCCTGCGCGCAGGCAAAGCTCGTCCTCCAACTGCCCTGCGTTACAATCACCCTGCATGCAGGCGAAGCTCGGCCTCCAAATGCACAGCGTAGCTACTTCCCTGCGCGCAGTCACAGCTCGTCCCTCAACTGCGCACTTAAAATTGCCCTGAGTGCAGGCGAAACTCGCTCTCTAATTTCACAGCGTTAGTATTTTCAGGCATGCAGGCAAAGCTGGTCCTCCAACTGCACAGCGTTACAATCGCTCTGCGTACATTCTAAACTCGCCCTCCAATTTCACAACGTTACTATTTCCCGGCGCGCAAGCAAAGCTCGTCCTCTAATCAGCACAGCGTTAAAATCGTTATGTGTGCAGGCGAAACTCGCCTTCCAAATTCCCAGCGTAACTATGTCCCTGCGCGCAGGCAAAGCTCGTCCTCCAACTGCACAGCGTTACAATCGCTTTGCGTACAGGCTGAAATCGCCCTCCAAATTCACAGCGTTACTATTTCCCGGCGCGCAGGCAAAGCTCGTCCTCCAAACTGCACAGCGTTACAATCGGTCTGTGTGCAGGCGGAACTCGCCCTCCAAATTAACCATACAGCGTTACAACCGCTGCACGTGCAGGCGAAACTCGCCCTCCAAATTCACAGCGTTACTATTTCCCTGCGCGCAGGCAAAGCTCGTCCTCGAACTGCACAGGGTTACAATCGCCCTGCGTGCAGGCAAAACTCGCCCTCCATGTTCACAGCGTTACTATTTTCCGGCGCGCAGGCAAAGCTCGTCCTCCAATCAGCACAGCGTTACAATCGTTCTACGTGCAGGCGAAACTCGCCTTCCAAGTTCCCGGCGTAAATATTTCCCGGTGCGCAGGCAAAGCTCCTCCTCCAAACTGCACAGCGTTAAAATCGCCTTACGTGCAGGCAAAACGCGCCATCCAAGTTCACAGCGTTACTATTTACCTGCGCGAAGGCAAAGCTCGTCCTCCAAACTGCACGGAGTTACAATCGCCCTGCGTGCAGGCAAAACTATCCCTCCAAGATAACAGCGTTAATATTTCCCGGCGCGCAGGAAAAGCTCGGCCTCCAAACTGCACGGAGTTACAATCGTCCTGCGTGCAGGAAAAACTCGCCCTCCAAGTTCACAGCGTTATTATTTACCGTCGCGCAGGCAAAAATCGTCCTCCAAACTGCACAGCGCTACAATCGCCCTGCGTGCGGGCAAAACTCGCCCTCCAATTTCACAGCGTTACAATCACCCTGCGTGCAGGCGAAGCTCGCCCTCCTAATTCACAGCGTTGCTACTTCCCAGCGCGCAGTCCAAGCTCGTCCTTCAACTGCGCAGTTACAATCGCCCTGAGTGCAGGCGAAACTCGCTCTCTAAATTCACAGCGTTAGTATTTCCAGGCACGCAGGCAAAGCTCGTCCTACCACTGCAAAGCGTTACAATCGCTCTGCGTACATTCTAAACTCGCCTTCCAAGTTCACAACGTTACTATTTCCCCGCGCGCAGGCAATGCTCGTCCTCCAATCTGCACAGCGTTACAATCGCTCTGCGTACAGGCTATACTGGCCCTCCAAGTTCACAGCGTTACAATTTCCCGGCGCGCAAGCAAAGCTCGTCTTCTAATCAGCACAGCGTTACAATCGTTATGTGTGCAGGCGAAACTCGCCTTCCAAATTCCCAGCGTAACTATGTCCCTGCGCGCAGGCAAAGCTCGTCCTCCAACTGCACAGCGTTACAATCGCTTTGCGTACAGGCTGAAATCGCCCTCCAAATTCGCCGCGTTACTATTTCCCGGCGCGCAGGCAAAGCTCGTCCTCCAAACTGCACAGCGTTACAATCAGTCTGTGTGCAGGCGGAACTCGCCCTCCAAATTAACCATACAGCGTTACAATCGCTCCACGTGCAGGCGAAACTCGCCCTCCAAATTCACAGCGTTACTATTTCCCTGCGCGCAGGCAAAGCTCGTCCTCGAACTGCACAGGGTTACAATCGCCGTGCAGGCGAAGCTCGCCCTCCAACTTCACAGCGTTGCTACTTCCCTGCGCGCAGTCACAGCTCGTCCTTCAACTGCGCAGTTATAATCGCCCTGAGTGCAGGCGAAACTCGCTCTCTAAATTCACAGCGTTAGTATTTTCAGGCACGCAGGCAAAGCTCGTCCTCCAACTGCACAGCGTTACAATCGCTCTGCTTACATTCTAAACCCGCCCTCCAAGTTCACAACGTTACAATTTTTCCGCGCGCAGGCAATGCTCGTCCTTCAATCTGCACAGCGCTACAATTGCTCTGCGTACAGGCAAAACTCGCCCTCCAAGTTCACAGCGTTACTATTTCCCGGCGCGCAGGCAAAGCTCGTCCTCCAATCAGCACAGCGTTACAATCGTTCTTTGTGCAGGCTGAAATCGCCCTCCAAATTCACAGCGTTACTATTTCCCGGCGCGCAGGCAAAGCTCGTCCTCCAAACTGCACAGCGTTACAATCGGTCTGTGTGCAGGCGGAACTAGCCCTGCAAATTAACCTTACAGCGTTACAATCGCTAAACATGCAGGCGAAAGTCACCCTCCAAATTCACAGCGTTACTATTTCCCTGCGCGCAGGCAAAGCCAGTATTCCAACTGCACAGCGTAACAACCGCCCTGCATGCAGGCAAAGCTCACGCTCCAAATTCACAGCGTTGCTACTTCCCTGCACGCAGTCACAGCTCGTCCTTCAACTGCCCAGGTACGATCGCCCTGAGTGCAGGCTAAACTCGCTCTCTAAATTCACAGCGTTAGTATTTCCAGGCACGCAGGCAAAGGTCATCCTCCAACTGCCTAGCGTTACAATCGCCATGCGTGCAGGCAAAACTCGCCCTCCAAGTTCACAGCGTTACTATTTCCCTGCGCGCAGGCAAAGCTCATCCTCTACCTGCACAGTGCTACAATCGCCCTGCGTGCAGGCAAATCTCGCCCTCCAAGTTCACAGCGTTACTATTTCTTTGCGCGCAGGCAAAGCTCGTCCTCGAACTTCACAGGGTTACAATCGCCATGCGTGCAGGCAAAACTCGCCCTCTAAGTTCACAGCGTTACTACTTCCCGGCGCGCAGGCAATGCTCGTCCTCCAATCAGCACAGCGTTACAATCGTTCTACGTGCAGGGGAAACTCGCCTTCCAAGTTTCCAGCGTAACTATTTCCCGGTGCGCAGGCAAAGCTCGCCCTCCAAACTGCACAGCGTTACAGTCGCCCTGCGTGCAGGCAAAACTCGCCCTCCAAGCTCACAGCGTTACTATTTCTCTGAGCGCAAGCAAAGCTGGTCCTCCAACTGCACAGCGTTACAATCGCCCAGCGTGCAGGCAAAACTCGCCCTCCAATTTCATAGCGTTACTATTTCCCAGCGAGCAGGCAGAGCTCGTCCTCCAAACTGCACGCAGTTACAATCGCCCTTGCGTGCAGGCAAAACTCGTACAAGTTCACAGCGTTATTATTTCCCGTCGCGCAGGCAAAGCTCGTCCTCCAAACTGCGCAGCGTTACAATCTCCCTGCATGAAGGCGAAACTCGCCCTCCAATTCACAGCGTTACTATTTCCCTGCGCGCAGGCAAAGCTCGTCCTCCAACTGGACAGCGTTACAATCGCCCTATATGCAGGCAAAGCTCGCGCTCCAAATTCACAGCGTTGCTTCTTCCCTGCACGCAGTCAAATCTCGTCCTTCAACTGCCCAGTTACGATCGCTCTGAGCGCAGGCGAAACTCGCTCTCTAAATTCACAGCGTTGGTACTTTCAGGCACGCAGGCAAAGCTCGTCCTCCAGACTGCACGCTGTTACAGTCGCCCTGCGTGCAGGCAAAACTCGCCCTCCAAGTTAACAGCGTTAATATTTCCCTGCGCGCAGGAAAAGCTCGTCCTCAAAACTGCACTGAGTTACAATCGCCCTTGCGTGCAGGCAAAACTCGCCCTCCAAGTTCACAGCGTTATTATTTCCCGTCGCGCAGGCAAAGCTCGTCCTCCAAACTGAGCAGCGTTACAATCGCCCTGCATGAAGGCGAAGCTCGCCCTCCAAATTCACAGGGTTGCTACTTCCCTGCGCACAGTCACAGCTCGTCCTTCAACTGCGCAGTTACAATTGCCCTGAGCTCATGCGAAACTCGGTCTCGAAATTCACAGCGTTAGTATTTTCAGGCACGCAGGGAAAGCTCGTCCTCCAACTGCACAGCGTTACAATCGCTATGCATAAAGGCTAAACTCGCCCTCCAAGTTCACATCGTTACTATTTCCCTGCGCTTAGGCAAAGTTCGTCCTCCAATCTGCACAGCGTTACAATCGCTCTTTGTACAGGCTAAACTCGCCATCCAAGTTCACAGCGTTACTATTTCCCGGCGCGCAGGCAAAGCTCGCCCTCCAATCAGCACAGCGTTGCAATCGTTCTACGTGCAGGCGAAACTCGCCTTCCAAACTCCCAGCGTAACTATGTCCCGGCGCGCAGGCAAAGCTCGTCCTTCAACTGCACAGCGTAACAATCGCTCTGCGTACAGGCTAAACTCGCCCTCGAAATTCTCAGCGTTGCTACTTTCCTGCACGCAGTTACAGCTCGTCCTTCAACTGCCCCGTTACAATCGCCCTAAGTGCAGGTGAAACTCGCTCTCTAAATTCACAGCGTTAGTATTTCCAGGCACGCAGCCAAAGCTCGTCCTCCAACTGCACAGCGTTACAATCGCCCTGCGTACAGGCTAAACTCGCCCTCCATGTTCACAGCGTTACAATCACCCTGCGTGAAGGCGAAGCTCGCCCTCCAAATTCACAGCGTTGCTACTTCCCTGCACGCAGCCACAGCTCGTCCTTCAACTGCGCACTTAAAATTGCCCTGAGTGCAGGCGAAACTCGCTCTCTAAATTCACAGCGTTAGTATTTTCAGGCAAGCAGGCAAAGCTGGTCCTCCAACTGCACAGTGTTACAATCGCTCTGCGTACATTCTAAACTCGCCCTCCAATTTCACAACGTTACTATTTCCCCGCGCGCAGGCAATGCTCGTCCTCCAATCTGCACAGCGTTACAATCGCTTTGCGTACAGGCTAAACTCGCCCTCCAAGTTCAAAGCGTTACTATTTCCCGGCGCGCAAGCAAAGCACGTCCTCTAATCAGCACAGCGTTACAATCGTTATGTGTGCAGGCGAAACTCGCCTTACAAATTCCCAGCGTAACTATGTCCCGGCGCGCAGCCAAAGCTCGTCCTCCAACTGCACAGCTTTACAATCGCTTTGCGTACAGGCTGAAATCGCCCTCCAAATTCACAGCGTTACTATTTCCCGGCGCGCAGGCAAAGCTCGTCCTCCAAACTGCACAGCGTTACAATCGGTCTGTGTGCAGGCGGAACTCGCCCTCCAAATTAACCATACAGCGTTACAATCGCTCCACGTGCAGGCGAAACTCGCCCTCCAAATTCACAGCGTTACTATATCCCTGCGCGCAGGCAAAGCTCGTCCTCGAACTGCACAGGGTTACATTCGCCATGCGTGCAGGCAAAACTCGCCCTCCATGTTCACAGCGTTACTATTTCCCGGCGCGCAGACAAAGCTCGTCCTCCAATCAGCACAGCGTTACAATCGTTCTACGTGCAGGCGAAACTCGCCTTCCAAGTTCCCGGCGTAAATATTTCCCGGTGCGCAGGCAAAGCACGTCCTCCAAACTGCACAGCGTTAAAATCGCCTTGCGTGCAGGCAAAACACGCCATCCAAGTTCACAGCCTTACTATTTACCTGCGCGCAGGCAAAGTTCGTCCTCCAAAATGCGCGGAGTTACAATCGTCCTGCGTGCAGGAAAAACTCGCCCTCCAAGTTCACAGCGTTATTATTTACCGTCGCGCAGGCAAATCTCGTCCTCCAAACTGCGCAGCACTACAATCGCCCTGCGTGCGGGCAAAACTCGCCCTCCAAGTTCACAGCGTTACAATCACCCTGCGTGCAGGCGAAGCTCGCCCTCCAAATTCACAGCGTTGCTACTTCCCAGAGCGCAGTCCAAGCTCGTCCTTCAACTGCGCAGTTACAATCGCCCTGAGTGCAGGCGAAACTCGCTCTCTAAATTCACAGCGTTAGTATTTCCAGGCACGCAGGCAAAGCTCGTCCTACAACTGCACAGCGTTACAATCGCTCTGCGTACAGGCTAAACTCGCCCTCCCAGTCACAGCGTTACTATTTCTCTGCGCACAGGCAAAACTCGTCCTCCAACTGCGCAGCGTAACAATCGCCCAGCGTGCAGGCAAAACTCGCCCTCCAAGTTCACAGCAATACTATTTCCCTGAGCGAAGGGCAAAGCTCGTCCTCCAACTGCTCAGCGTTACAATCGCCCTGCATGCAGGCGAAGCTCGCCCTCCAAATTCTCAGCGTTGCTACTACCCTGCGCACAGTCACAGCTCGTCCTTCAACTGCGCAGTTACAATTGCCCTGAGCGCAGGCGAAACTCCCTCTCTAAATTTACAGCGTTAGTATTTTCTGGCACGCAGGGAAAGCTCGTCCTCCAACTGCCAGCGTTACAATTGCTCTGCGTACAGGCTAGACTCGCTCTCCATGTTCATAGCGTTACTGTTTCCCTGCGGGTAGGAAAAGCTCGTCCTCCAATCTGCACAGCGTTACAATCGCTTTTTGCACAGGCTAAACTCGCCCTCCAAGTTCACAGCGTTACTATTTCCCGGCGCGCAGGCAAAGCTCGCCCTCCAATCAGCACAGCGTTATAATCGTTCTACGTGCAGGCGAAACTCGCCTTCCAAATTCCCAGCGAAACTATTTCCCTGCGCGCAGGCAAAGCTCGTCCTCCAACTGCCCTGCGTTACAATCGCCCTGTATGGAGGCGAAGCTCGCCCTCCAACTTCACAGCGGTGCTACTTCCCTGCGCGCAGTCACAGCTCGTCCTTCAACTGCGCAGTTAAAATCGCCCTGAGTGCAGGCGAAACTCGCTCTCTAAATTCACAGCGTTAGTATTTTCAGGCACGCAGGCAAAGCTCGTCCTCCAACTGCACAGCGTTACAATCGCTCTGCGTGCATTCTAAACCCGCCCTCCAAGTTCACAACGTTACAATTTCCCCGTGCGCAGGCAATGCTCGTCCTCCAATCTGCACAGCGTTACAATTGCTCTGCGTACAGGCAAAACTCGCCCTCCAAGTTCACAGCGTTACTATTTCCCGGCGCGCAGGCAAAGCTCGTCCTCCAAACTGCACAGCGTTACAATCGGTCCGTGTGCAGGCGGAACTAGCCCTGCAAATTAAACTTACAGCGTTACAATCGCTCCACATGCAGGCGAAACTTGCCCTCCAATTCACAGCGTTACTATTTTCCTGTGCGCAGTCAAAGCTCGTCCTCCAACTGGACAGCGTTACAATCGCCCTATATGCAGGCAAAGCTCGCGCTCCAAATTCACAGCGTTGCTGCTTCCCTGCACGCAGTCACAGCTCGTCCTTCAACTGCCCAGTTACGATCGCCCTGAGTGCAGGCGAAACTCGCTCTCTAAATTCACAGCGTTAGTATTTCTAGGCACGCAGGCAAAGGTCCTCCTCCAACTGCCTAGCGTTACAATCGCCATGCGTGCCGGCAAAACTCGCTCTCCTAGCTCACAGCGTTTATTTCCCTGCGCGCAGGCAAAGCTCGTCCTCCAATCAGCACAGCGTTACAATCGTTCTACGTGCAGGCGAAACTCGCCCTCCAAGTTCACAGCGTTACTATTTCCCAGCGCGCAGGCAGAGCTCGTCCTCCAAACTGCACGCTGTTACAGTCGCCCTGCGTGCAGGAAAAACTCGCCCTCCAAGTTAACAGCGTTAATATTTCCCTGCGCGCAGGAAAAGCTCGTCCTCCAAACTGCACGGAGTTACAATCGCCCTTGCGTGCAGGCAAACTCGCCCTCCAAGGTCACAGCGCTAATATTTCCCTGCGCGTAGGCAAAGCTCGTCCTCCAATCTGCACAGCGTTACAATCGCTCTTTGTACAGGCTAAACTCGCCATCCAAGTTCACAGCGTTACTATTTCCCGGCGCGCAGGCAAAGCTCGCCCTCCAATCAGCACAGTGTTACAATCGTTCTACGTGCAGGCGAAACTCGTCTTCCAAATTCCCAGCGTAACTATGTTCCGGCGCGCAGGCAAAGGTCGTCCTTCAACTGCACAGCGTAACAATCGCTCTGCGTACAGGCTAAACTCGCCCTCGAAATTCTCAGCGTTGCTACTTCCCTGCACGCATTTACGCTCGTCCTTCAACTGCCCAGTTACAATCGCCCTGAGTGCAGGTGAAACTCGCTCTCTAAATTCACAGCGTTAGTATTTCCAGGCACGCAGGCAAAGCTCGTCCTCCAACTGCACAGCGTTACAATCGCCCTGCGTACAGACTAAACTCGCCCTCCATGTTCACAGCGTTACAATCACCCTGCGTGCAGGCGAAGCTCGCCCTCCAAATTCACAGCGTTGCTACTTCCCTGCACGCAGACACAGCTCGTCCTTCAACTGCCTAGTTACAATCGCCCTGAGTGCAGGTGAAACTCGCTATCTAAATTCACAACGTTAGTATTTCTAGGCACGCAGGCAAAGCTCGTCCTCCAACTGCACAGCGTTACAATCGCCCTGCGTGCAGGCAAAACTCGCCCTCCAAGTTCACTGCGTTACTATATACCGGCGCGCAGGCAAAACTCGTTCTCCAACTGTACAGCGTAACAATCGCCCTGCGTGCAGGCAAAACTCGCCCTCCAAGTTCACAGCGTTACTATATCCCGGCGCGCAGCCAAAGCTCGTCCGCCAAACTGCACGGAGTTAAAATCGCCCTGCATGCAGGCAAAACTCGCCCTCCAAGTTCACAGCGTTACTATTTCCCTGCGCGCAGGCAAAGCTCGTCCTCCAACTGCCCTGCGTTACAATCGCCCTGCATGCAGGCGAAGCTCGGCCTCCAAATTCACAGCGTAGCTACTTCCCTGCGCGCAGTCACAGCTCGTCCTTCAACTGCGCACTTAAAATTGCCCTGAGTGCAGGCGAAACTCGCTCTCTAAATTCACAGCGTTAGTATTTTCAGGCAAGCAGGCAAAGCTCGTCCTCCAACTGCACAGCGTTACAATCGCTCTGCGTACATTCTAAACTCGCCCTCCAAGTTCACAACGTTACTATTTCCCCGCGCGCAGGCAATGCTCGTCCTCCAATCTGCACAGCGTTACAATCGCTCTGCGTACAGGCTAAACTCGCCCTCCAAATTCACAGCGTTACTATTTCCCGGCGCGCAGGCAAAGCTCGTCCTCCAAACTGCACAGCGTTAGAATCGGTCTGTGTGCAGGCGGAACTCGCCCTCCAAAATAACCATACAGCGTTACAATTGCTCCACGTGCAGGCGAAACTCGCCCTCCAAATTCACAGCGTTACTATTTCCCTGCGCGCAGGCAAAGCTCGTCCTCGAACTGCACAGGGTTACAATCGCCATGCGTGCAGGCAAAACTCGCCTTCCAAGTTCCCAGCGTAAATATTTCCCGGTGCGCAGGCAAAGCTCGTCCTCCAAACTGCACAGCGTTAAAATCGCCTTGCGTGCAGGCAAAACACGCCATCCAAGTTCACAGCGTTACTTTTTACCTTCGCGCAGGCAAAGCTCGTCCTCCAACTGCACAGCGTTACAATCGCCCTGCGTCCAGGCAAAACTCGCCCTCCAAGTTCACAGTGTTACTATTTCCCTGCGCGCTGGCAAAGGTCGTCTTCCAAACTGCACGGAGTTACAGTCGCCAAGCGTGCAGGCAAAACTCGCCCTCCAAGATAACAGCGTTAATATTTCCCGGCGCGCAGGAAAAGCTCGTCCTCCAAACTGCACGGAGTTACAATCGTCCTGCGTGCAGGAAAAACTCACCCTCCAAGTTCACAGCGTTATTATTTACCGTCGCGCAGGCAAACCTCGTCCTCCAAACTGCACAGCGCTACAATCGCCCTGCGTGCGGGCAAAACTCGCCCTCCAAGTTCACAGCATTACAATCACCCTGCGTGCAGGCGAAGCTCGCCCTCCAAATTCACAGCGTTGCTACTTCCCAGCGCGCAGTCAAAGCTCGTCCTTCAACTGCGCAGTTACAATCGCTCTGCGTACAGGCTAAACTCGCCCTCCAAGTCACAGCGTTACTATTTCCCTGCGCACAGGCAAAACTCGTCCTCCAACTGCGCAGCGTAACAATCGTCCAGCGTGCAGGCAAAACTCGCCCTCCAAGTTCACAGCAATACTATTTCCCTGAGCGAAGGGCAAAGCTCGTCCTCCAACTGCTCAGCGTTACAATCGCCCTGCATGCAGGCGAAGCTCGCCCTCCAAATTCTCAGCGTTGCTACTTCCCTGCGCACAGTCACAGCTCGTCCTTCAACTGCGCAGTTACAATTGCCCTGAGCGCAGGCGAAACTCCCTCTCTAAATTTACAGCGTTAGTATTTTCTGGCACGCAGGGAAAGCTCGTCCTCCAACTGCCAGCGTTACAATCGCTCTGCGTACAGGCTAGACTCGCCCTCCATGTTCATAGCGTTACTGTTTCCCTGCGGGTAGGAAAAGCTCGTCCTCCAATCTGCACAGCGTTACAATCGCTTTTTGCACAGGCTAAACTCGCCCTCCAAGTTCACAGCGTTACTATTTCCCGGCGCGCAGGCAAAGCTCGCCCTCCAATCAGCACAGCGTTATAATCGTTCTACGTGCAGGCGAAACTCGCCTTCCAAATTCCCAGCGAAACTATTTCCCTGCGCGCAGGCAAAGCTCGTCCTCCAACTGCCCTGCGTTACAATCGCCCTGTATGGAGGCGAAGCTCGCCCTCCAACTTCACAGCGGTGCTACTTCCCTGCGCGCAGTCACAGCTCGTCCTTCAACTGCGCAGTTAAAATCGCCCTGAGTGCAGGCGAAACTCGCTCTCTAAATTCACAGCGTTAGTATTTTCAGGCACGCAGGCAAAGCTCGTCCTCCAACTGCACAGCGTTACAATCGCTCTGCGTGCATTCTAAACCCGCCCTCCAAGTTCACAACGTTACAATTTCCCCGTGCGCAGGCAATGCTCGTCCTCCAATCTGCACAGCGTTACAATTGCTCTGCGTACAGGCAAAACTCGCCCTCCAAGTTCACAGCGTTACTATTTCCCGGCGCGCAGGCAAAGCTCGTCCTCCAAACTGCACAGCGTTACAATCGGTCTGTGTGCAGGCGGAACTAGCCCTGCAAATTAAACTTACAGCGTTACAATCGCTCCACATGCAGGCGAAACTTGCCCTCCAATTCACAGCGTTACTATTTTCCTGCGCGCAGTCAAAGCTCGTCCTCCAACTGGACAGCGTTACAATCGCCCTATATGCAGGCAAAGCTCGCGCTCCAAATTCACAGCGTTGCTGCTTCCCTGCACGCAGTCACAGCTCGTCCTTCAACTGCCCAGTTACGATCGCCCTGAGTGCAGGCGAAACTCGCTCTCTAAATTCACAGCGTTAGTATTTATAGGCACGCAGGCAAAGGTCCTCCTCCAACTGCCTAGCGTTACAATCGCCATGCGTGCCGGCAAAACTCGCCCTCCTAGCTCACAGCGTTACTATTTCCCTGCGCGCAGGCAAAGCTCGTCCTCTACCTGCACAGCGTTACAATCGCCCTGCGTGCAGGCAAATCTCGCCCTCCAAGTTCACAGCGTTACTATTTCTTTGCGCGCAGGCAAAGCTCGTCCTCGAACTTCACAGGGTTACAATCGCCATGCGTGCAGGCAAAACTCGCCCTCCAAGTTCACAGCGTTACTATTTCCCGGCGCGCAGGCAAAGCTCGTCCTCCAATCAGCACAGCGTTACAATCGTTCTACGTGCAGGCGAAACTCGCCCTCCAAGTTCACAGCGTTACTATTTCCCAGCGTGCAGGCAGAGCTCGTCCTCCAAACTGCACGCTGTTACAGTCGCCCTGCGTGCAGGAAAAACTCGCCCTCCAAATTAACAGCGTTAATATTTCCCTGCGCGCAGGAAAAGCTCGTCCTCCAAACTGCACGGAGTTACAACCGCCCTTGCGTGCAGGCAAAACTCGCCCTCCAAGATCACAGCGTTATTATTTCCCTGCGCGTAGGCAAAGCTCGTCCTCCAATCTGCACAGCGTTACAATCGCTCTTTGTACAGGCTAAACTCCCCATCCAAGTTCACAGCGTTACTATTTCCCGGCGCGCAGGCAAAGCTCGCCCTCCAATCAGCACAGCGTTACAATCGTTCTACGTGCAGGCGAAACTCGCCTTCCAAATTCCCAGCGTAACTATGTTCCGGCGCGCAGGCAAAGCTCGTCCTTCAACTGCACAGCGTAACAATCGCTCTGCGTACAGGCTAAATTCGCCCTCGAAATTCTCAGCGTTGCTACTTCCCTGCACGCAGTTACAGCTCGTCCTTCAACTGCCCAGTTACAATCGCCCTGAGTGCAGGTGAAACTCGCTCTCTAAATTCACAGCGTTAGTATTTCCAGGCACGCAGGCAAAGCTCGTCCTCCAACTGCACAGCGTTACAATCGCCCTGCGTACAGGCTAAACTCGCCCTCCATGTTGACAGCGTTACAATCACCCTGCGTGCAGGCGAAGCTCGCCCTCCAAATTCACAGCGTTGCTACTTCCCTGCACGCAGACACAGCTTGTCCTTCAACTGCCTAGTTACAATCGCCCTGAGTGCAGGTGAAACTCGCCTTCCAAATTCAAGCGTAACTATGTTCCGGCGCGCAGGCAAAGCTCGTCCTTCAACTGCACAGCGTAACAATCGCTCTGCGTACAGGCTAAATTCGCCCTCGAAATTCTCAGCGTTGCTACTTCCCTGCACGCAGTTACAGCTCGTCCTTCAACTGCACAGTTACAATCGCCCTGAGTGCAGGTGAAACTCGCTCTCTAAATTCACAGCGTTAGTATTTCCAGGCACGCAGGCAAAGCTCGTCCTCCAACTGCACAGCGTTACAATCGCCCTGCGTACAGGCTAAACTCGCCCTCCATGTTGACAGCGTTACAATCACCCTGCGTGCAGGCGAAGCTCGCCCTCCAAATTCACAGCGTTGCTACTTCCCTGCACGCAGACACAGCTTGTCCTTCAACTGCCTAGTTACAATCGCCCTGAGTGCAGGTGAAACTCGCTATCTAAATTCACAACGTTAGTATTTCTAGGCACGCAGGCAAAGCTCGTCCTCCAACTGCACAGCGTTACAATCGCCCTGCGTGCAGGCAAAACTCGCCCTCCAAGTTCACAGCGTTACTATATCCCGGCGCGCAGGCAAAACTCGTTCTCCAACTGCACATCGTAACAATCGCCCTGCGTGCAGGCAAAACTCGCCCTCCAAGTTCACAGCGTTACTATATCCCGGCGCGCAGGCAAAGCTCGTCCGCCAAACTGCACGGAGTTAAAATTGCCCTGCGTGCAGGCAAAACTCGCCCTCCAATTTCACAGCGTTACTATTTCCCTGCGCGCAGGCAAAGATCGTCCTCCAACTGCCCTGCGTTACAATCGCCCTGCAAGCAGGCGAAGCTCGGCCTCCAAATTCACAGCGTAGCTACTTCCCTGCGCGCAGTCACAGCTCGTCCTTCAACTGCGCACTTAAAATTGCCCTGAGTGCAGGCGAAACTCGCTCTCTAAATTCACAGCGTTAGTATTTTCAGGCAAGCAGGCAAAGCTCGTCCTCCAACTGCACAGCGTTACAATCGCTCTGCGTACATTCTAAACTCGCCCTCCAAGTTCACAACGTTACTATTTCCCCGCGCGCAGGCAATGCTCGTCCTCCAATCTGCACAGCGTTACAATCGCTCTGCGTACAGGCTAAACTCGCCCTCCAAATTCACAGCGTTACTATTTCCCGGCGCGCAGGCAAAGCTCGTCCTCCAAACTGCACAGCGTTAGAATCGGTCTGTGTGCAGGCGGAACTCGCCCTCCAAAATAACCATACAGCGTTAAAATTGCTCCACGTGCAGGCGAAACTCGCCCTCCAAATTCACAGCGTTACTATTTCCCTGCGCGCAGGCAAAGCTCGTCCTCGAACTGCACAGGGTTACAATCGCCATGCGTGCAGGCAAAACTCGCCTTCCAAGTTCCCAGCGTAAATATTTCCCGGTGCGCAGGCAAAGCTCGTCCTCCAAACTGCACAGCGTTAAAATCGCCTTGCGTGCAGGCAAAACACGCCATCCAAGTTCACAGCGTTACTTTTTACCTTCGCGCAGGCAAAGCTCGTCCTCCAACTGCACAGCGTTACAATCGCCCTGCGTCCAGGCAAAACTCGCCCTCCAAGTTCACAGTGTTACTATTTCCCTGCGCTCTGGCAAAGGTCGTCTTCCAAACTGCACGGAGTTACAGTCGCCCAGCGTGCAGGCAAAACTCGCCCTCCAAGATAACAGCGTTAATATTTCCCAGCGCGCAGGCAGAGCTCGTCCTCCAAACTGCACGCTGTTACAGTCGCCCTGCGTGCAGGAAAAACTCGCCCTCCAAGTTAACAGCGTTAATATTTCCCTGCGCGCAGGAAAATCTCGTCCTCCAAACTGCACGGAGTTACAATCGCCCTTGCGTGCAGGCAAAACTCGCCCTCCAAGATCACAGCGTTATTATTTCCCTGCGCGTAGGCAAAGCTCGTCCTCCAATCTGCACAGCGTTACAATCGCTCTTTGTACAGGCTAAACTCCCCATCCAAGTTCACAGCGTTATTATTTACCGTCGCGCAGGCAAAGCTCGTCCTCCAAACTGCACAGCGCTACAATCGCCCTGCGTGCGGGCAAAACTCGCCCTCCAAGTTCACAGCGTTACAATCACCCTGCGTGCAGGCGAAGCTCGCCCTCCAAATTCACAGCGTTGCTACTTCCCAGCGCGCAGTCAAAGCTCGTCCTTCAACTGCGCAGTTACAATCTCCCTGAGTGCAGGCGAAACTCGCTCTCTAAATTCACAGCGTTAGTATTTCCAGGCACGCAGGCAAAGCTCGTCCTCCAACTGCACAGCGTTACAATCGCTCTGCGTACAGGCTAAACTCGCCCTCCAAGTCACAGCGTTACTATTTCCCTGCGCACTGGCAAACCTAGTCCTCCAACTGCGCAGCGTAACAATCGCCCTGCGAGCAGGCAAAACTCGCCATCCAAGTTCACAGCGTTACTATATCCCGGCGCGCAGGCAAAGCTCGTCCTCCAACTGCCCTGCGTTACAATCGCCCTGCATGCAGGCGAAGCTCGCCTCCAAATTCACAGCTTAGCTACTTCCCTGCGCGCAGTCACAGCTCGTCCTTCAACTGCGCAGTTAAAATTGCCCTGAGTGCAGGCGAAACTCGCTCTCTAAATTCACAGCGTTAGTATTTTCAGGCACGCAGACAAAGCTCGTCCTCCAACTGCACAGCGTTACAATCGCTCTGCGTACATTCTAAACTCGCCCTCCAAGCTCACAACGTTACTATTTCCCCGCGCGCAAGCTATGCTCTTCCTCCAACTGCACAGCGTTACAATCGCTTTGCATACAGGCTGAAATCGCCCTCCAAATTCACAGCGTTACTATTTCCCGGCACGCAGGCAAAGCTCGTCCTCCAAACTGCACAGCGTTACATTCGGTCTGTGTGCCGGCGGAACTCGCACTCCAAATTTACAGCGTTACTATTTCCCTGCGCACAGTCACAGCTCGTCCTTCAACTGCGCAGTTACAATCGCCCTGAGCGCAGGAGAAACTCGCTCTCTAAATTCAAAGCGTTAGTATTTTCAGGCACGCAGGGAAAGCTCGTCCTCCAACTGCACAGCGTTACAATCGGTCTGTGTGCCGGCGGAACTCGCACTCCAAATTAACCATACAGCGTTACAATCGATCCACGTGCAGGCGAAACTCGCCCTCCAAATTCACAGCGTTGCTACTTCCCTGCGCACAGTCACAGCTCGTCCTTTAACTGCCCAGTTACAATCGCCCTGAGTGCAGGCGAAACTCGCTCTCTAAATTCACAGCGTTAGTATTTCTAGGCACGCAGGCGAAGCTCGTCCTCCAACTGCACAGCGTTACAATCACCCTGCGTGCAGGCAAAACTCGCCCTCCAAGTTCACAGCGTTACTATTTCCCTGCGCGCAGGCAAAGCTCGTTCTCCAACTGCCCTGCGTTACAATCGCCCTGCATTCAGGCGAAGCTCGGCCTCCAAATTCACAGCGTAGCTACTTCCCTGCGCGCAGTCACAGCTCGTCCTTCAACTGCGCACTTAAAATTGCCCTGAGTGCAGGCGAAACTCGCTCTCTGAATTCACAGCGTTAGTATTTTCAGGCAAGCAGGCAAAGCTCGTCCTCCAACTGCACAGCGTTACAATCGCTCTGCGTACATTCTAAACTCGCCCTCCAAGTTCACAACTTTACTATTTCCCCGCGCGCAGGCAATGCTCGTCCTCTAATCTGCACAGCGTTACAATCGCTCTGCGTACAGGCTAAACTCGCCCTCCAAGTTCACAGCGATACTATTTCCCGGCGCGCAAGCAAAGCTCGTTTTCTAATCAGCACAGCGTTACAATCGTTATGTGTGCAGGCGAAACTCGCCTTCCAAATTCCCAGCGTAACTATGTCCCTGCGCGCCGGCAAAGCTCGTCCTCCAACTGCACAGCGTTACAATTGCTCCACGTGCAGGCGAAACTCGCCCTCCAAATTCACAGCGTTACTATTTCCCTGCGCGCAGGCAAAGCTCGTCCTCGAACTGCACAGGGTTACATTCGCCATGCGTGCAGGCAAAACTCGCCTTCCAAGTTCCCAGCGTAAATATTTCCCGGTGCGCAGGCAAAGCTCGTCCTCCAAACTGCACAGCGTTAAAATCGCCTTGCGTGCAGGCAAAACACGCCATCCAAGTTCACAGCGTTACTATTTACCTGCGCGCAGGCAAAGCTCGTCCTCCAAACTGCAAAGCGTTACAATCGTTCTGCGTGCACGCGAATCTCGCCTTGAAAATTGCCAGGGTAACTATGTCCCTGCGCGCATGCAAAGCTCGTCCTCCAAACTGCATAGCGTTACAATCATCTTGCATGCAGTCGAAACTCGCCCTCCTTAATCACAACGTAATTATCTCTTCCGCGCAGGCAACGCTCGTCCTCCAAACTGCACAACGTTAAAATCGCCCGGAGTGCAGGAAAGCTCGTCCTCCAAACTACACAGCGTTGCATTCCCTCTGCGTGCAGGCGAAATTCACCCTCAAAATTCACAGCGTTACAATTTGCCTGTGCGCAGAAAAAGCTCGTCCGCCAAACTGCACAGCGTTACATACGCTCTTCGAACAGGCGAAACTCACCCTCCAAGTCCACAGCGTTACTAGTTTCCGGTGCGCAGACAAAGCTCGTCCTCCAAACTGCTCAGCGTTACAATCATCTTGCTTACAGGCGAAACTCGCCCTCCAATTTCACAACGTAACTATTTCCTGAGCGTAGGCAAAGCTCGTCCTCGAAACTGCACAGCGTTAAAATCGCCCGGCGTGCAGGCAAACCTCGTTCTTCATATTCACAGCGTAACTATTTCCCTGAGCGCAGGCAAAGCTCGTACTCCAAACTGCACAGCGTTACATTCCCTCTGCGTGCAGGCGAATCTCGGCCTTTAAATTCACAGCGTTACTATTCCGCTGCGCGCAGGCAAAGCTCGTCCTCCAAACTGCACAGCGTTACATTCGCTCTGTGTGCAGGCGAAACACGACTTTATTATCACATCGTTTCTATTTCCGTGCGCGCAGACAAAGCTCGTCCTCCATACTGCACAGCGTTACATTCGCTCTGCGTGCAGGCAAAACTCACCCTCAAAACTCACAGCGCTACTATTTGCCTGCGCGCAGGCAAAGCACATCCGCCAAACTGCAAAGCGTTACACTTGCTCTGCGTGCCGGGGAAACTCGCCCTCCAAATTCACATCGTTACTATTTCCCTGCGCGCAGGCAAAGTTCGTCCTCCAAACATCACAGCGTTACATTCGCTCGGGGTGAAGGCGAAACTCGGCATTTAAATTCACAGCGTTAGTATTTCCCTGCGCGCAGGCAAAGCTCGCCCTCCAAACTGCACAGCGTTACATTCGCTCTCCGTGCAGGCAAAACTCGGGCTTTAAATTAACAGCGTTACTATTTCCGTGCGCGCAGGCAAATCTCGTCCTCCAAACTGCAGAGCGTTAGATTCGCGCTGCGTGCAGGCGAAACTCACCCTCAAAATTCACAGCGTTAATATTTCGCTGCGCGCAGGCAAAGCTCGTTCTCCAAACTGCACAGCGAAAAATTCGCACAGTGCGCAGGCGAAACTCGCCCTCAAAACTCACAGCTTCACTATTTCCCTGCGCGCAGTCAAACTTCGTCAGCCAAACTGCACAGCGTTACATTCGCTCTGCGTGCAGGCGAAACTCGCCTTCCTAATTCCCAGTGTAAATATGTCCCTGCGCGCATGCAAACTCGTCCTCCAAAACTGCATAGCGTTACAATCATCTTGCATGCAGGCGAAACTCGCCCTACGAAATCACAACGTAATTATTACCTGCGCGCAGGCAAAGCTCGTCGTCCAAATTGCACAGCGTTACATTCTCTTTGCGTGCAGGCGAAACACGGCCTTTAAATTCACAGCGTTACTCTTTATCTGCGTGCACGGAAAGCTCGTCCTCCAAACTGCACAGCGTTACATTCGCTCTGCGTGCAGGGGAAACTCGCCCTCCAAATTCACAGCGTTACTATTTGCCGGCGCGCAGGCAGAACTCGTCTTCCAAACTGCACAGCGTTACAATCATCTTGCGTACAGGCGAAACTCGCCCTCCACATTCACAACGTAACTGTTTCCTGAGCGTAGGCAAAGCTCGTCCTCCAAACTGCACAGCGTTAAAATCGCCCGGCGTGCAGGCAAACCTCGGCCTCAGTATTCACAGCGTAACTATTTCCCTGAGCGCAGGCAAAGCTCGTACTCCAAACTGCATTGCGTTACATTCCTTCTGCTTGCAGGCGAAACTCGGCTTTTAAATTCACAGCGTTACTCTTTCCCAACGCGCAGGCAAAGCTCGTCCTCCAAACTGCACAGCGTTACATTTGCTCTGCGTGCAGGCGGAACTCGGCTTTTAAATTCACAGCGTTACTATTTTCCTGCGCGCAGGCAAAGCTCATCCTCCAAACTGAACAGCGTTAAAATCGCCCGCGTGCAGGCAAAGCTCGCCCTCCATATTCACAGCAAACTATTTCCCTGCGCGCAGGCAAAGCGCGTCCTCCAAACTTCACAACGTTACATTCGCTCTGCGTGCACGCGAAACTCGGCCTTTAAATTCACAGCGTTACTATTTTCCTGCGCGCACGCAAAGCTCGTCCTCCAAACTGTACAGCGTTACATTCGCTCTGCGAGCAGGCAAAACTCGCCCTTTAAATTCACAGCGTTACTATTTGCGTGCGCGCAGGCAAAGCTCGACCTCCAAACTGCACAGCGTTACATTCGCTCTGCGTGCAGGCGAAATTATTCCTTTAAATTCACACCGTTACTATTTAAGTGCGCACCGGTAAGGCTCGTCCTCCAAACTGCCCAGCGTTACATTCGCTCTGCGTACAGGCGAAACTCGGCCTTTTAATTCACAGCGTTACTATTTTCCTGCGCGCAGGCAAAGCTCGTCCTGCAAACTGCACAGCGTTACATTCGCTCTGCGTGCAGGCAAAACTCAGCCTTTAAATTCACAGCGTTGCTACTTCCCTGCGCACAGTCACAGCTCGTCCTTTAACTGCCCAGTTACAATCGCCCTGAGTGCAGGCGAAACTCGCTCTCTAAATTCACAGCGTTAGTATTTCTAGGCACGCAGGCGAAGCTCGTCCTCCAACTGCACAGCGTTACAATCACCCTGCGTGCAGGCAAAACTCGCCCTCCAAGTTCACAGCGTTACTATTTCCCTGCGCGCAGGCAAAGCTCGTCCTCCAACTGCCCTGCGTTACAATCGCCCTGCATTCAGGCGAAGCTCGGCCTCCAAATTCACAGCGTAGCTACTTCCCTGCGCGCAGTCACAGCTCGTCCTTCAACTGCGCACTTAAAATTGCCCTGAGTGCAGGCGAAACTCGCTCTCTAAATTCACAGCGTTAGTATTTTCAGGCAAGCAGGCAAAGCTCGTCCTCCAACTGCACAGCGTTACAATCGCTCTGCGTACATTCTAAACTCGCCCTCCAAGTTCACAACTTTACTATTTCCCCGCGCGCAGGCAAAGCTCGTCCTCTAATCTGCACAGCGTTACAATCGCTCTGCGTACAGGCTAAACTCGCCCTCCAAGTTCACAGCGATACTATTTCCCGGCGCGCAAGCAAAGCTCGTTTTCTAATCAGCACAGCGTTACAATCGTTATGTGTGCAGGCGAAACTCGCCTTCCAAATTCCCAGCGTAACTATGTCCCTGCGCGCCGGCAAAGCTCGTCCTCCAACTGCACAGCGTTACAATTGCTCCACGTGCAGGCGAAACTCGCCCTCCAAATTCACAGCGTTACTATTTCCCTGCGCGCAGGCAAAGCTCGTCCTCGAACTGCACAGGGTTACATTCGCCATGCGTGCAGGCAAAACTCGCCTTCCAAGTTCCCAGCGTAAATATTTCCCGGTGCGCAGGCAAAGCTCGTCCTCCAAACTGCACAGCGTTAAAATCGCCTTGCGTGCAGGCAAAACACGCCATCCAAGTTCACAGCGTTACTATTTACCTGCGCGCAGGCAAAGCTCGTCCTCCAAACTGCACAGCGTTACAATCGTTCTGCGTGCACGCGAATCTCGCCTTGAAAATTGCCAGCGTAACTATGTCCCTGCGCGCATGCAAAGCTCGTCCTCCAAACTGCATAGCGTTACAATCATCTTGCATGCAGGCGAAACTCGCCCTCCTTAATCACAACGTAATTATCTCTTCCGCGCAGGCAACGCTCGTCCTCCAAACTGCACAACGTTAAAATCGCCCGGAGTGCAGGAAAGCTCGTCCTCCAAACTACACAGCGTTGCATTCCCTCTGCGTGCAGGCGAAATTCACCCTCAAAATTCACAGCGTTACAATTTGCCTGTGCGCAGAAAAAGCTCGTCCGCCAAACTGCACAGCGTTACATACGCTCTTCGAACAGGCGAAACTCGCCCTCCAAGTTCACAGCGTTACTAGTTTCCGGTGCGCAGACAAAGCTCGTCCTCCAAACTGCTCAGCGTTACAATCATCTTGCTTACAGGCGAAACTCGCCCTCCAATTTCACAACGTAACTATTTCCTGAGCGTAGGCAAAGCTCGTCCTCGAAACTGCACAGCGTTAAAATCGCCCGGCGTGCAGGCAAACCTCGTTCTTCATATTCACAGCGTAACTATTTCCCTGAGCGCAGGCAAAGCTCGTACTCCAAACTGCACAGCGTTACATTCCCTCTGCGTGCAGGCGAATCTCGGCCTTTAAATTCACAGCGTTACTATTCCGCTGCGCGCAGGTAAAGCTCGTCCTCCAAACTGCACAGCGTTACATTCGCTCTGTGTGCAGGCGAAACACGACTTTAATATCACATCGTTTCTATTTCCGTGCGCGCAGACAAAGCTCGTCCTCCATACTGCACAGCGTTACATTCGCTCTGCGTGCAGGCAAAACTCACCCTCAAAACTCACAGCGCTACTATTTGCCTGCGCGCAGGCAAAGCACATCCGCCAAACTGCAAAGCGTTACACTTGCTCTGCGTGCCGGGGAAACTCGCCCTCCAAATTCACATCGTTACTATTTCCCTGCGCGCAGGCAAAGTTCGTCCTCCAAACAGCACAGCGTTACATTCGCTCGGGGTGCAGGCGAAACTCGGCATTTAAATTCACAGCGTTAGTATTTCCCTGCGCGCAGGCAAAGCTCGCCCTCCAAACTGCACAGCGTTACATTCGCTCTCCGTGCAGGCAAAACTCGGGCTTTAAATTAACAGCGTTACTATTTCCGTGCGCGCAGGCAAATCTCGTCCTCCAAACTGCAGAGCGTTAGATTCGCGCTGCGTGCAGGCGAAACTCACCCTCAAAATTCACAGCGTTAATATTTCGCTGCGCGCAGGCAAAGCTCGTTCTCCAAACTGCACAGCGAAAAATTCGCACAGTGCGCAGGCGAAACTCGCCCTCAAAACTCACAGCTTTACTATTTCCCTGCGCGCAGTCAAACCTCGTCAGCCCAACTGCACAGCGTTACATTCGCTCTGCGTGCAGGCGAAACTCGCCTTCCAAATTCCCAGTGTAAATATGTCCCTGCGCGCATGCAAACTCGTCCTCCAAAACTGCATAGCATTACAATCATCTTGCATGCAGGCGAAACTCGCCCTACGAAATCACAACGTAATTATTACCTGCGCGCAGGCAAAGCTCGTCGTCCAAATTGCACAGCGTTACATTCTCTTTGCGTGCAGGCGAAACACGGCCTTTAAATTCACAGCGTTACTCTTTATCTGCGTGCACGGAAAGCTCGTCCTCCAATCTGCACAGCGTTACATTCGCTCTGCGTGCAGGGGAAACTCGCCCTCCAAATTCACAGCGTTACTATTTGCCGGCGCGCAGGCAGAACTCGTCTTCCAAACTGCACAGCGTTACAATCATCTTGCGTACAGGCGAAACTCGCCCTCCACATTCACAACGTAACTGTTTCCTGAGCGTAGGCAAAGCTCGTCCTCCAAACTGCACAGCGTTAAAATCGCCCGGCGTGCAGGCAAACCTCGGCCTCAGTATTCACAGCGTAACTATTTCCCTGAGCGCAGGCAAAGCTCGTACTCCAAACTGCATTGCGTTACATTCCTTCTGCTTGCAGGCGAAACTCGGCTTTTAAATTCACAGCGTTACTCTTTCCCAACGCGCAGGCAAAGCTCGTCCTCCAAACTGCACAGCGTTACATTTGCTCTGCGTGCAGGCGGAACTCGGCTTTTAAATTCACAGCGTTACTATTTCCCTACGCGCAGGCAAAGCTCGTACTCCAAACTGCACAGCGTTAGATTCGCCCTGCGTGCAGGCGAAACTCACTCTCAATATTCACAGCGTTACCATTTCCGTGCGCGCAGGCAAAGCTCATCCTCCAAACTGAACAGCGTTAAAATCGCCCGCGTGCAGGCAAAGCTCGCCCTCCATATTCACAGCAAACTATTTCCCTGCGCGCAGGCAAAGCGCGTCCTCCAAACTGTACAGCGTTACATTCGCTCTGCGAGCAGGCAAAACTCGCCCTTTAAATTCACAGCGTTACTATTTGCGTGCGCGCAGGCAAAGCTCGACCTCCAAACTGCACAGCGTTACATTCGCTCTGCGTGCAGGCGAAATTAGGCCTTTAAATTCACACCGTTACTATTTAAGTGCGCACCGGTAAGGCTCGTCCTCCAAACTGCCCAGCGTTACATTCGCTCTGCGTACAGGCGAAACTCGGCCTTTTAATTCACAGCGTTACTATTTTCCTGCGTGCAGGCAAAGCTCGTCCTGCAAACTGCACAGCGTTACATTCGCTCTGCGTGTAGGCAAAATTCGGCCTTTAAATTCACAGCGTTAGTATCTCCCTGCGCGCAGGCAAAGCTCGTCCTCCAAACTGCACAGCGTTACATTCGCTCTGCGTGCAGGCGAAACTCTCTCTCAAAATTCACAGCGTTACTATTTGCCTGCGCGCAGGGAAAGCTCGTCCTCCAAACTGCCCAGCGTTACATTCGCTCTGCGCGCAGGCGAAACTCGGCTTTAAATTCACAGCATTAATATTTAACTGCGCGCCGGCAGAGCTCGTCCTCTAAACTGCACAGCGTTACATTCGCTCTGCGTGCAGGCAAAACTCACCCTCAAAACTCACAGCGTTACTATTTGCCTGCGCGCAGGCAAAGCTCGTCCGCCAAACTGCAAAGCGTTACATTCGCTCTGCGTGCCGGGGAAACGCCCTCCAAATTCACATCGTTACTATTTCCCTGCGCGCAGGCAAAGTTCGTCCTCCAAACTGCACAGCGTTACATTCGCTCTGCGTGCAGGCGAAACTCGGCCTTTAAATTCACAGCGTTAGTATTTCCCTGCGCGCAGGCAAAGCTCGGCCTCCAAACTGCACAGCGTTACATTCGCTCTTCGTGCAGGCAAAACTCGGCCTTTAAATTCACAGCGTTACTATTTCCGTGCGCGCAGGCAAATCTCGTCCTCCAAACTGCAGAGCGTTAGATTCGCCCTGCGTGCAGGCGAAACTCACACTGAAAATTCACAGCGTTAATATTTCGCTGCGCGCAGGCAAAGCTCGTTCTCCAAACTGCACAGCGAAAAATTCGCACTGTGCGCAGGCGAAACTCGCCCTCAAAACTCACAGCTTTACTATTTCCCTGCGCGCAGTCAAACCTCGTCAGCCAAACTGCACAGCGTTACATTCGCTCTGCGTGCAGGCGAAACTCGCCTTCCAAATTCCCAGTGTAACTATGTCCCTGCGCGCATGCAAACTCGTCCTCCAAAACTGTATAGCGTTACAATCATCTTGCTTGCAGGCGAAACTCGCCCTCCAAAATCACAACGTAATTATTACCTGCGCGCAGGCAAAGCTCGTCGTCCAAATTGCACAGCGTTACATTCTCTTTGCGTGCAGGCGAAACACGGCCTTTAAATTCACAGCGTTACTATTTATCTGCGTGCACGGAAAGCTCGTCCTCCAAACTGTACAGCGTTACATTCGCTCTGCGAGCAGGCAAAACTCGCCCTTTAAATTCACAGCGTTACTATTTGCGTGCGCGCAGGCAAAGCTCGACCTCCAAACTGCACAGCGTTACATTCGCTCTGCGTGCAGGCGAAATTAGGCCTTTAAATTCACACCGTTACTATATAAGTGCGCGCCGGTAAGGCTCGTCCTCCAAACTGCCCAGCGTTACATTCGCTCGGCGTGCAGGCGAAACTCGGCCTTTTATTTCACATCGTTACTATTTTCCTGCGCGCAGGCAAAGCTCGTCCTGCAAACTGCACAGCGTTACATTCGCTCTGCGTGTTGGCAAAATTCGGCCTTTAAATTCACAGCGATAGTATCTCCCTGCGCGCAGGCAAAGCTCGTCCTCCAAACTGCACAGCGTTACATTCGCTATGCGTGCAGGCGAAACTCTCTCTCTCAAAATTCACAGCGTTACTATTTGCCTGCGCGCAGGCAAAGCTCGTCCTCCAAACTGCCCAGCGTTACATTCGCTCTGCGCGCAGGTGAAACTCTGCCTTTAAATTCACAGATTAATATTTCACTGCGCGCAGGCCGAGCTCGTCCTCAAAACTGCGTAGCGTTACAATCATCTTGCGTGCAGGCGAATCTCGCCCTCCAAAATCACAACGTAACTATTTCCTGCGCGCAGGCAAAGCTCGTCCTCCAAACTGCCCTGCGTTACATTCGCTCTGCGTGCAGGCGAAACTCGGCCTTTTATTTCACAGCGTTACTATTTTACTGCGGCAGGCAAAGCTCGTCCTGCAAACTGCACAGCGTTACATTCGCTCTGCGTGTAGGCAAAATTCGGCCTTTAAATTCACAGCGTTTCTATTTCCGTGCGCGCAGGCAAAGCTCGTCCTCCAAACTGCACACCGTTACATTCGCTCTGCGTGCAGGCGAAACTCGGCCTTTAAATTCACAGCGTTACCATTTTCCTGCGCGCAGGGAAAGCTCGTCCTCCAAACTGCACTGTATTACATTCGCTCTTCGTGCAGGCGAAACTCGGCCTTTAAATTCACACCGTTTTTTATTACCCTGCGCGCAGGGAAAGCTCGTCCTCCAAACTGCCCAGAGTTACATTCGCTCTGCGTGCGGGCGAAACTCGCCCTCCAACCTCACAGCGTTACTATTTTCCTGCACGCAGGCAAAGCTCGTCCTCAAAACTGCACAGCGTTACATTCGCTCTGCGTGCAGGCGAAACTCTGCCTTTAAATTCACAGCGTTACCATTTTCTTGCGCGCAGGGAAAGCTCGTCCTCCAAACTGCACAGCGTTACATTCGCTCTTTGTGCAGGCGAAACTCGGCTTTCAATTCACAGCATTAATATTTCCCTGCGCGCAGGCAGAGCTCGTCCTCTAAACTGCACAGCGTTACATTCGCTTTGCGTGCAGGCAAATCTCGCCCTCCAAACTCACAGCTTTACTATTTCCCTGCGCGCAGCCAAAGCTCGTCCGCCAAACTGCACAGCGTTACATTCGCTCAGCGTGCAGGCAAAACGGCCTTTTAATTCACAGCGTTACTATTTCTCGGCGCGCAGGGAAAGCTCGTCATCCAAACTGCACAGCGTTACATTCGCTCTGCTTGCAGGCGAAACTAGGGATTTAAATTCACAGCGTTACTATTTCCCTGCGCGCAGGCAAAGCTCGTCCTCCAAACTGCAAAGTGTTACATTCGCTCTGCGTGCAGGCGATACTCGGCCTTTTAATTCACAGCGTTACTATTTCCCTCCGCGCAGGGAAAGCTCGTCCTCCAAATTGCACTGCGTTACATTCGCTCTTCGGGCAGGCGAAACTCGGCCTTTTATTTCACAGCGTTAATATTTCCCTGCGCGCAGGCAAAGCTCGTCCACCAAACTGCGCAGCGTTACATACGCTCTGCGTGCGGGCGAAACTCGCCCTCCAACCTCACAGCGTTACTATTTTCCTGCACGCAGGCAAAGCTCGTCCTCAAAACTGCACAGCGTTACATTCGCTCTTCGTGCAGGCGAAACTCGGTCTTTAAATTCACACCGTTACTATTTCCCTGCGCGCAGGAAAAGCTCGTCCTCCAAACTGCACACCGTTACATTCGCTCTGCGTGCAGGCGAAACTCGGCCTTTAAATTCACAGCGTTACCATTTTCCTGCGCGCAGGGAAAGCTCGTTCTCCAAACTGCACTGCATTACATTCGCTCTTCGTGCAGGCGAAACTCGGCATTTAAATTCACACCGTTTCTATTACCCTGCACGCAGGCAAAGCTCGTCCTCCAAACTGCACAGCGTTACATTCACTCTGCGTGCAGGCGAAAGTCGGCCTTTTATTTCACAGCGTTAATATTTCCCTGCGCGCAGGCAAAGCTCGTCCACCAAACTGCGCAGCGTTACATACGCTCTGCGTGCGGGCGAAACTCGCCCTCCAGCCTCACAGCGTTACTATTTCCCTGCGCGCAGGCAAAGCTCGTCCTCCAAACTGCACAGAGTTACATTCGCTCTGCGTGCAGGCGATACTGGCCTTTAAATTCACAGCGTTACTATTTCCCTGCGCGCAGGGTGAGCTCGTCCTCCAAACTGCACAGCGTTACCATCGCTGTGCGTACAGGCGAAACTCGCCCTGCAAATTCACAGCGTAACTATTTCCTGCGCGCAAGCAAATCGCGTCCTCCAAGCTGCACAGCGCTAAAATCGCCCGGCGTGCAGGCAAAGCTCGCCCGCCATATTCACAGCGTAACTATTTCCCTGCGCGCAGGCAAAGCTCGTCCTCCAAACTTCACAACGTTGCATTCGCTCTGCGTGCAGGCGAAACTCGGCCTTTATATTCACAGCGTTACTATTTCCCTGCAAAGCTCGTCCCCCAAACTGTACAGCGTTACATTCGCTTTGCATGCAGGCAAATCTCGCCCTCCAAACTCACAGCTTTATTATTTCCCTGCGCGCAGGCAAAGCTCGTCCGCCAAACTGCACAGCGTTACATTCGCTCAGCGTGCAGGCGAAACGGCCTTTTAATTCACAGCGTTAGTATTTCACGGCGCGCAGGGAAAGCTCGTCATCCAAACTGCACAGCGTCACATTCGCTCTGCGTGCAGGCGAAACTAGGGATTTAAAATCACAGCGTTACTATTTCCCTGCGCGCAGGCAAAGCTCGTCCTGCAAACTGCACAGTGTTACATTCGCTCTGCGTGCACTCGAAGCGGCCTTTTAATTCACAGCGTTACTATTTCTCGGCGCGCAGGGAAAGCTCGTCATCCAAACTGCACAGCGTTACATTCGCTCTGCGTGCAGGCGAAACTAGGGATTTAAATTCACAGCGTTACTATTTTCCTGCGCGCAGGCAAAGCTCGTCCTCCAAACTGCACAGTGTTACATTCGCTCTGCGTGCAGGCGATACTCGGCCTTTTAATTCACAGCGTTACAATTTCCCTGCGCACAGGCAAAGCTCGTCCTCCAAACTGCCCAGCGTTACATTCGCTCTGCGCGCAGGCGAAACTCGGCTTTAAATTCACAGCATTAATATTTAACTGCGCGCCGGCAGAGCTCGTCCTCTAAACTGCACAGCGTTACATACGCTCTGCGTGCGGGCGAAACTCGCCCTCCATCCTCACAGCGTTACTATTTCCCTGCGCGCAGGCAAAGTTCGTCCTCCAAACTGCACAGCGTTACATTCGCTCTGCGCGCAGGTGAAACTCTGCCTTTAAATTCACAGCATTAATATTTCCCTGCGCGCAAGCAGAGCTCGTCCTCAAAACTGCGTAGCGTTACAATCATCTTGCGTGCAGGCGAATCTCGCCCTCCAAAATCACAACGTAACTATTTCCTGCGCGCAGGCAAAGCTCGTCCGCCAAACTGCACAGTGTTACATTCGCTCAGCGTGCAGGCGAAATTGCCTTTTAATTCACACCGTTACTATTTAAGTGCGCGCCGGCAAGGCTCGTCCTCCAAACTGCCCAGCGTTACATTCGCTCTGCGTGCAGGTGAAACTCGGCATTTTATTTCACAGCGCTACTATTTTACTGCGGCAGGCAAAGCTCGTCCTGCAAACTGCACAGCGTTACATTCGCTCTGCGTGTAGGCAAAACTCGGTCTTTAAATTCACATCGCTACTATTTCCGTGCGCGCAGGCAAAGCTCGTCCGCCAAACTGCACAGTGTTACATTCGCTCAGCGTTCAGGCGAAACGGCCTTTTAATTCACAGCGTTACTATTTCTCTGCGCGCAGGCAAAGCTCGTCCACCAAGCTTCACAGCGTTAAAATCGCCCGCGTGCAGGCAAAGCTCGCCCTCCATATTCACAGCGTAACTATTTCCCTGCGCGCCGGCAAAGCTCGTCCTCCAAACTGCACAGCGTTACTTTCGCTATGCCTGCAGGCGAAACTCGGCCTTTAAATTCACAGCGTTACTATTTGCCTGCGCGCAGGGAAAGCTCGAGCTCCAAACTGCACAGCGTTATATTCGCTCTGCGTGCAGGCGAAATTCGGCCTTTAAATTCACAGCGTTACCATTTCCGTGCGCGCAGGCAAAGCTCATTCTCCAAACTGGAAAGCGTTAAAATCGCCCGCGTGCAGGCAAAGCTCGCCCTCCATATTCACAGCGTAACTATTTCCCCGCGAGCAGGCAAAGCTCGTCCTCCAAACTTCACAACGTTGCATTCGCTCTGCGTGCAGGCGAAACTCGGCCTTTTAATTCACAGCGTTACTATTTTCCTGCGCGTAGGCAAAGCTCGTCCTCCAAACTGCACAGCGTTAAAATCGCCCGGCATGCAGGCAAACCTCGCCCTCAATATTCACAGCGTAACTATTTCCCTGAGCGCAGGCAAAGCTCGTACTCCAAACTGCATTGCGTTACATTCCTTCTGCTTGCAGGCGAAACTCGGCTTTTAAATTCACAGCGTTACTATTTCCCAACGCGCAGGCAAAGCTCGTCCTCCAAACTGCAAAGCGTTACATTTGCTCTGCGTGCAGGCGGAACTCGGCTTTTAAATTCACAGCGTTACTATTTCCCTACGCGCAGGCAAAGCTCGTACTCCAAACTGCACAGCGTTATATTCGCCCTGCGTGCAGGCGAAACTCACTCTCAATATTCACAGCGTTACCATTTCCGTGCGCGCAGGCAAAGCTCATCCTCCAAACTGAACAGCGTTAAAATCGCCCGCGTGCAGGCAAAGCTCGCTCTCCATATTCACAGCAAACTATTTCCCTGCGCGCAGGCAAAGCGCGTCCTCCAAACTTCACAACGTTACATTCGCTCTGCGTGCACGCGAAACTCGGCCTTTAAATTCACAGCGTTACTATTTCCCTGCGCGCAGGCAAAGCTCGTCATCCAAACTGTACAGCGTTACATTCGCTCTGCGAGCAGGCAAAACTCGCCCTTTAAATTCACAGCGTTACTATTTGCGTGCGCGCAGGCAAAGCTCGACCTCCAAACTGCACAGCGTTACATTCGCTCTGCGTGCAGGCGAAATTAGGCCTTTAAATTCACACCGTTACTATTTAAGTGCGCACCGGTAAGGCTCGTCCTCCAAACTGCCCAGCGTTACATTCGCTCTGCGTACAGGCGAAACTCGGCCTTTTAATTCACAGCGTTACTATTTTCCTGCGCGCAGGCAAAGCTCGTCCTGCAAACTGCACAGCGTTACATTCGCTCTGCGTGCAGGCAAAACTCAGCCTTTAAATTCACAGCGTTACTATTTCCGTGCGCGCAGGCAAATCTCGTCCTCCAAACTGCATAGCGTTACATTCGCTCTGCGTGCAGGCGAAACTCTCTCTCAAAATTCACAGCGTTACTATTTGCCTGCGCGCAGGGAAAGCTCGTCCTCCAAACTGCCCAGCGTTACATTCGCTCTGCGCGCAGGCGAAACTCGGCTTTAAATTCACAGCATTAATATTTAACTGCGCGCCGGCAGAGCTCGTCCTCTAAACTGCACAGCGTTACATTCGCTCTGCGTGCACGCAAAACTCACCCTCAAAACTCACAGCGTTACTATTTGCCTGCGCGCAGGCAAAGCTCGTCCGCCAAACTGCAAAGCGTTACATTTGCTCTGCGTGCCGGGGAAACTCGCCCTCCAAATTCACATCGTTACTATTTCTCTGCGCGCAGGCAAAGTTCGTCCTCCAAACTGCACAGCGTTACATTCGCTATGCGTGCAGGCGAAACTCGGCCTTTAAATTCACAGCGTTAGTATTTCCCTGCGCGCAGGCAAAGCTCGGCCTCCAAACTGCACAGCGTTACATTCGCTCTCCGTGTAGGCAAAACTCGGCCTTTAAATTCACAGCGTTACTATTTCCGTGCGCGCAGGCAAATCTCGTCCTCCAAACTGCAGAGCGTTAGATTCGCCCTGCGTGCAGGCGAAACTCACCCTCAAAATTCACAGCGTTAATATTTCGCTGCGCGCAGGCAAAGCTCGTTCTCCAAACTGCACAGCGAAAAATTCGCACTGTGCGCAGGCGAAACTCGCCCTCAAAACTCACAGCTTTACTATTTCCCTGCGCGCAGTCAAACCTCGTCAGCCAAACTGCACAGCGTTACATTCGCTCTGCGTGCAGGCGAAACTCGCCTTCCAAATTCCCAGTGTAACTATGTCCCTGCGCGCATGCAAACTCGTCCTCCAAAACTGTATAGCGTTACAATCATCTTGCTTGCAGGCGAAACTCGCCCTCCAAAATCACAACGTAATTATTACCTGCGCGCAGGCAAAGCTCGTCGTCCAAATTGCACAGCGTTACATTCTCTTTGCGTGCAGGCGAAACTCGGCCTTTAAATTCACAGCGTTACTATTTATCTGCGTGCACTGAAAGCTCGTCCTCCAAACTGTACAGCGTTACATTCGCTCTGCGAGCAGGCAAAACTCGCCCTTTAAACTCACAGCGTTACTATTTGCGTGCGCGCAGGCAAAGCTCGACCTCCAAACTGCACAGCGTTACATTCGTTCTGCGTGCAGGCAAAATTAGGCCTTTAAATTCACACCGTTACTATTTAGGTGCGCGCCAGTAAGGCTCGTCCTCCAAACTGCCCAGCGTTACATTCGCTCTGCGTGCAGGCGAAACTCGGCCTTTTAATTCACAGCGTTACTATTTTCCTGCGCGCAGGCAAAGCTCGTCCTGCAAACTGCACAGCGTTACATTCGCTCTGCGTGTAGGCAAAATTCGGCCTTTAAATTCACAGCGTTAGTATCTCCCTGCGCGCAGGCAAAGCTCGTCCTCCAAACTGCACAGCGTTACATTCGCTCTGCGTGCAGGCAAAACTCGGCCTTTAAATTCACAGCGTTACTATTTCCGTGCGCGCAGGCAAATCTCGTCCTCCAAACTGCATAGCGTTACATTCGCTCTGCGTGCAGGCGAAACTCTCTCTCAAAATTCACAGCGTTACTATTTGCCTGTGCGCAGGGAAAGCTCGTCCTCCAAACTGCCCAGCGTTACATTCGCTCTGCGCGCAGGCGAAACTCGGCTTTAAATTCACAGCATTAATATTTAACTACGCGCCGGCAGAGCTCGTCCTCTAAACTGCACAGCGTTACATTCGCTCTGCGCGCAGGTGAAACTCTGCCTTTAAATTCACAGATTAATATTTCACTGCGCGCAGGCAGAGCTCGTCCTCAAAACTGCGTAGCGTTACAATCATCTTGCGTGCAGGCGAATCTCGCCCTCCAAAATCACAACGTAACTATTTCCTGCGCGCACGCAAAGCTCGTCCTCCAAACTGCCCAGCGTTACATTCGCTCTGCGTGCAGGCGAAACTCGGCCTTTTATTTCACAGCGTTACTATTTTACTGCGGCAGGCAAAGCTCGTCCTGCAAACTGCACAGCGTTACATTCGCTCTGCGTGTAGGCAAAACTCGGTCTTTAAATTCACAGCGTTACTATTTCTCTGCGCGCAGGCAAAGCTCGTCCACCAAGCTGCACAGCGTTAAAATCGCCCGCGTGCAGGCAAAGCTCGCCCTCCTTATTCACAGCGTAACTACTTCCCTGCGCGCAGGCAAAGCTCGTCCTCCAAACTGCACAGCGTTACTGTCGCTATGCCTGCAGGCGAAACTCGGCCTTTAAGTTCACAGCGTTACTATTTACCTGCGCGAAGGGAAAGCTCGTCCTCCAAACTGCACAGCGTTATATTCGCTCTGCGTGCAGGCGAAATTCGGCCTTTAAATTCACGGCGTTACCATTTCCGTGCGCGCAGGCAAAGCTCATCCTCTAAACTGCACAGCGTTAAAATCGCCCGCGTGCAGGCAAAGGTCGCCCTCCATATTCACAGCGTAACTATTTCCCTGCGAGCAGGCAAAGCTCGTCCTCCAAACTTCACAACGTTGCATTCGCTCTGCGTGCAGGCGAAACTCGGCCTTTAAATACACTGCGTTACTATTTCTCTGCGCGCAGGTAAAGCTCGTCCCCCAAACTGTACAGCGTTACATTCGCTCTGCGTGCAGGCGAAACACGGCCTTTAAATTCACAGCGTTACTATTTGCGTGCGCGCAGGCAAAGCTCGTCCTCCGAACTGCACACCGTTACATTCGCTCTGCGTGCAGGCGAAACTCGGCCTTTAAATTCACACCGTTTCTATTACCCTGCGCGCAGGGAAAGCTCGTCCTCCAAACTGCCCAGCGTTACATTCGCTCTTTTTGCAAGTGAAAATCGGTCTTTAAATTCACACCGTTTCTATTACCCTGCACGCAGGGAAAGCTCGTCCTCCAAACTGCACAGCGTTACATTCGCTCTGCGTGCAGGCGAAACTCGAGATTTAAATTCACAGCGCTACTATTTCCCTGCGCGCAGGCAAAGCTCGTCCTCCAAATTGCACTGCGTTACATTCGCTCTTCGTGCAGGCGAAACTCGGCCTTTTATTTCACAGCGTTAATATTTCCCTGCGCGCAGGCAAAGCTCGTCCACCAAACTGCGCAGCGTTACATACGCTCTGCGTGCGGGCGAAACTCGCCCTCCAACCTCACAGCGTTACTATATTCCTGCACGCAGGCAAAGCTCGTCCTCAAAACTGCACAGCGTTACATTCGCTCTGCGTGCAGGCGAAACTCGGCCTTTAAATTCACAGCGTTACCATTTTCTTGCGCGCAGGGAAAGCTCGTCCTCAAAACTGCACAGCGTTACATTCGCTCTTCGTGCAGGCGAAACTCGGCCTTTAAATTCACACCGTTACTATTTCCCTGCGCGCAGGAAAAGCTCGTCCTCCAAACTGCCCAGCGTTGCATTCGCTATGCGCGCAGGCGTTACTCGGCTTTAAATTCACAGCATTAATATTTCCCTGCGCGCAGGCAGAGCTCGTCCTCTAAACTGCACAGCGTTACATTCGCTTTGCGTGCAGGCGAAACTCGCCCTCCAAACTCACAGCTTTACTATTTCCCTGCGCGCAGGCAAAGCTCGTCCGCCAAACTGCACAGCGTTACATTCGCTCAGCGTGCAGGCGAAACGGCCTTTTAATTCACAGCGTTACTATTTCTAGGCGCGCAGGGAAAGCTCGTCCACCAAGCTGCACAGCGTTAAAATCGCCCGCGTGCAGGCAAAGCTCGCCCTCCATATTCACAGCGTAACTATTTCCCTGCGCGCAGGCAAAGCTCGTCCTCCAGACTGCACAGCGTTTTCATTCGCTCTGCGTGCAGGCGAAACTCGGCCTTTAAATTCACAGCGTTACTATTTCGCTGCGCGCACGGTGAGCTCGTCCTCCAAACTGCACAGCGTTATATTCGCTCTGAGTGCAGGCGAAATTCGGCCTCTAAATTCACAGCGTTACCATTTTCGTGCGCACAGGCAAAGCTCATCCTCCAATCTGCACAGCGTTAAAATCGCCCGCGTGCAGGCAACGCTCGCCCTCTATATTCACAGCGTAACTATTTCCCTGCGAGCAGGCAAAGCTCGTCCTCCAAACTTCACAACGTTGCATTCGCTCTGCGTGCAGGCGAAACTCCGCCTTTAAATTCACAGCGTTACTATTTCCCTGCGCGCAGGCAAAGCTCGTCCCCCAAACTGTACTGCGTTACATTCGCTCTGCGCGCAGGCGAAACTCGGCTTTAAATTCACAGCATTAATATTTAACTACGCGCCGGCAGAGCTCGTCCTCTAAACTGCACAGCGTTACATTCGCTCTGCGCGCAGGTGAAACTCTGCCTTTAAATTCACAGAATAATATTTCACTGCGCGCAGGCAGAGCTCGTCCTCAAAACTGCGTAGCGTTACAATCATCTTGCGTGCAGGCGAATCTCGCCTTCAAAATCACAACGTAACTATTTCCTGCGCGCACGTAAAGCTCGTCCTCCAATCAGCACAGCGTTACAATCGCTCTACGTGCAGGCGAAACTCGCCCTCCAAGTTCACAGCGTTACTATTTCCCAGCGCGCAGGCAGAGCTCGTCCTCCAAACTGCACGCTGTTACAGTCGCCCTGCGTGCAGGAAAAACTCGCCCTCCAAGTTAACAGCGTTAATATTTCCCTGCGCGCAGGAAAAGCTCGTCCTCCAAACTGCACGGAGTTACAATCGCCCTTGCGTGCAGGCAAAACTCGCCCTCCAAGATCACAGCGTTATTATTTCCCTGCGCGTAGGCAAAGCTCGTCCTCCAATCTGCACAGCGTTACAATCGCTCTTTGTACAGGCTAAACTCCCCATCCAAGTTCACAGCGTTATTATTTACCGTCGCGCAGGCAAAGCTCGTCCTCCAAACTGCACAGCGCTACAATCGCCCTGCGTGCGGGCAAAACTCGCCCTCCAAGTTCACAGCGTTACAATCACCCTGCGTGCAGGCGAAGCTCGCCCTCCAAATTCACAGCGTTGCTACTTCCCAGCGCGCAGTCAAAGCTCGTCCTTCAACTGCGCACTTACAATCTCCCTGAGTGCAGGCGAAACTCGCTCTCTAAATTCACAGCGTTAGTATTTCCAGGCACGCAGGCAAAGCTCGTCCTCCAACTGCACAGCGTTACAATCGCTCTGCGTACAGGCTAAACTCGCCCTCCAAGTCACAGCGTTACTATTTCCCTGCGCACTGGCAAACCTAGTCCTCCAACTGCGCAGCGTAACAATCGCCCTGCGAGCAGGCAAAACTCGCCATCCAAGTTCACAGCGTTACTATATCCCGGCGCGCAGGGAAAGCTCGTCCTCCAACTGCCCTGCGTTACAATCGCCCTGCATGCAGGCGAAGCTCGCCTCCAAATTCACAGCTTAGCTACTTGCCTGCGCGCAGTCACAGCTCGTCCTTCAACTGCGCAGTTAAAATTGCCCTGAGTGCAGGCGAAACTCGCTCTCTAAATTCACAGCGTTAGTATTTTCAGGCACGCAGACAAAGCTCGTCCTCAAACTGCACAGCGTTACAATTCGCTCTGCGTACATTCTAAACTCGCCCTCCAAGCTCACAACGTTACTATTTCCCCGCGCGCAAGCTATGCTCTTCCTCCAACTGCACAGCGTTACAATCGCTTTGCATACAGGCTGAAATCGCCCTCCAAATTCACAGCGTTACTATTTGCCAGCACGCAGGCAAAGCTCGTCCTCCAAACTGCACAGCGTTACATTCGGTCTGTGTGCCGGCGGAACTCGCACTCCAAATTTACAGCGTTACTATTTCCCTGCGCACAGTCACAGCTCGTCCTTCAACTGCGCAGTTACAATCGCCCTGAGCGCAGGAGAAACTCGCCCTCTAAATTCAAAGCGTTAGTATTTTCAGGCACGCAGGGAAAGCTCGTCCTCCAACTGCACAGCGTTACAATCGGTCTGTGTGCCGGCGGAACTCGCACTCCAAATTAACCATACAGCGTTACAATCGATCCACGTGCAGGCGAAACTCGCCCTCCAAATTCACAGCGTTGCTACTTCCCTGCGCACAGTCACAGCTCGTCCTTTAACTGCCCAGTTACAATCGCCCTGAGTGCAGGCGAAACTCGCTCTCTAAATTCACAGCGTTAGTATTTCTAGGCACGCAGGCGAAGCTCGTCCTCCAACTGCACAGCGTTACATTCGCTTTGCGTGCAGGCGAAACTCGCCCTCCAAACTCACAGCTTTACTATTTCCCTGCGCGCAGGCAAAGCTCGTCCGCCAAACTGCACAGCGTTACATTCGCTCAGCGTGCAGGCGAAACGGCCTTTTAATTCACAGCGTTACTATTTCTAGGCGCGCAGGGAAAGCTCGTCCACCAAGCTGCACAGCGTTAAAATCGCCCGCGTGCAGGCAAAGCTCGCCCTCCATATTCACAGCGTAACTATTTCCCTGCGCGCAGGCAAAGCTCGTCCTCCAGACTGCACAGCGTTTTCATTCGCTCTGCGTGCAGGCGAAACTCGGCCTTTAAATTCACAGCGTTACTATTTCGCTGCGCGCACGGTGAGCTCGTCCTCCAAACTGCACAGCGTTATATTCGCTCTGAGTGCAGGCGAAATTCGGCCTCTAAATTCACAGCGTTACCATTTTCGTGCGCACAGGCAAAGCTCATCCTCCAATCTGCACAGCGTTAAAATCGCCCGCGTGCAGGCAACGCTCGCCCTCTATATTCACAGCGTAACTATTTCCCTGCGAGCAGGCAAAGCTCGTCCTCCAAACTTCACAACGTTGCATTCGCTCTGCGTGCAGGCGAAACTCCGCCTTTAAATTCACAGCGTTACTATTTCCCTGCGCGAAGGCAAAGCTCGTCCCCCAAACTGTACTGCGTTACATTCGCTCTGCGCGCAGGCGAAACTCGGCTTTAAATTCACAGCATTAATATTTAACTACGCGCCGGCAGAGCTCGTCCTCTAAACTGCACAGCGTTACATTCGCTCTGCGCGCAGGTGAAACTCTGCCTTTAAATTCACAGAATAATATTTCACTGCGCGCAGGCAGAGCTCGTCCTCAAAACTGTGTAGCGTTACAATCATCTTGCGTGCAGGCGAATCTCGCCTTCAAAATCACAACGTAACTATTTCCTGCGCGCACGCAAAGCTCGTCCTCCAATCAGCACAGCGTTGCAATCGCTCTACGTGCAGGCGAAACTCGCCCTCCAAGTTCACAGCGTTACTATTTCCCAGCGCGCAGGCAGAGCTCGTCCTCCAAACTGCACGCTGTTACAGTCGCCCTGCGTGCAGGAAAAACTCGCCCTCCAAGTTAACAGCGTTAATATTTCCCTGCGCGCAGGAAAAGCTCGTCCTCCAAACTGCACGGAGTTACAATCGCCCTTGCGTGCAGGCAAAACTCGCCCTCCAAGATCACAGCGTTATTATTTCCCTGCGCGTAGGCAAAGCTCGTCCTCCAATCTGCACAGCGTTACAATCGCTCTTTGTACAGGCTAAACTCCCCATCCAAGTTCACAGCGTTATTATTTACCGTCGCGCAGGTAAAGCTCGTCCTCCAAACTGCACAGCGCTACAATCGCCCTGCGTGCGGGCAAAACTCGCCCTCCAAGTTCACAGCGTTACAATCACCCTGCGTGCAGGCGAAGCTCGCCCTCCAAATTCACAGCGTTGCTACTTCCCAGCGCGCAGTCAAAGCTCGTCCTTCAACTGCGCAGTTACAATCTCCCTGAGTGCAGGCGAAACTCGCTCTCTAAATTCACAGCGTTAGTATTTCCAGGCACGCAGGCAAAGCTCGTCCTCCAACTGCACAGCGTTACAATCGCTCTGCGTACAGGCTAAACTCGCCCTCCAAGTCACAGCGTTACTATTTCCCTGCGCACTGGCAAACCTAGTCCTCCAACTGCGCAGCGTAACAATCGCCCTGCGAGCAGGCAAAACTCGCCATCCAAGTTCACAGCGTTACTATATCCCGGCGCGCAGGCAAAGCTCGTCCTCCAACTGCCCTGCGTTACAATCGCCCTGCATGCAGGCGAAGCTCGCCTCCAAATTCACAGCTTAGCTACTTGCCTGCGCGCAGTCACAGCTCGTCCTTCAACTGCGCAGTTAAAATTGCCCTGAGTGCAGGCGAAACTCGCTCTCTAAATTCACAGCGTTAGTATTTTCAGGCACGCAGACAAAGCTCGTCCTCCAACTGCACAGCGTTACAATCGCTCTGCGTACATTCTAAACTCGCCCTCCAAGCTCACAACGTTACTATTTCCCCGCGCGCAAGCTATGCTCTTCCTCCAACTGCACAGCGTTACAATCGCTTTGCATACAGGCTGAAATCGCCCTCCAAATTCACAGCGTTACTATTTGCCAGCACGCAGGCAAAGCTCGTCCTCCAAACTGCACAGCGTTACATTCGGTCTGTGTGCCGGCGGAACTCGCACTCCAAATTTACAGCGTTACTATTTCCCTGCGCACAGTCACAGCTCGTCCTTCAACTGCGCAGTTACAATCGCCCTGAGCGCAGGAGAAACTCGCTCTCTAAATTCAAAGCGTTAGTATTTTCAGGCACGCAGGGAAAGCTCGTCCTCCAACTGCACAGCGTTACAATCGGTCTGTGTGCCGGCGGAACTCGCACTCCAAATTAACCATACAGCGTTACAATCGATCCACGTGCAGGCGAAACTCGCCCTCCAAATTCACAGCGTTGCTACTTCCCTGCGCACAGTCACAGCTCGTCCTTTAACTGCCCAGTTACAATCGCCCTGAGTGCAGGCGAAACTCGCTCTCTAAATTCACAGCGTTACTATTTCCCTGCGCGCAGGCAAAGCTCGTCCTCCAACTGCCCTGCGTTACAATCGCCCTGCATTCAGGCGAAGCTCGGCCTCCAAATTCACAGCGTAGCTACTTCCCTGCGCGCAGTCACAGCTCGTCCTTCAACTGCGCACTTAAAATTGCCCTGAGTGCAGGCGAAACTCGCTCTCTAAATTCACAGCGTTAGTATTTTCAGGCAAGCAGGCAAAGCTCGTCCTCCAACTGCACAGCGTTACAATCGCTCTGCGTACATTCTAAACTCGCCCTCCAAGTTCACAACTTTACTATTTCCCCGCGCGCAGGCAATGCTCGTCCTCTAATCTGCACAGCGTTACAATCGCTCTGCGTACAGGCTAAACTCGCCCTCCAAGTTCACAGCGATACTATTTCCCGGCGCGCAAGCAAAGCTCGTTTTCTAATCAGCACAGCGTTACAATCGTTATGTGTGCAGGCGAAACTCGCCTTCCAAATTCCCAGCGTAACTATGTCCCTGCGCGCCGGCAAAGCTCGTCCTCCAACTGCACAGCGTTACAATTGCTCCACGTGCAGGCGAAACTCGCCCTCCAAATTCACAGCGTTACTATTTCCCTGCGCGCAGGCAAAGCTCGTCCTCGAACTGCACAGGGTTACATTCGCCATGCGTGCAGGCAAAACTCGCCTTCCAAGTTCCCAGCGTAAATATTTCCCGGTGCGCAGGCAAAGCTCGTCCTCCAAACTGCACAGCGTTAAAATCGCCTTGCGTGCAGGCAAAACACGCCATCCAAGTTCACAGCGTTACTATTTACCTGCGCGCAGGCAAAGCTCGTCCTCCAAACTGCACAGCGTTACAATCGTTCTGCGTGCACGCGAATCTCGCCTTGAAAATTGCCAGCGTAACTATGTCCCTGCGCGCATGCAAAGCTCGTCCTCCAAACTGCATAGCGTTACAATCATCTTGCATGCAGGCGAAACTCGCCCTCCTTAATCACAACGTAATTATCTCTTCCGCGCAGGCAACGCTCGTCCTCCAAACTGCACAACGTTAAAATCGCCCGGAGTGCAGGAAAGCTCGTCCTCCAAACTACACAGCGTTGCATTCCCTCTGCGTGCAGGCGAAATTCACCCTCAAAATTCACAGCGTTACAATTTGCCTGTGCGCAGAAAAAGCTCGTCCGCCAAACTGCACAGCGTTACATACGCTCTTCGAACAGGCGAAACTCGCCCTCCAAGTTCACAGCGGTACTAGTTTCCGGTGCGCAGACAAAGCTCGTCCTCCAAACTGCTAAGCGTTACAATCATCTTGCTTACAGGCGAAACTCGCCCTCCAATTTCACAACGTAACTATTTCCTGAGCGTAGGCAAAGCTCTTCCTCGAAACTGCACAGCGTTAAAATCGCCCGGCGTGCAGGCAAACCTCGTTCTTCATATTCACAGCGTAACTATTTCCCTGAGCGCAGGCAAAGCTCGTACTCCAAACTGCACAGCGTTACATTCCCTCTGCGTGCAGGCGAATCTCGGCCTTTAAATTCACAGCGTTACTATTCCGCTGCGCGCAGGCAAAGCTCGTCCTCCAAACTGCACAGCGTTACATTCGCTCTGTGTGCAGGCGAAACACGACTTTAATATCCCATCGTTTCTATTTCCGTGCGCGCAGACAAAGCTCGTCCTCCATACTGCACAGCGTTACATTCGCTCTGCGTGCAGGCAAAACTCACCCTCAAAACTCACAGCGCTACTATTTGCCTGCGCGCAGGCAAAGCACGTCCGCCAAACTGCAAAGCGTTACACTTGCTCTGCGTGCCGGGGAAACTCGCCCTCCAAATTCACATCTTTACTATTTCCCTGCGCGCAGGCAAAGTTCGTCCTCCAAACAGCACAGCGTTACATTCGCTCGGGGTGCAGGCGAAACTCGGCATTTAAATTCACAGCGTTAGTATTTCCCTGCGCGCAGGCAAAGCTCGCCCTCCAAACTGCACAGCGTTACATTCGCTCTCCGTGCAGGCAAAACTCGGGCTTTAAATTAACAGCGTTACTATTTCCGTGCGCGCAGGCAAATCTCGTCCTCCAAACTGCAGAGCGTTAGATTCGCGCTGCGTGCAGGCGAAACTCACCCTCAAAATTCACAGCGTTAATATTTCGCTGCGCGCAGGCAAAGCTCGTTCTCCAAACTGCACAGCGAAAAATTCGCACAGTGCGCAGGCGAAACTCGCCCTCAAAACTCACAGCTTTACTATTTCCCTGCGCGCAGTCAAACCTCGTCAGCCAAACTGCACAGCGTTACATTCGCTCTGCGTGCAGGCGAAACTCGCCTTCCAAATTCCCAGTGTAAATATGTCCCTGCGCGCATGCAAACTCGTCCTCCAAAACTGCATAGCGTTACAATCATCTTGCATGCAGGCGAAACTCGCCCTACGAAATCACAACGTAATTATTACCTGCGCGCAGGCAAAGCTCGTCGTCCAAATTGCACAGCGTTACATTCTCTTTGCGTGCAGGCGAAACACGGCCTTTAAATTCACAGCGTTACTCTTTATCTGCGTGCACGGAAAGCTCGTCCTCCAAACTGCACAGCGTTACATTCGCTATGCGTGCAGGGGAAACTCGCCCTCCAAATTCACAGCGTTACTATTTGCCGGCGCGCAGGCAGAACTCGTCTTCCAAACTGCACAGCGTTACAATCATCTTGCGTACAGGCGAAACTCGCCCTCCACATTCACAACGTAACTGTTTCCTGAGCGTAGGCAAAGCTCGTCCTCCAAACTGCACAGCGTTAAAATCGCCCGGCGTGCAGGCAAACCTCGGCCTCAGTATTCACAGCGTAACTATTTCCCTGAGCGCAGGCAAAGCTCGTACTCCAAACTGCATTGCGTTACATTCCTTCTGCTTGCAGGCGAAACTCGGCTTTTAAATTCACAGCGTTACTCTTTCCCAACGCGCAGGCAAAGCTCGTCCTCCAAACTGCACAGCGTTACATTTGCTCTGCGTGCAGGCGGAACTCGGCTTTTAAATTCACAGCGTTACTATTTCCCTACGCGCAGGCAAAGCTCGTCCTCCAAACTGCACAGCGTTAGATTCGCCCTGCGTGCAGGCGAAACTCGACTCTCAATATTCACAGCGTTACTATTTCCGTGCGCGCAGGCAAAGCTCATCCTCCAAACTGAACAGCGTTAAAATCGCCCGCGTGCAGGCAAAGCTCGCCCTCCATATTCACAGCAAACTATTTCCCTGCGCGCAGGCAAAGCGCGTCCTCCAAACTTCACAACGTTACATTCGCTCTGCGTGCACGCGAAACTCGGCCTTTAAATTCACAGCGTTACTATTTTCCTGCGCGCACGCAAAGCTCGTCCTCCAAACTGTACAGCGTTACATTCGCTCTGCGAGCAGGCAAAACTCGCCCTTTAAATTCAGAGCGTTACTATTTGCGTGCGCGCAGGCAAAGCTCGACCTCCAAACTGCACAGCGTTACATTCGCTCTGCGTGCAGGCGAAATTAGGCCTTTAAATTCACACCGTTACTATTTAAGTGCGCACCGGTAAGGCTCGTCCTCCAAACTGCCCAGCGTTACATTCGCTCTGCGTGCAGGCGAAACTCGGCCTTTTAATTCACAGCGTTACTATTTTCCTGCGTGCAGGCAAAGCTCGTCCTGCAAACTGCACAGCGTTACATTCGCTCTGCGTGTAGGCAAAATTCGGCCTTTAAATTCACAGCGTTAGTATCTCCCTGCGCGCAGGCAAAGCTCGTCCTCCAAACTGCACAGCGTTACATTCGCTCTGCGTGCAGGCGAAACTCTCAAAATTCACAGCGTTACTATTTGCCTGCGCGCAGGCAAAGCTCGTCCGCCAAACTGCAAAGCGTTACATTCGCTCTGCGTGCCGGGGAAACGCCCTCCAAATTCACATCGTTACTATTTCCCTGCGCGCAGGCAAAGTTCGTCCTCCAAACTGCACAGCGTTACATTCGCTCTGCGTGCAGGCGAAACTCGGCCTTTAAATTCACAGCGTTAGTATTTCCCTGCGCGCAGGCAAAGCTCGGCCTCCAAACTGCACAGCGTTACATTCGCTCTTCGTGCAGGCAAAACTCGGCCTTTAAATTCACAGCGTTACTATTTCCGTGCGCGCAGGCAAATCTCGTCCTCCAAACTGCAGAGCGTTAGATTCGCCCTGCGTGCAGGCGAAACTCACACTGAAAATTCACAGCGTTAATATTTCGCTGCGCGCAGGCAAAGCTCGTTCTCCAAACTGCACAGCGAAAAATTCGCACTGTGCGCAGGCGAAACTCGCCCTCAAAACTCACAGCTTTACTATTTCCCTGCGCGCAGTCAAACCTCGTCAGCCAAACTGCACAGCGTTACATTCGCTCTGCGTGCAGGCGAAACTCGCCTTCCAAATTCCCAGTGTAACTATGTCCCTGCGCGCATGCAAACTCGTCCTCCAAAACTGTATAGCGTTACAATCATCTTGCTTGCAGGCGAAACTCGCCCTCCAAAATCACAACGTAATTATTACCTGCGCGCAGGCAAAGCTCGTCGTCCAAATTGCACAGCGTTACATTCTCTTTGCGTGCAGGCGAAACACGGCCTTTAAATTCACAGCGTTACTATTTATCTGCGTGCACGGAAAGCTCGTCCTCCAAACTGTACAGCGTTACATTCGCTCTGCGAGCAGGCAAAACTCGCCCTTTAAATTCACAGCGTTACTATTTGCGTGCGCGCAGGCAAAGCTCGACCTCCAAACTGCACAGCGTTACATTCGCTCTGCGTGCAGGCGAAATTAGGCCTTTAAATTCACACCGTTACTATATAAGTGCGCGCCGGTAAGGCTCGTCCTCCAAACTGCCCAGCGTTACATTCGCTCGGCGTGCAGGCGAAACTCGGCCTTTTATTTCACATCGTTACTATTTTCCTGCGCGCAGGCAAAGCTCGTCCTGCAAACTGCACAGCGTTACATTCGCTCTGCGTGTTGGCAAAATTCGGCCTTTAAATTCACAGCGTTAGTATCTCCCTGCGCGCAGGCAAAGCTCGTCCTCCAAACTGCACAGCGTTACATTCGCTATGCGTGAAGGCGAAACTCTCTCTCTCTCAAAATTCACAGCGTTACTATTTGCCTGCGCGCAGGGAAAGCTCGTCCTCCAAACTGCCCAGCGTTACATTCGCTCTGCGCGCAGGCGAAACTCGGCTTTAAATTCACAGCATTATTATTTAACTGCGCGCCGGCAGAGCTCGTCCTCTAAACTGCACAGCGTTACATTCGCTCTGCGCGCAGGTGAAACTCTGCCTTTAAATTCACAGATTAATATTTCACTGCGCGCAGGCAGAGCTCGTCCTCAAAACTGCGTAGCGTTACAATCATCTTGCGTGCAGGCGAATCTCGCCCTCCAAAATCACAACGTAACTATTTCCTGCGCGCAGGCAAAGCTCGTCCTCCAAACTGCCCTGCGTTACATTCGCTCTGCGTGCAGGCGAAACTCGGCCTTTTATTTCACAGCGTTACTATTTTCCTGCGTGCAGGCAAAGCTCGTCCTGCAAACTGCACAGCGTTACATTCGCTCTGCGTGTAGGCAAAATTCGGCCTTTAAATTCACAGCGTTAGTATCTCCCTGCGCGCAGGCAAAGCTCGTCCTCCAAACTGCACAGCGTTACATTCGCTCTGCGTGCAGGCGAAACTCTCTCTCAAAATTCACAGCGTTACTATTTGCCTGCGCGCAGGGAAAGCTCGTCCTCCAAACTGCCCAGCGTTACATTCGCTCTGCGCGCAGGCGAAACTCGGCTTTAAATTCACAGCATTAATATTTAACTGCGCGCCGGCAGAGCTCGTCCTCTAAACTGCACAGCGTTACATTCGCTCTGCGTGCAGGCAAAACTCACCCTCAAAACTCACAGCGTTACTATTTGCCTGCGCGCAGGCAAAGCTCGTCCGCCAAACTGCAAAGCGTTACATTCGCTCTGCGTGCCGGGGAAACGCCCTCCAAATTCACATCGTTACTATTTCCCTGCGCGCAGGCAAAGTTCGTCCTCCAAACTGCACAGCGTTACATTCGCTCTGCGTGCAGGCGAAACTCGGCCTTTAAATTCACAGCGTTAGTATTTCCCTGCGCGCAGGCAAAGCTCGGCCTCCAAACTGCACAGCGTTACATTCGCTCTTCGTGCAGGCAAAACTCGGCCTTTAAATTCACAGCGTTACTATTTCCGTGCGCGCAGGCAAATCTCGTCCTCCAAACTGCAGAGCGTTAGATTCGCCCTGCGTGCAGGCGAAACTCACACTGAAAATTCACAGCGTTAATATTTCGCTGCGCGCAGGCAAAGCTCGTTCTCCAAACTGCACAGCGAAAAATTCGCACTGTGCGCAGGCGAAACTCGCCCTCAAAACTCACAGCTTTACTATTTCCCTGCGCGCAGTCAAACCTCGTCAGCCAAACTGCACAGCGTTACATTCGCTCTACGTGCAGGCGAAACTCGCCTTCCAAATTCCCAGTGTAACTATGTCCCTGCGCGCATGCAAACTCGTCCTCCAAAACTGTATAGCGTTACAATCATCTTGCTTGCAGGCGAAACTCGCCCTCCAAAATCACAACGTAATTATTACCTGCGCGCAGGCAAAGCTCGTCGTCCAAATTGCACAGCGTTACATTCTCTTTGCGTGCAGGCGAAACACGGCCTTTAAATTCACAGCGTTACTATTTATCTGCGTGCACGGAAAGCTCGTCCTCCAAACTGTACAGCGTTACATTCGCTCTGCGAGCAGGCAAAACTCGCCCTTTAAATTCACAGCGTTACTATTTGCGTGCGCGCAGGCAAAGCTCGACCTCCAAACTGCACAGCGTTACATTCGCTCTGCGTGCAGGCGAAATTAGGCCTTTAAATTCACACCGTTACTATATAAGTGCGCGCCGGTAAGGCTCGTCCTCCAAACTGCCCAGCGTTACATTCGCTCGGCGTGCAGGCGAAACTCGGCCTTTTATTTCACATCGTTACTATTTTCCTGCGCGCAGGCAAAGCTCGTCCTGCAAACTGCACAGCGTTACATTCGCTCTGCGTGTTGGCAAAATTCGGCCTTTAAATTCACAGCGTTAGTATCTCCCTGCGCGCAGGCAAAGCTCGTCCTCCAAACTGCACAGCGTTACATTCGCTATGCGTGAAGGCGAAACTCTCTCTCTCTCAAAATTCACAGCGTTACTATTTGCCTGCGCGCAGGGAAAGCTCGTCCTCCAAACTGCCCAGCGTTACATTCGCTCTGCGCGCAGGCGAAACTCGGCTTTAAATTCACAGCATTATTATTTAACTGCGCGCCGGCAGAGCTCGTCCTCTAAACTGCACAGCGTTACATTCGCTCTGCGCGCAGGTGAAACTCTGCCTTTAAATTCACAGATTAATATTTCACTGCGCGCAGGCAGAGCTCGTCCTCAAAACTGCGTAGCGTTACAATCATCTTGCGTGCAGGCGAATCTCGCCCTCCAAAATCACAACGTAACTATTTCCTGCGCGCAGGCAAAGCTCGTCCTCCAAACTGCCCTGCGTTACATTCGCTCTGCGTGCAGGCGAAACTCGGCCTTTTATTTCACAGCGTTACTATTTTCCTGCGTGCAGGCAAAGCTCGTCCTGCAAACTGCACAGCGTTACATTCGCTCTGCGTGTAGGCAAAATTCGGCCTTTAAATTCACAGCGTTAGTATCTCCCTGCGCGCAGGCAAAGCTCGTCCTCCAAACTGCACAGCGTTACATTCGCTCTGCGTGCAGGCGAAACTCTCTCTCAAAATTCACAGCGTTACTATTTGCCTGCGCGCAGGGAAAGCTCGTCCTCCAAACTGCCCAGCGTTACATTCGCTCTGCGCGCAGGCGAAACTCGGCTTTAAATTCACAGCATTAATATTTAACTGCGCGCCGGCAGAGCTCGTCCTCTAAACTGCACAGCGTTACATTCGCTCTGCGTGCAGGCAAAACTCACCCTCAAAACTCACAGCGTTACTATTTGCCTGCGCGCAGGCAAAGCTCGTCCGCCAAACTGCAAAGCGTTACATTCGCTCTGCGTGCCGGGGAAACGCCCTCCAAATTCACATCGTTACTATTTCCCTGCGCGCAGGCAAAGTTCGTCCTCCAAACTGCACAGCGTTACATTCGCTCTGCGTGCAGGCGAAACTCGGCCTTTAAATTCACAGCGTTAGTATTTCCCTGCGCGCAGGCAAAGCTCGGCCTCCAAACTGCACAGCGTTACATTCGCTCTTCGTGCAGGCAAAACTCGGCCTTTAAATTCACAGCGTTACTATTTCCGTGCGCGCAGGCAAATCTCGTCCTCCAAACTGCAGAGCGTTAGATTCGCCCTGCGTGCAGGCGAAACTCACACTGAAAATTCACAGCGTTAATATTTCGCTGCGCGCAGGCAAAGCTCGTTCTCCAAACTGCACAGCGAAAAATTCGCACTGTGCGCAGGCGAAACTCGCCCTCAAAACTCACAGCTTTACTATTTCCCTGCGCGCAGTCAAACCTCGTCAGCCAAACTGCACAGCGTTACATTCGCTCTACGTGCAGGCGAAACTCGCCTTCCAAATTCCCAGTGTAACTATGTCCCTGCGCGCATGCAAACTCGTCCTCCAAAACTGTATAGCGTTACAATCATCTTGCTTGCAGGCGAAACTCGCCCTCCAAAATCACAACGTAATTATTACCTGCGCGCAGGCAAAGCTCGTCGTCCAAATTGCACAGCGTTACATTCTCTTTGCGTGCAGGCGAAACACGGCCTTTAAATTCACAGCGTTACTATTTATCTGCGTGCACGGAAAGCTCGTCCTCCAAACTGTACAGCGTTACATTCGCTCTGCGAGCAGGCAAAACTCGCCCTTTAAATTCACAGCGTTACTATTTGCGTGCGCGCCGGCAAAGCTCGACCTCCAAACTGCACAGCGTTACATTCGCTCTGCGTGCAGGCGAAATTAGGCCTTTAAATTCACACCGTTACTATATAAGTGCGCGCCGGTAAGGCTCGTCCTCCAAACTGCCCAGCGTTACATTCGCTCGGCGTGCAGGCGAAACTCGGCCTTTTATTTCACATCGTTACTATTTTCCTGCGCGCAGGCAAAGCTCGTCCTGCAAACTGCACAGCGTTACATTCGCTCTGCGTGTTGGCAAAATTCGGCCTTTAAATTCACAGCGTTAGTATCTCCCTGCGCGCAGGCAAAGCTCGTCCTCCAAACTGCCCAGCGTTACATTCGCTCTGCGCGCAGGCGAAACTCGGCTTTAAATTCACAGCATTATTATTTAACTGCGCGCCGGCAGAGCTCGTCCTCTAAACTGCACAGCGTTACATTCGCTCTGCGCGCAGGTGAAACTCTGCCTTTAAATTCACAGATTAATATTTCACTGCGCGCAGGCAGAGCTCGTCCTCAAAACTGCGTAGCGTTACAATCATCTTGCGTGCAGGCGAATCTCGCCCTCCAAAATCACAACGTAACTATTTCCTGCGCGCAGGCAAAGCTCGTCCTCCAAACTGCCCTGCGTTACATTCGCTCTGCGTGCAGGCGAAACTCGGCCTTTTATTTCACAGCGTTACTATTTTACTGCGGCAGGCAAAGCTCGTCCTGCAAACTGCACAGCGTTACATTCGCTCTGCGTGTAGGCAAAATTCGGCCTTTAAATTCACAGCGTTTCTATTTCCGTGCGCGCAGGCAAAGCTCATCCTCCAAACTGTACACCGTTACATTCGCTCTGCGTGCAGGCGAAACTCGGCCTTTAAATTCACAGCGTTACCATTTTCCTGCGCGCAGGGAAAGCTCGTCCTCCAAACTGCACTGTATTATATTCGCTCTTCGTGCAGGCGAAACTCGGCCTTTAAATTCACACCGTTTTTTATTACCCTGCGCGCAGGGAAAGCTCGTCCTCCAAACTGCCCAGAGTTACATTCGCTCTGCGTGCGGGCGAAACTCGCCCTCCAACCTCACAGCGTTACTATTTTCCTGCACGCAGGAAAAGCTCGTCCTCAAAACTGCACAGCGTTACATTCGCTCTGCGTGCAGGCGAAACTCTGCCTTTAAATTCACAGCGTTACCATTTTCTTGCGCGCAGGGAAAGCTCGTCCTCCAAACTGCACAGCGTTACATTCGCTCTTTGTGCAGGCGAAACTCGGCTTTAAATTCACAGCATTAATATTTCCCTGCGCGCAGGCAGAGCTCGTCCTCTAAACTGCACAGCGTTACATTCGCTTTGCGTGCAGGCAAATCTCGCCCTCCAAACTCACAGCTTTACTATTTCCCTGCGCGCAGCCAAATCTCGTCCGCCAAACTGCACAGCGTTACATTCGCTCAGCGTGCAGGCGAAACGGCCTTTTAATTCACAGCGTTACTATTTCTCGGCGCGCAGGGAAAGCTCGTCATCCAAACTGCACAGCGTTACATTCGCTCTGCGTGCAGGCGAAACTAGGGATTTAAATTCACAGCGTTACTATTTCCCTGCGCGCAGGCAAAGCTCGTCCTCCAAACTGCAAAGTGTTACATTCGCTCTGCGTGCAGGCGATACTCGGCCTTTTAATTCACAGCGTTACTATTTCCCTCCGCGCAGGGAAAGCTCGTCCTCCAAATTGCACTGCGTTACATTCGCTCTTCGGGCAGGCGAAACTCGGCCTTTTATTTCACAGCGTTAATATTTCCCTGCGCGCAGGCAAAGCTCGTCCACCAAACTGCGCAGCGTTACATACGCTCTGCGTGCGGGCGAAACTCGCCCTCCAACCTCACAGCGTTACTATTTTCCTGCACGCAGGCAAAGCTCGTCCTCAAAACTGCACAGCGTTACATTCGCTCTTCGTGCAGGCGAAACTCGGTCTTTAAATTCACACCGTTACTATTTCCCTGCGCGCAGGAAAAGCTCGTCCTCCAAACTGCACACCGTTACATTCGCTCTGCGTGCAGGCGAAACTCGGCCTTTAAATTCACAGCGTTACCATTTTCCTGCGCGCAGGGAAAGCTCGTTCTCCAAACTGCACTGCATTACATTCGCTCTTCGTGCAGGCGAAACTCGGCATTTAAATTCACACCGTTACTATTACCCTGCGCGCAGGCAAAGCTCGTCCTCCAAACTGCACAGCGTTACATTCACTCTGCGTGCAGGCGAAACTCGGCCTTTTATTTCACAGCGTTAATATTTCCCTGCGCGCAGGCAAAGCTCGTCCACCAAACTGCGCAGCGTTACATACGCTCTGCGTGCGGGCGAAACTCGCCCTCCAGCCTCACAGCGTTACTATTTCCCTGCGCGCAGGCAAAGCTCGTCCTCCAAACTGCACAGAGTTACATTCGCTGTGCGTGCAGGCGATACTGGCCTTTAAATTCACAGCGTTACTATTTCCCTGCGCGCAGGGTGAGCTCGTCCTCCAAACTGCACAGCGTTACCATCGCTGTGCGTACAGGCGAAACTCGCCCTGCAAATTCACAGCGTAACTATTTCCTGCGCGCAAGCAAATCGCGTCCTCCAAGCTGCACAGCGCTAAAATCGCCCGGCGTGCAGGCAAAGCTCGCCCGCCATATTCACAGCGTAACTATTTCCCTGCGCGCAGGCAAAGCTCGTCCTCCAAACTTCACAACGTTGCATTCGCTCTGCGTGCAGGCGAAACTCGGCCTTTAAATTCACAGCGTTACTATTTCCCTGCAAAGCTCGTCCCCCAAACTGTACAGCGTTACATTCGCTCTGCGTGCAGGCGAAACACGGCCTTTTAATTCACAGCGTTACTATTTTCCTGCACGCAGGCAAAGCTCGTCCTCAAAACTGCACAGCGTAACATTCGCTCTGCGTGCAGCCGAAACTCTGCCTTTAAATTCGCAGCGTTACCATTTTCTTGCGCGCAGGAAAAGCTCGTCCTTAAAACTGCACAGCGTTACATTCGCTCTTCGTGCAGGCGAAACTCGGCCTTTAAATTCACATCGTTACTATTTCACTGCGCGCAGGAAAAGCTCGTCCTCCAAACTGCCCAGCGTTACATTTGCTATGCGCGCAGGCGTAACTCGGCTTTAAATTCACAGCATTAATATTTCCCTGTGCGCAGGTAGAGCTCGTCCTCTAAACTGCACAGAGTTATATTCGCTTTGCATGCAGGCAAATCTCGCCCTCCAAACTCACAGCTTTACTATTTCCCTGCGCGCAGGCAAAGCTCGTCCGCCAAACTGCACAGCGTTACATTCGCTCAGCGTGCAGGCGAAACGGCCTTTTAATTCACAGAGTTAGTATTTCACGGCGCGCAGGGAAAGCTCGTCATCCAAACTGCACAGCGTCATATTCGCTCTGCGTGCAGGCGAAACTAGGGATTTAAATTCACAGCGTTACTATTTCCCTGCGCGCAGGCAAAGCTCGTCCTCCAAACTGCACAGTGTTACATTCGCTGTGCGTGCACTCGAAGCGGCCTTTTAATTCACAGCGTTACTATTTCTCGGCGCGCAGGGAAAGCTCGTCATCCAAACTGCACAGCGTTACATTCGCTCTGCGTGCAGGCGAAACTAGGGATTTAAATTCACAGCGTTACTATTTCCCTGCGCGCAGGCAAAGCTCGTCCTCCAAACTGCACAGTGTTACATTCGCTCTGCGTGCAGGCGATACTCGGCCTTTTAATTCACAGCGTTACAATTTCCCTGCGCACAGGCAAAGCTCGTCCTCCAAACTGCCCAGCGTTACATTCGCTCTGCGCGCAGGCGAAACTCGGCTTTAAATTCACAGCATTAATATTTAACTGCGCGCCGGCAGAGCTCGTCCTCTAAACTGCACAGCGTTACATACGCTCTGCGTGCGGGCGAAACTCGCCCTCCATCCTCACAGCGTTACTATTTCCCTGCGCGCAGGCAAAGTTCGTCCTCCAAACTGCACAGCGTTACATTCGCTCTGCGCGCAGGTGAAACTCTGCCTTTAAATTCACAGCATTAATATTTCCCTGCGCGCAAGCAGAGCTCGTCCTCAAAACTGCGTAGCGTTACAATCATCTTGCGTGCAGGCGAATCTCGCCCTCCAAAATCACAACGTAACTATTTCCTGCGCGCAGGCAAAGCTCGTCCGCCAAACTGCACAGTGTTACATTCGCTCAGCGTGCAGGCGAAATTGCCTTTTAATTCACACCGTTACTATTTAAGTGCGCGCCGGCAAGGCTCGTCCTCCAAACTGCCCAGCGTTACATTCGCTCTGCGTGCAGGTGAAACTCGGCATTTTATTTCACAGCGCTACTATTTTACTGCGGCAGGCAAAGCTCGTCCTGCAAACTGCAGAGCGTTACATTCGCTCTGCGTGTAGGCAAAACTCGGTCTTTAAATTCACATCGCTACTATTTCCGTGCGCGCAGGCAAAGCTCGTCCGCCAAACTGCACAGTGTTACATTCGCTCAGCGTTCAGGCGAAACGGCCTTTTAATTCACAGCGTTACTATTTCTCTGCGCGCAGGCAAAGCTCGTCCACCAAGCTTCACAGCGTTAAAATCGCCCGCGTGCAGGCAAAGCTCGCCCTCCATATTCACAGAATAACTATTTCCCTGCGCGCAGGCAAAGCTCGTCCTCCAAACTGCACAGCGTTACTTTCGCTATGCCTGCAGGCGAAACTCGGCCTTTAAATTCACAGCGTTACTATTTGCCTGCGCGCAGGGAAAGCTCGAGCTCCAAACTGCACAGCGTTATATTCGCTCTGCGTGCAGGCGAAATTCGGCCTTTAAATTCACAGCGTTACCATTTCCGTGCGCGCAGGCAAAGCTCATTCTCCAAACTGGAAAGCGTTAAAATCGCCCGCGTGCAGGCAAAGCTCGCCCTCCATATTCACAGCGTAACTATTTCCCCGCGAGCAGGCAAAGCTCGTCCTCCAAACTTCACAACGTTGCATTCGCTCTGCGTGCAGGCGAAACTCGGCCTTTTAATTCACAGCGTTACTATTTTCCTGCGCGTAGGCAAAGCTCGTCCTCCAAACTGCACAGCGTTAAAATCGCCCGGCATGCAGGCAAACCTCGCCCTCAATATTCACAGCGTAACTATTTCCCTGAGCGCAGGCAAAGCTCGTACTCCAAACTGCATTGCGTTACATTCCTTCTGCTTGCAGGCGAAACTCGGCTTTTAAATTCACAGCGTTACTATTTCCCAACGCGCAGGCAAAGCTCGTCCTCCAAACTGCAAAGCGTTACATTTGCTCTGCGTGCAGGCGGAACTCGGCTTTTAAATTCACAGCGTTACTATTTCCCTACGCGCAGGCAAAGCTCGTACTCCAAACTGCACAGCGTTATATTCGCCCTGCGTGCAGGCGAAACTCACTCTCAATATTCACAGCGTTACCATTTCCGTGCGCGCAGGCAAAGCTCATCCTCCAAACTGAACAGCGTTAAAATCGCCCGCGTGCAGGCAAAGCTCGCCCTCCATATTCACAGCAAACTATTTCCCTGCGCGCAGGCAAAGCGCGTCCTCCAAACTTCACAACGTTACATTCGCTCTGCGTGCACGCGAAACTCGGCCTTTAAATTCACAGCGTTACTATTTCCCTGCGCGCAGGCAAAGCTCGTCATCCAAACTGTACAGCGTTACATTCGCTCTCGGAGCAGGCAAAACTCGCCCTTTAAATTCACAGCGTTACTATTTGCGTGCGCGCAGGCAAAGCTCGACCTCCAAACTGCACAGCGTTACATTCGCTCTGCGTGCAGGCGAAATTAGGCCTTTAAATTCACACCGTTACTATTTAAGTGCGCACCGGTAAGGCTCGTCCTCCAAACTGCCCAGCGTTACATTCGCTCTGCGTACAGGCGAAACTCGGCCTTTTAATTCACAGCGTTACTATTTTCCAGCGCGCAGGCAAAGCTCGTCCTGCAAACTGCACAGCGTTACATTCGCTCTGCGTGCAGGCAAAACTCAGCCTTTAAATTCACAGCGTTACTATTTCCGTGCGCGCAGGCAAATCTCGTCCTCCAAACTGCATAGCGTTACATTCGCTCTGCGTGCAGGCGAAACTCTCTCTCAAAATTCACAGCGTTACTATTTGCCTGCGCGCAGGGAAAGCTCGTCCTCCAAACTGCCCAGCGTTACATTCGCTCTGCGCGCAGGCGAAACTCGGCTTTAAATTCACAGCATTAATATTTAACTGCGCGCCGGCAGAGCTCGTCCTCTAAACTGCACAGCGTTACATTCGCTCTGCGTGCAGGCAAAACTCACCCTCAAAACTCACAGCGTTACTATTTGCCTGCGCGCAGGCAAAGCTCGTACGCCAAACTGCAAAGCGTTACATTTGCTCTGCGTGCCGGGGAAACTCGCCCTCCAAATTCACATCGTTACTATTTCTCTGCGCGCAGGCAAAGTTCGTCCTCCAAACTGCACAGCGTTACATTCGCTATGCGTGCAGGCGAAACTCGGCCTTTAAATTCACAACGTTAGTATTTCCCTGCGCGCAGGCAAAGCTCGGCCTCCAAACTGCACAGCGTTACATTCGCTCTCCGTGTAGGCAAAACTCGGCCTTTAAATTCACAGCGTTACTATTTCCGTGCGCGCAGGCAAATCTCGTCCTCCAAACTGCAGAGCGTTAGATTCGCCCTGCGTGCAGGCGAAACTCACCCTCAAAATTCACAGCGTTAATATTTCGCTGCGCGCAGGCAAAGCTCGTTCTCCAAACTGCACAGCGAAAAATTCGCACTGTGCGCAGGCGAAACTCGCCCTCAAAACTCACAGCTTTACTATTTCCCTGCGCGCAGTCAAACCTCGTCAGCCAAACTGCACAGCGTTACATTCGCTCTGCGTGCAGGCGAAACTCGCCTTCCAAATTCCCAGTGTAACTATGTCCCTGCGCGCATGCAAACTCGTCCTCCAAAACTGTATAGCGTTACAATCATCTTGCTTGCAGGCGAAACTCGCCCTCCAAAATCACAACGTAATTATTACCTGCGCGCAGGCAAAGCTCGTCGTCCAAATTGCACAGCGTTACATTCTCTTTGCGTGCAGGCGAAACTCGGCCTTTAAATTCACAGCGTTACTATTTATCTGCGTGCACTGAAAGCTCGTCCTCCAAACTGTACAGCGTTACATTCGCTCTGCGAGCAGGCAAAACTCGCCCTTTAAACTCACAGCGTTACTATTTGCGTGCGCGCAGGCAAAGCTCGACCTCCAAACTGCACAGCGTTACATTCGTTCTGCGTGCAGGCAAAATTAGGCCTTTAAATTCACACCGTTACTATTTAAGTGCGCGCCAGTAAGGCTCGTCCTCCAAACTGCCCAGCGTTACATTCGCTCTGCGTGCAGGCGAAACTCGGCCTTTTAATTCACAGCGTTACTATTTTCCTGCGCGCAGGCAAAGCTCGTCCTGCAAACTGCACAGCGTTACATTCGCTCTGCGTGTAGGCAAAATTCGGCCTTTAAATTCACAGCGTTAGTATCTCCCTGCGCGCAGGCAAAGCTCGTCCTCCAAACTGCACAGCGTTACATTCGCTCTGCGTGCAGGCAAAACTCGGCCTTTAAATTCACAGCGTTACTATTTCCGTGCGCGCAGGCAAATCTCGTCCTCCAAACTGCATAGCGTTACATTCGCTCTGCGTGCAGGCGAAACTCTCTCTCAAAATTCACAGCGTTACTATTTGCCTGTGCGCAGGGAAAGCTCGTCCTCCAAACTGCCCAGCGTTACATTCGCTCTGCGCGCAGGCGAAACTCGGCTTTAAATTCACAGCATTAATATTTAACTACGCGCCGGCAGAGCTCGTCCTCTAAACTGCACAGCGTTACATTCGCTCTGCGCGCAGGTGAAACTCTGCCTTTAAATTCACAGATTAATATTTCACTGCGCGCAGGCAGAGCTCGTCCTCAAAACTGCCTAGCGTTACAATCATCTTGCGTGCAGGCGAATCTCGCCCTCCAAAATCACAACGTAACTATTTCCTGCGCGCACGCAAAGCTCGTCCTCCAAACTGCCCAGCGTTACATTCGCTCAGCGTGCAGGCGAAACTCGGCCTTTTTTTTCACAGCGTTACTATTTTACTGCGGCAGGCAAAGCTCGTCCTGCAAACTGCACAGCGTTACATTCGCTCTGCGTGTAGGCAAAACTCGGTCTTTAAATTCACAGCGTTACTATTTCTCTGCGCGCAGGCAAAGCTCGTCCACCAAGCTGCACAGCGTTAAAATCGCCCGCGTGCAGGCAAAGCTCGCCCTCCTTATTCACAGCGTAACTATTTCCCTGCGCGCAGGCAAAGCTCGTCCTCCAAACTGCACAGCGTTACTGTCGCTATGCCTGCAGGCGAAACTCGGCCTTTAAGTTCACAGCGTTACTATTTACCTGCGCGAAGGGAAAGCTCGTCCTCCAAACTGCACAGCGTTATATTCGCTCTGCGTGCAGGCGAAATTCGGCCTTTAAATTCACGGCGTTACCATTTCCGTGCGCGCAGGCAAAGCTCATCCTCTAAACTGCACAGCGTTAAAATCGCCCGCGTGCAGGCAAAGGTCGCCCTCCATATTCACAGCGTAACTATTTCCCTGCGAGCAGGCAACGCTCGTCCTCCAAACTTCACAACGTTGCATTCGCTCTGCGTGCAGGCGAAACTCGGCCTTTAAATACACTGCGTTACTATTTCTCTGCGCGCAGGCAAAGCTCGTCCCCCAAACTGTACAGCGTTACATTCGCTCTGCGTGCAGGCGAAACACGGCCTTTAAATTCACAGCGTTACTATTTGCGTGCGCGCAGGCAAAGCTCGTCCTCCAAACTGCACACCGTTACATTCGCTCTGCGTGCAGGCGAAACTCGGCCTTTAAATTCACACCGTTTCTATTACCCTGCGCGCAGGGAAAGCTCGTCCTCCAAACTGCCCAGCGTTACATTCGCTCTTTTTGCAAGTGAAAATCGGTCTTTAAATTCACACCGTTTCTATTACCCTGCGCGCAGGGAAAGCTCGTCCTCCAAACTGCACAGCGTTACATTCGCTCTGCGTGCAGGCGAAACTCGAGATTTAAATTCACAGCGCTACTATTTCCCTGCGCGCAGGCAAAGCTCGTCCTCCAAATTGCACTGCGTTACATTCGCTCTTCGTGCAGGCGAAACTCGGCCTTTTATTTCACAGCGTTAATATTTCCCTGCGCGCAGGCAAAGCTCGTCCACCAAACTGCGCAGCGTTACATACGCTCTGCGTGCGGGCGAAACTCGCCCTCCAACCTCACAGCGTTACTATATTCCTGCACGCAGGCAAAGCTCGTCCTCAAAACTGCACAGCGTTACATTCGCTCGGCGTGCAGGCGAAACTCGGCCTTTAAATTCACAGCGTTACCATTTTCTTGCGCGCAGGGAAAGCTCGTCCTCCAAACTGCACAGCGTTACATTCGCTCTTCGTGCAGGCGAAACTCGGCCTTTAAATTCACACCGTTACTATTTCCCTGCGCGCAGGAAAAGCTCGTCCTCCAAACTGCCCAGCGTTGCATTCGCTATGCGCGCAGGCGTTACTCGGCTTTAAATTCACAGCATTAATATTTCCCTGCGCGAAGGCAGAGCTCGTCCTCTAAACTGCACAGCGTTACATTCGCTTTGCGTGCAGGCGAAACTCGCCCTCCAAACTCACAGCTTTACTATTTCCCTGCGCGCAGGCAAAGCTCGTCCGCCAAACTGCACAGCGTTACATTCGCTCAGCGTGCAGGCGAAACGGCCTTTTAATTCACAGCGTTACTATTTCTAGGCGCGCAGGGAAAGCTCGTCCACCAAGCTGCACAGCGTTAAAATCGCCCGCGTGCAGGCAAACCTCGCCCTCCATATTCACAGCGTAACTATTTCCCTGCGCGCAGGCAAAGCTCGTCCTCCAGACTGCACAGCGTTTTCATTCGCTCTGCGTGCAGGCGAAACTCGGCCTTTAAATTCACAGCGTTACTATTTCGCTGCGCGCAGGGTGAGCTCGTCCTCCAAACTGCACAGCGTTATATTCGCTCTGAGTGCAGGCGAAATTCGGCCTCTAAATTCACAGCGTTACCATTTCCGTGCGCACAGGCAAAGCTCATCCTCCAATCTGCACAGCGTTAAAATCGCCCGCGTGCAGGCAACGCTCGCCCTCTATATTCACAGCGTAACTATTTCCCTGCGAGCAGGCAAAGCTCGTCCTCCAAACTTCACAACGTTGCATTCGCTCTGCGTGCAGGCGAAACTCGGCCTTTAAATTCACAGCGTTACTATTTCCCTGCGCGCAGGCAAAGCTCGTCCCCCAAACTGTACTGCGTTACATTCGCTCTGCGCGCAGGCGAAACTCGGCTTTAAATTCACAGCATTAATATTTAACTACGCGCCGGCAGAGCTCGTCATCTAAACTGCACAGCGTTACAATCATCTTGCGTGCAGGCGAATCTCGCCCTCCAAAATCACAACGTAACTATTTCCTGCGCGCACGCAAAGCTCGTTCTCCAAACTGCCCAGCGTTACATTCGCTCTGCGTGCAGGCGAAACTCGGCCTTTTATTTCACAGCGTTACTATTTTACTGCGGCAGGCAAAGCTCGTCCTGCAAACTGCACAGCGTTACATTCGCTCTGCGTGTAGGCAAAACTCGGTCTTTAAATTCACAGCGTTACTATTTCTCTGCGCGCAGGCAAAGCTCGTCCACCAAGCTGCACAGCGTTAAAATCGCCCGCGTGCAGGCAAAGCTCGCCCTCCTTATTCACAGCGTAACTATTTCCCTGCGCGCAGGCAAAGCTCGTCCTCCAAACTGCACAGCGTTACTGTCGCTATGCCTGCAGGCGAAACTCGGCCTTTAAATTCACAGCGTTACTATTTGCCTGCGCGCAGGGAAAGCTCGTCCTCCAAACTGCACAGCGTTATATTCGCTCTGCGTGCAGGCGAAATTCGGCCTTTAAATTCACGGCGTTACCATTTCCGTGCGCGCAGGCAAAGCTCATCCTCTAAACTGCACAGCGTTAAAATCGCCCGCGTGCAGGCAAAGGTCGCCCTCCATATTCACAGCGTAACTATTTCCCTGCGAGCAGGCAAAGCTCGTCCTCCAAACTTCACAACGTTGCATTCGCTCTGCGTGCAGGCGAAACTCGGCCTTTAAATACACTGCGTTACAATTTCTCTGCGCGCAGGTAAAGCTCGTCCCCCAAACTGTACAGCGTTACATTCGCTCTGCGTGCAGGCGAAACACGGCCTTTAAATTCACAGCGTTACTATTTGCGTGCGCGCAGGCAAAGCTCGTCCTCCAAACTGCACAGCGTTACATTCGCTCTGCGTGCAGGCGAAACTCGGCCTTTAAATTCACAGCGTTACCATTTTCTTGCGCGCAGGGAAAGCTCGTCCTCCAAACTGCACAGCGTTACATTCGCTCTTCGTGCAGGCGAAACTCGGCCTTTAAAGTCACACCGTTACTATTTCCCTGCGCGCAGGAAAAGCTCGTCCTCCAAACTGCCCAGCGTTACATTCGCTATGCGCGCAGGCGTTACTCGGCTTTAAATTCACAGCATTAATATTTCCCTGCGCGCAGGCAGAGCTCGTCCTCTAAACTGCACAGCGTTACATTCGCTTTGCGTGCAGGCGAAACTCGCCCTTCAAACTCACAGCTTTACTATTTCCCTGCGCGCAGGCAAAGCTCGTCCGCCAAACTGCACAGCGTTACATTCGCTCAGCGTGCAGGCGAAACTCGGCCTTTAAATTCACAGCGTTACTATTTCGCTGCGCGCAGGGTGAGCTCGTCCTCCAAACTGCACAGCGTTATATTCGCTCTGAGTGCAGGCGAAATTCGGCCTCTAAATTCACAGCGTTACCATTTCCGTGCGCGCAGGCAAAGCTCATCCTCCAATCTGCTCAGCGTTAAAATCGCCCGCGTGCAGGCAACGCTCGCCCTCTATATTCACAGCGTAACTATTTCCCTGCGAGCAGGCAAAGCTCGTCCTCCAAACTTCACAACGTTGCATTCGCTCTGCGTGCAGGCGAAACTCGGCCTTTAAATTCACAGCGTTACTATTTCCCTGCGCGCAGGCAAAGCTCATCCCCCAAACTGTACTGCGTTACATTCGCTCTGCCTGCAGGCGAAACACGGCCTTTAAATTCACAGCGTTACTATTTGCGTGCGCGCAGGCAAAGCTCGTCCTCCCAACTGCACATCGTTACATTCGCTCTGCATGCAGGCGAAACTCGGCCTTTTAATTCACAGCGTTACTATTTTCCTGCGCGTAGGCAAAGCTCGTCCTGCAAACTGCACAGCGTTACATTCGCTCTGCGTGTAGGCAAAATTCGGCCTTTAAATTCACAGCGTTTCTATTTCCGTGCGCGCAGGCAAAGCTCGTCCTCCAAACTGCACACCGTTACATTCGCTCTGCGTGCAGGCGAAACTCGGCCTTTAATTTCACAGCGTTACCATTTTCCTGCGCGCAGGGAAAGCTCGTCCTCCAAACTGCACTGTATTACATTCGCTCTTCGTGCAGGCGAAACTCGGCCTTTAAATTCACACCGTTTTTATTACCCTGCGCGCAGGGAAAGCTCGTCCTCCAAACTGCCCAGAGTTACATTCGCTCTGCGTGCGGGCGAAACTCGCCCTCCAACCTCACAGCGTTACTATTTTCCTGCACGCAGGCAAATCTCGTCCTCAAAACTGCACAGCGTTACATTCGCTCTGCGTGCAGGCGAAACTCTGCCTTTAAATTCACAGCGTTACCATTTTCTTGCGCGCAGGGAAAGCTCGTCCTCCAAACTGCACAGCGTTACATTCGCTCTTTGTGCAGGCGAAACTCGGCTTTAAATTCACAGCATTAATATTTCCCTGCGCGCAGGCAGAGCTCGTCCTCTAAACTGCACAGCGTTACATTCGCTTTGCGTGCAGGCAAATCTCGCCCTCCAAACTCACAGCTTTACTATTTCCCTGCGCGCAGCCAAAGCTCGTCCGCCAAACTGCACAGCGTTACATTCGCTCAGCGTGCAGGCGAAACTGGCCTTTTAATTCACAGCGTTACTATTTCTCCTGCGCGCAGGCAAAGCTCGTCCTCCAAACTGCACAGCGTTACATTCGCTCTGCGTGCAGGCGAAACTCGGCCTTTAAATTCACAGCGTTACCATTTCCCTGCGCGCAGGCAAAGCTCGTCCTCCAAACTGCACAGCGTTACATTCGCTCTGCGTGCAGGCGAAACTCGGCCTTTAAATTCACAGCGTTACTATTTCCCTGCGCGCAGGCAAAGCTCGTCCTCCAAACTGCACAGCGTTACATTCGCTCTGCGTGCAGGCGAAACTCGGCCTTTAAATTCACAGCGTTACTATTTCCCTGCGCGCAGGCAAAGCTCGTCCCCCAAACTGTACAGCGTTACATTCGCTCTGCGTGCAGGCGAAACTCGGCCTTTAAATTCACAGCGTTACTATTTCCCTGCGCGCAGGCAAAGCTCGTCCTCCAAACTGCACAGCGTTACATTCGCTCTGCGCGCAGGCGAAACTCTGCCTTTAAATTCACAGCGTTAATATTTCACTGCGCGCAGGCAGAGCTCGTCCTCAAAACTGCGTAGCGTTACAATCATCTTGCGTGCAGGCGAATCTCGCCCTCCAAAATCACAACGTAACTATTTCCTGCGCGCACGCAAAGCTCGTCCTCCAAACTGCCCAGCGTTACATTCGCTCTGCGTGCAGGCGAAACTCGGCCTTTTATTTCACAGCGTTACTATTTTACTGCGGCAGGCAAAGCTCGTCCTGCAAACTGCACAGCGTTACATTCGCTCTGCGTGCAGGCGAAACTCGGTCTTTAAATTCACAGCGTTACTATTTCTCTGCGCGCACGCAAAGCTCGTCCACCAAGCTGCACAGCGTTAAAATCGCCCGCGTGCAGGCAAAGCTCGCCCTCCTTATTCACAGCGTAACTATTTCCCTGCGCGCAGGCAAAGCTCGTCCTCCAAACTGCACAGCGTTACTGTCGCTATGCCTGCAGGCGAAACTCGGCCTTTAAATTCACAGCGTTACTATTTGCCTTAGCGCAGGGAAAGCTCGTCCTCCAAACTGCACAGCGTTATATTCGCTCTGCGTGCAGGCGAAATTCGGCCTTTAAATTCACGGCGTTACCATTTCCGTGCGCGCAGGCAAAGCTCATCCTCTAAACTGCACAGCGTTAAAATCGCCCGCGTGCAGGCAAAGGTCGCCCTCCATATTCACAGCGTAACTATTTCCCTGCGAGCAGGCAAAGCTCGTCCTCCAAACTTCACAACGTTGCATTCGCTCTGCGTGCAGGCGAAACTCGGCCTTTAAATACACTGCGTTACTATTTCTCTGCGCGCAGGTAAAGCTCGTCCCCCAAACTGTACAGCGTTACATTCGCTCTGCGTGCAGGCGAAACACGGCCTTTAAATTCACAGCGTTACTATTTGCGTGCGCGCAGGCAAAGCTCGTCCTCCAAACTGCACACCGTTACATTCGCTCTGCGTGCAGGCGAAACTCGGCCTTTAAATTCACACCGTTTCTATTACCCTGCGCGCAGGAAAGCTCGTCCTCCAAACTGCCCAGCGTTACATTCGCTCTTTTTGCAAGTGAAAATCGGTTTTTAAATTCACACCGTTTCTATTACCCTGCGCGCAGGGAAAGCTCGTCCTCCAAACTGCCCAGCGTTACATTCGCTCTGCGTGCAGGCGAAACTCGAGATTTAAATTCACAGCGCTACTATTTCCCTGCGCGCAGGCAAAGCTCGTCCTCCAAATTGCACTGCGTTACATTCGCTCTTCGTGCAGGCGAAACTCGGCCTTTTATTTCACAGCGTTAATATTTCCCTGCGCGCAGGCAAAGCTCGTCCACCAAACTGCGCAGCGTTACATACGCTCTGCGTGCGGGCGAAACTCGCCCTCCAACCTCACAGCGTTACTATATTCCTGCACGCAGGCAAAGCTCGTCCTCAAAACTGCACAGCGTTACATTCGCTCTGCGTGCAGGCGAAACTCGGCCTTTAAATTCACAGCGTTACCATTTTCTTGCGCGCAGGGAAAGCTCGTCCTCCAAACTGCACAGCGTTACATTCGCTCTTCGTGCAGGCGAAACTCGGCCTTTAAATTCACACCGTTACTATTTCCCTGCGCGCAGGAAAAGCTCGTCCTCCAAACTGCCCAGCGTTACATTCGCTATGCGCGCAGGCGTTACTCGGCTTTAAATTCACAGCATTAATATTTCCCTGCGCGCAGGCAGAGCTCGTCCTCTAAACTGCACAGCGTTACATTCGCTTTGCGTGCAGGCAAAGCTCGCCCTCCATATTCACAGCGTAACTATTTCCCTGCGCGCAGGCAAAGCTCGTCCTCCAGACTGCACAGCGTTTTCATTCGCTCTGCGTGCAGGCGAACTCGGCCTTTAAATTCACAGCGTTACTATTTCGCTGCGCGCAGGGTGAGCTCGTCCTCCAAACTGCACAGCGTTATATTCGCTCTGAGTGCAGGCGAAATTCGGCCTCTAAATTCACAGCGTTACCATTTCCGTGCGCACAGGCAAAGCTCATCCTCCAATCTGCACAGCGTTAAAATCGCCCGCGTGCAGGCAACGCTCGCCCTCTATATTCACAGCGTAACTATTTCCCTGCGAGCAGGCAAAGCTCGTCCTCCAAACTTCACAACGTTGCATTCGCTCTGCGTGCAGGCGAAACTCGGCCTTTAAATTCACAGCGTTACTATTTCCCTGCGCGCAGGCAAAGCTCGTCCCCCAAACTGTACTGCGTTACATTCGCTCTCCCTGCAGGCGAAACACTGCCTTTAAATTCACAGCGTTACTATTTGCGTGCGCGCAGGCAAAGCTCGTCCTCCCAACTGCACATCGTTACATTCGCTCTGCATGCAGGCGAAACTCGGCCTTTTAATTCACAGCGTTACTATTTTCCTGCGCGTAGGCAAAGCTCGTCCTGCAAACTGCACAGCGTTACATTCGCTCTGCGTGTAGGCAAAATTCGGCCTTTAAATTCACAGCGTTTCTATTTCCGTGCGCGCAGGCAAAGCTCGTCCTCCAAACTGCACACCGTTACATTCGCTCTGCATGCAGGCGAAACTCGGCCTTTAAATTCACAGCGTTACCATTTTCCTGCGCGCAGGGAAAGCTCGTCCTCCAAACTGCACTGTATTACATTCGCTCTTCGTGCAGGCGAAACTCGGCCTTTAAATTCACACCGTTTTTATTACCCTGCGCGCAGGGAAAGCTCGTCCTCCAAACTGCCCAGAGTTACATTCGCTCTGCGTGCGGGCGAAACTCGCCCTCCAACCTCACAGCGTTACTATTTTCCTGCACGCAGGCAAATCTCGTCCTCAAAACTGCACAGCGTTACATTCGCTCTGCGTGCAGGCGAAACTCTGCCTTTAAATTCACAGCGTTACCATTTTCTTGCGCGCAGGGAAAGCTCGTCCTCCAAACTGCACAGCGTTACATTCGCTCTTCGTGCAGGCGAAACTCGGCTTTAAATTCACAGCATTAATATTTCCCTGCGCGCAGGCAGAGCTCGTCCTCTAAACTGCACAGCGTTACATTCGCTTTGCGTGCAGGCAAATCTCGCCCTCCAAACTCACAGCTTTACTATTTCCCTGCGCGCAGCCAAAGCTCGTCCGCCAAACTGCACAGCGTTACATTCGCTCAGCGTGCAGGCGAAACGGCCTTTTAATTCACAGCGTTACTATTTCTCTGCGCGCAGGGAAAGCTCGTCATCCAAACTGCACAGCGTTACATTCGCTCTGCGTGCAGGCGAAACTAGGGATTTCAATTCACAGCGTTACTATTTCCCTGCGCGCAGGCAAAGCTCGTCCTCCAAACTGCAAAGTGTTACATTCGCTCTGCGTGCAGGCGATACTCTGCCTTTTAATTCACAGCGTTACTATTTCCCTGCGCGCAGTGAAAGCTCGTCCTCCAAATTGCACTGCGTTACATTCGCTCTTCGGGCAGGCGAAACTCGGCCTTTTATTTCACAGCGTTAATATTTCCCTGCGCGCAGGCAAAGCTCGTCCACCAAACTGCGCAGCGTTACATACGCTCTGCGTGCGGGCGAAACTCGCCCTCCAACCTCACAGCGTTACTATTTTCCTGCACGCAGGCAAAGCTCGTCCTCAAAACTGCACAGCGTTACATTCGCTCTTCGTGCAGGCGAAACTCGGCCTTTAAATTCACACCGTTACTATTTCCCTGCGCGCAGGAAAAGCTCGTCCTCCAAACTGCACACCGTTACATTCGCTCTGCGTGCAGGCGAAACTCGGCCTTTAAATTCACAGCGTTACCATTTTCCTGCGCGCAGGGAAAGCTCGTTCTCCAAACTGCACTGTATTACATTCGCTCTTCGTGCAGGCGAAACTCGGCCTTTAAATTCACACCGTTTCTATTACCCTGCGCGCAGGCAAAGCTCGTCCTCCAAACTGCACAGCGTTACATTCGCTCTGCGTGCAGGCGAAACTCGGCCTTTTATTTCACAGCGTTAATATTTCCCTGCGCGCAGGCAAAGCTCGTCCACCAAACTGCGCAGCGTTACATACGCTCTGCGTGCGGGCGAAACTCGCCCTCCAGCCTCACAGCGTTACTATTTCCCTGCGCGCAGGCAAAGCACGTCCTCCAAACTGCACAGAGTTACATTCGCTCTGCGTGCAGGCGATACTCGACCTTTAAATTCACAGCGTTACTATTTCCCTGCTCGCAGGGTGTGCTCGTCCTCCAAACTGCACAGCGTTACCATCGCTGTGCGTACAGGCGAAACTCGCCCTGCCAATTCACAGCGTAACTATTTCCCTGCGCGCAGGCAAAGCTCGTCCTCCAAACTTCACAACGTTGCATTCGCTCTGCGTGCAGGCGAAACTCGGCCTTTAAATTCACAGCGTTACTATTTCCCTGCGCGCAGGCAAAGCTCGTCCCCCAAACTGTACAGCGTTACATTCGCTCTGCGTGCAGGCGAAACACGGCCTTTAAATTCACAGCGTTACTATTTGCGTGCGCGCAGGCAAAGCTCGTCCTCCAAATTGCACAGCGTTACATTCGCTCTGCGTGCAGGCGAAACTCGGCCTTTTAATTCACAGCGTTACTATTTTCCTGCGCGCAGGCAAAGCTCGTCCGTCAAACTGCACAGCGTTACATTTGATATGCGTGCAGGTGAAACTCGGCCTTTAAATTCACAGCGTTACTATTTCCCTGTGCGCAGGGAAAGCTCGTCCTCAAAATTGCACTGCGTTACATTCGCTCTTCGTGCAGGCGAAACTCGGCCTTTTATTTCACAGCGTTAAAATTTCCCTGCGTGCAGGCTAAGCTCGTCCACCAAACTGCGCAGCGTTACATATCGCTCTGCGTGCGGGCGAAACTCGCCCTCCAACCTCACAGCGTTACAATTTTCCTGCACGCACTCAAAGCTCGTCCTCAAAACTGCACAGCGTTACATTCGCTCTGCGTGCAGGCGAAACTCTGCCTTTAAATTCACAGCGTTACCATTTTCGTGCGCGCAGGGAAAGCTCGTCCTCCAAACTGCACGGCGTTACATTCGCTCTTCGTGCAGGCGAAACTAGGGATTTAAATTCACAGCGTTACTATTTCCCTGCGCGCAGGCAAAGCTCGTCCTCCAAACTGCAAAGTGTTACATTCGCTCTGCGTGCAGGCGATACTCGGCCTTTTAATTCACAGCGTTACTATTTCCCTGCGCGCAGGGAAAGCTCGTCCTCCAAATTGCACTGCGTTACATTCGCTTTTCGGGCAGGCGAAACTCGGCCTTTTATTTCACAGCGTTAATATTTCCATGCGCGCAGGCAAAGCTCGTCCACCAAACTGCGCAGCGTTACATACGCTCTGCGTGCGGGCGAAACTCGCCCTCCAACCTCACAGCGTTACCATTTTCCTGCGCGCAGGGAAAGCTCGTTCTCCAAACTGCACTGTATTACATTCGCTCTTCGTGCAGGCGAAACTCGGCCTTTAAATTCACACCGTTTCTATTACCCTGCGCGCAGGCAAAGCTCGTCCTCCAAACTGCACAGCGTTACATTCACTCTGCGTGCAGGCGAAACTCGGCCTTTTATTTCACAGCGTTAATATTTCCCTGCGCGCAGGCAAAGCTCGTCCACCAAACTGCGCAGCGTTACATACGCTCTGCGTGCGGGCGAAACTCGCCCTCCAGCCTCACAGCGTTACTATTTCCCTGCGCGCAGGCAAAGCTCGTCCTCCAAACTGCACAGAGTTACATTCGCTCTGCGTGCAGGCGATACTCGGCCTTTAAATTCACAGCGTTACTATTTCCCTGCGCGCAGGGTGAGCTCGTCCTCCAAACTGCACAGCGTTACCATCGCTGTGCGTACAGGCGAAACTCGCCCTGCAAATTCACAGCTTAACTATTTCCTGCGCGCAAGCAAATAGCGTCCTCCAAGCTGCACAGCGCTAAAATCGCCCGGCGTGCAGGCAAAGCTCGCCCGCCATATTCACAGCGTAACTATTTCCCTGCGCGCAGGCAAAGCTCGTCCTCCAAACTGCACAGCGTTATATTCGCTCTGCGTGCAGGCGAAATTCGGCCTTTAAATTCACGGCGTTACCATTTCCGTGCGCGCAGGCAAAGCTCATCCTCTAAACTGCACAGCGTTAAAATCGCCCGCGTGCAGGCAAAGGTCGCCCTCCATATTCACAGCGTAACTATTTCCCTGCGAGCAGGCAAAGCTCGTCCTCCAAACTTCACAACGTTGCATTCGCTCTGCGTGCAGGCGAAACTCGGCCTTTAAATTCACACCGTTTCTATTACCCTGCGCGCAGGGAAAGCTCGTCCTCCAAACTGCCCAGCGTTACATTCGCTCTTTTTGCAAGTGAAAATCGGTTTTTAAATTCACACCGTTTCTATTACCCTGCGCGCAGGGAAAGCTCGTCCTCCAAACTGCCCAGCGTTACATTCGCTCTTTTTGCAAGTGAAAATCGGTTTTTAAATTCACACCGTTTCTATTACCCTGCGCGCAGGGAAAGCTCGTCCTCCAAACTGCCCAGCGTTACATTCGCTCTGCGTGCAGGCGAAACTCGAGATTTAAATTCACAGCGCTACTATTTCCCTGCGCGCAGGCAAAGCTCGTCCTCCAAATTGCACTGCGTTACATTCGCTCTTCGTGCAGGCGAAACTCGGCCTTTTATTTCACAGCGTTAATATTTCCCTGCGCGCAGGCAAAGCTCGTCCACCAAACTGCGCAGCGTTACATACGCTCTGCGTGCGGGCGAAACTCGCCCTCCAACCTCACAGCGTTACTATATTCCTGCACGCAGGCAAAGCTCGTCCTCAAAACTGCACAGCGTTACATTCGCTCTGCGTGCAGGCGAAACTCGGCCTTTAAATTCACAGCGTTACCATTTTCTTGCGCGCAGGGAAAGCTCGTCCTCCAAACTGCACAGCGTTACATTCGCTCTTCGTGCAGGCGAAACTCGGCCTTTAAATTCACACCGTTACTATTTCCCTGCGCGCAGGAAAAGCTCGTCCTCCAAACTGCCCAGCGTTACATTCGCTATGCGCGCAGGCGTTACTCGGCTTTAAATTCACAGCATTAATATTTCCCTGCGCGCAGGCAGAGCTCGTCCTCTAAACTGCACAGCGTTACATTCGCTTTGCGTGCAGGCGAAACTCGCCCTCCAAACTCACAGCTTTACTATTTCCCTGCGCGCAGGCAAAGCTCGTCCGCCATACTGCACAGCGTTACATTCGCTCAGCGTGCAGGCGAAACTCGGCCTTTAAAATCACAGCGTTACTATTTCGATGCGCGCAGGGTGAGCTCGTCCTCCAAACTGCACAGCGTTATATTCGCTCTGAGTGCAGGCGAAATTCGGCCTCTAAATTCACAGCGTTACCATTTCCGTGCGCACAGGCAAAGCTCATCCCCCAATCTGCACAGCGTTAAAATCGCCCGCGTGCAGGCAACGCTCGCCCTCTATATTCACAGCGTAACTATTTCCCTGCGAGCAGGCAAAGCTCGTCCTCCAAACTTCACAACGTTGCATTCGCTCTGCGTGCAGGCGAAACTCGGCCTTTAAAATCACAGCGTTACTATTTCCCTGCGCGCAGGCAAAGCTCGTCCCCCAAACTGTACTGCGTTACATTCGCTCTGCCTGCAGGCGAAACACGGCCTTTAAATTCACATCGTTACTATTTGCGTGCGCGCAGGCAAAGCTCGTCCTCCCAACTGCACATCGTTACATTCGCTCTGCATGCAGGCGAAACTCGGCCTTTTAATTCACAGCGTTACTATTTTCCTGCGCGTAGGCAAAGCTCGTCCTGCAAACTGCACAGCGTTACATTCGCTCTGCGTGTAGGCAAAATTCGGCCTTTAAATTCACAGCGTTTCTATTTCCGTGCGCGCAGGCAAAGCTCGTCCTCAAAACTGCACACCGTTACATTCGCTCTGCGTGCAGGCGAAACTCGGCCTTTAAATTCACAGCGTTACCATTTTTCTGCGCGCAGGGAAAGCTCGTCCTCCAAACTGCACTGTATTACATTCGCTCTTCGTGCAGGCGAAACTCGGCCTTTAAATTCACACCGTTTTTATTACCCTGCGCGCAGGGAAAGCTCGTCCTCCAAACTGCCCAGAGTTACATTCGCTCTGCGTGCGGGCGAAACTCGCCCTCCAACCTCACAGCGTTACTATTTTACTGCACGCAGGCAAATCTCGTCCTCAAAACTGCACAGCGTTACATTCGCTCTGCGTGCAGGCGAAACTCTGCCTTTAAATTCACAGCGTTACCATTTTCTTGCGCGCAGGGAAAGCTCGTCCTCAAAATTGCACTGCGTTACATTCGCTCTTCGTGCAGGCGAAACTCGGCCTTTTATTTCACAGCGTTAATATTTCCCTGCGTGCAGGCAAAGCTCGTCCACCAAACTGCGCAGCGTTACATACGCTCTGCGTGCGGGCGAAACTCGCCCTCCAACCTCACAGCGTTACTATTTTCCTGCACGCACTCAAAGCTCGTCCTCAAAACTGCACAGCGTTACATTCGCTCTGCGTGCAGGCGAAACTCTCTCTCTAAATTCACAGCGTTACTATTTGCCTGCGCGCAGGGAAAGCTCATCCTCCAAACTGCCCAGCGTTACATTCGCTCTGCGCGCAGGCGAAACTCGGCTTTAAATTCACAGCATTAATATTTAACTACGCGCCGGCAGAGCTCGTCCTCTAAACTGCACAGCGTTACATTCGCTCTGCGCGCAGGTGAAACTCTGCCTTTAAATTCACAGATTAATATTTCACTGCGCGCAGGCAGAGCTCGTCCTCAAAACTGCGTAGCGTTACAATCATCTTGCGTGCAGGCGAATCTCGCCCTCCAAAATCACAACGTAACTATTTCCTGCGCGCACGCAAAGCTCGTCCTCCAAACTGCCCAGCGTTACATTCGCTCTGCGTGCAGGCGAAACTCGGCCTTTTATTTCACAGCGTTACTATTTTACTGCGGCAGGCAAAGCTCGTCCTGCAAACTGCACAGCGTTACATTCGCTCTGCGTGTAGGCAAAACTCGGTTTTCAAATTCACAGCGTTACTATTGCTCTGCGCGCAGGCAAAGCTCGTCCACCAAGCTGCACAGCGTTAAAATCGCCCGCGTGCAGGCCAAGCTCGCCCTCCTTATTCACATCGTAACTATTTCCCTGCGCGCAGGGAAAGCTCGTCCTCCAAACTGCACAGCGTTATATTCGCTCTGCGTGCAGGCGAAATTCGGCCTTTAAATTCACGGCGTTACCATTTCCGTGCGCGCAGGCAAAGCTCATCCTCTAAACTGCACAGCGTTAAAATCGCCCGCGTGCAGGCAAAGGTCGCCCTCCATTTTCACAGCGTAACTATTTCTCTGCGCGCAGGTAAAGCTCGTCCCCCAAACTGTACAGCGTTACATTCGCTCTTCGTGCAGGCGAAACACGGCCTTTAAATTCACAGCGTTACTATTTGCGTGCGCGCAGGCAAAGGTCGTCCTCCAAACTGCACACCGTTACATTCGCTCTGCGTGCAGGCGAAACTCGGCCTTTAAATTCACACCGTTTCTATTACCCTGCGCGCAGGGGAAGCTCGTCCTCCAAACTGCCCAGCGTTACATTCGCTCTTTTTGGAAGTGAAAATCGGTCTTTAAATTCACACCGTTTCTATTACCCTGCGCGCAGGGAAAGCTCGTCCTCAAAACTGCACAGCGTTACATTCGCTCTGCGTGCAGGCGAAACTCGAGATTTAAATTCACAGCGCTACTATTTCCCTGCACGCAGGCAAAGCTCGTCCTCCAAATTGCACTGCGTTACATTCGCTCTTCGTGCAGGCGAAACTCGGCCTTTTATTTCACAGCGTTAATATTTCCCTGCGCGAGGCAAAGCTCGTCCACCAAACTGCGCAGCGTTACATACGCTCTGCGTGCGGGCGAAACTCGCCCTCCAACCTCACAGCGTTACTATATTCCTGCACGCAGGCAAAGCTCGTCCTCAAAACTGCACAGCGTTACATTCGCTCTGCGTGCAGGCGAAACTCGGCCTTTAAATTCACAGCGTTACCATTTTCTTGCGCGCAGGGAAAGCTCGTCCTCCAAACTGCACAGCGTTACATTCGCTATGCGCGCAGGCGTTACTCGGCTTTAAATTCACAGCATTAATATTTCCCTGCGCGCAGGCAGAGCTCGTCCTCTAAACTGCACAGCGTTACATTGGCTTTGCGTGCAGGCGAAACTCGCCCTCCAAACTCACAGCGTTACTATTTCGCTGCGCGCAGGGTGAGCTCGTCCTCCAAACTGCACAGCGTTATATTCGCTCTGAGTGCATTCGAAATTCGGCCTCTAAATTCACAGCGTTACCATTTCCGTGCGCACAGGCAAAGCTCATCCTCCAATCTGCACAGCGTTAAAATCGCCCGCGTGCAGGCAACGCTCGCCCTCTATATTCACAGCGTAACTATTTCCCTGCGAGCAGGCAAAGCTCGTCCTCCAAACTTCACAACGTTGCATCCGCTCTGCGTGCAGGCGAAACTCGGCCTTTAAATTCACAGCGTTACTATTTCCCTGCGCGCAGGCAAAGCTCGTCCCCCAAACTGTACTGCGCTACATTCGCTCTCCCTGCAGGCGAAACACTGCCTTTAAATTCACAGCGTTACTATTTGCGTGCGCGCAGGCAAAGCTCGTCCTCCCAACTGCACATCGTTACATTCGCTCTGCATGCAGGCGAAACTCGGCCTTTTAATTCACAGCGTTACTATTTTCCTGCGCGTAGGCAAAGCTCGTCCTGCAAACTGCACAGCGTTACATTCGCTCTGCGTGTAGGCAAAATTCGGCCTTTAAATTCACAGCGTTTCTATTTCCGTGCGCGCAGGCAAAGCTCGTCCTCCAAACTGCACACCGTTACATTCGCTCTGCGTGCAGGCGAAACTCGGCCTTTAAATTCACAGCGTTACCATTTTCCTGCGCGCAGGGAAAGCTCGTCCTCCAAACTGCACTGTATTACATTCGCTCTTCGTGCAGGCGAAACTCGGCCTTTAAATTCACACCGTTTTTATTACCCTGCGCGCAGGGAAAGCTCGTCCTCCAAACTGCCCAGAGTTACATTCGCACTGCGTGCGGGCGAAACTCGCCCTCCAACCTCACAGCGTTACTATTTTCCTGCACGCAGGCAAATCTCGTCCTCAAAACTGCACAGCGTTACATTCGCTCTGCGTGCAGGCGAAACTCTGCCTTTAAATTCACAGCGTTACCATTTTCTTGCGCGCAGGGAAAGCTCGTCCTCCAAACTGCACAGCGTTACATTCGCTCTTCGTGCAGGCGAAACTCGGCTTTAAATTCACAGCATTAATATTTCCCTGCGCGCAGGCAGAGCTCGTCCTCTAAACTGCACAGCGTTACATTCGCTTTGCGTGCAGGCAAATCTCGCCCTCCAAACTCACAGCTTTACTATTTCCCTGCGCGCAGCCAAAGCTTGTCCGCCACACTGCACAGCGTTACATTCGCTCAGCGTGCAGGCGAAACGGCCTTTTAATTCACAGCGTTACTATTTCTCGGCGCGCAGGGAAAGCTCGTCATCCAAACTGCACAGCGTTACATTCGCTCTGCGTGCAGGCGAAACTAGGGATTTAAATTCACAGCGTTACTATTTCCCTGCGCGCAGGCAAAGCTCGTCCTCCAAACTGCAAAGTGTTACATTCGCTCTGCGTGCAGGCGATACTCTGCCTTTTAATTCACAGCGTTACTATTTCCCTGCGCGCAGGGAAAGCTCGTCCTCCAAATTGCACTGCGTTACATTCGCTCTTCGGGCAGGCGAAACTCGGCCTTTTATTTCACAGCGTTAATATTTCCATGCGCGCAGGCAAAGCTCGTCCACCAAACTGCGCAGCGTTACATACGCTCTGCGTGCGGGCGAAACTCGCCCTCCAACCTCACAGCGTTACTATTTTCCTGCACGCAGGCAAAGCTCGTCCTCAAAACTGCACAGCGTTACATTCGCTCTTCGTGCAGGCGAAACTCGGCCTTTAAATTCACACCGTTACTATTTCCCTGCGCGCAGAAAAATCTAGTCCTCCAAACTGCACACCGTTACATTCGCTCTGCGTGCAGGCGAAACTCGGCCTTTAAATTCACAGCGTTACCATTTTCCTGCGCGCAGGGAAAGCTCGTTCTCCAAACTGCACTGTATTACATTCGCTCTTCGTGCAGGCGAAACTCGGCCTTTAAATTCACACCGTTTCTATTACCCTGCGCGCAGGCAAAGCTCGTCCTCCAAACTGCACAGCGTTACATTCGCTCTGCGTGCAGGCGAAACTCGGCCTTTTATTTCACAGCGTTAATATTTCCCTGCGCGCAGGCAAAGCTCGTCCAACAAACTGCGCAGCGTTACATACGCTCTGCGTGCGGGCGAAACTCGCCCTCCAGCCTCACAGCGTTACTATTTCCCTGCGCGCAGGCAAAGCTCGTCCTCCAAACTGCACAGAGTTACATTCGCTCTGCGTGCAGGCGATACTCGACCTTTAAATTCACAGCGTTACTATTTCCCTGCTCGCAGGGTGTGCTCGTCCTCCAAACTGCACAGCGTTACCATCGCTGTGCGTACAGGCGAAACTCGCCCTGCCAATTCACAGCGTAACTATTTCCTGCGCGCAAGCAAATCGCGTCCTCCAAGCTGCACAGCGCTAAAATCGCCCGGCGTGCAGGCAATGCTCGCCCGCCATATTCACAGCGTAACTATTTCCCTGCGCGCAGGCAAAGCTCGTCCTCCAAACTTCACAACGTTGCATTCGCTCTGCGTGCAGGCGAAACTCGGCCTTTAAATTCACAGCGTTACTATTTCCCTGCGCGCAGGCAAAGCTCGTCCCCCAAACTGTACAGCGTTACATTCGCTCTGCGTGCAGGCGAAACACGGCCTTTAAATTCACAGCGTTACTATTTGCGTGCGCGCAGGCAAAGCTCGTCCTCCAAATTGCACAGCGTTACATTCGCTCTGCGTGCAGGCGAAACTCGGCCTTTTAATTCACAGCGTTACTATTTTCCTGCGCGCAGGCAAAGCTCGTCCGTCAAACTGCACAGCGTTACATTTGATATGCGTGCAGGTGAAACTCGGCCTTTAAATTCACCTCGTTACTATTTCCCTGTGCGCAGGGAAAGCTCGTCCTCAAAATTGCACTGCGTTACATTCGCTCTTCGTGCAGGCGAAACTCGGCCTTTTATTTCACAGCGTTAAAATTTCCCTGCGTGCAGGCTAAGCTCGTCCACCAAACTGCGCAGCGTTACATACGCTCTGCGTGCGGGCGAAACTCGCCCTCCAACCTCACAGCGTTACAATTTTCCTGCACGCACTCAAAGCTCGTCCTCAAAACTGCACAGCGTTACATTCGCTCTGCGTGCAGGCGAAACTCTGCCTTTAAATTCACAGCGTTACCATTTTCGTGCGCGCAGGGAAAGCTCGTCCTCCAAACTGCACGGCGTTACATTCGCTCTTCGTGCAGGCGAAACTCGGCTTTAAATTCACAGCATTAATATTTCCCTGCGCGCAGGCAGAGCTCGTCCTCTAAACTGCACAGCGTTACATTCGCTTTGCGTGCAGGCAAATCTCGCCCTCCAAACTCACAGCTTTACTATTTCCCTGCGCGCAGCCAAAGCTTGTCCGCCAAACTGCACAGCGTTACATTCGCTCAGCGTGCAGGCGAAACGGCCTTTTAATTCACAGCGTTACTATTTCTCGGCGCGCAGGGAAAGCTCGTCATCCAAACTGCACAGCGTTACATTCGCTCTGCGTGCAGGCGAAACTAGGGATTTAAATTCACAGCGTTACTATTTCCCTGCGCGCAGGCAAAGCTCGTCCTCCAAACTGCAAAGTGTTACATTCGCTCTGCGTGCAGGCGATACTCGCCCTTTTAATTCACAGCGTTACTATTTCCCTGCGCGCAGGGAAAGCTCGTCCTCCAAATTGCACTGCGTTACATTCGCTTTTCGGGCAGGCGAAACTCGGCCTTTTATTTCACAGCGTTAATATTTCCATGCGCGCAGGCAAAGCTCGTCCACCAAACTGCGCAGCGTTACATACGCTCTGCGTGCGGGCGAAACTCGCCCTCCAACCTCACAGCGTTACTATTTTCCTGCACGCAGGCAAAGCTCGTCCTCAAAACTGCACAGCGTTACATTCGCTCTTCGTGCAGGCGAAACTCGGCCTTTAAATTCACACCGTTACTATTTCCCTGCGCGCAGGAAAAGCTCGTCCTCCAAACTGCACACCGTTACATTCGCTCTGCGTGCAGGCGAAACTCGGCCTTTAAATTCACAGCGTTACCATTTTCCTGCGCGCAGGGAAAGCTCGTTCTCCAAACTGCACTGTATTACATTCGCTCTTCGTGCAGGCGAAACTCGGCCTTTAAATTCACACCGTTTCTATTACCCTGCGCGCAGGCAAAGCTCGTCCTCCAAACTGCACAGCGTTACATTCACTCTGCGTGCAGGCGAAACTCGGCCTTTTATTTCACAGCGTTAATATTTCCCTGCGCGCAGGCAAAGCTCGTCCACCAAACTGCGCAGCGTTACATACGCTCTGCGTGCGGGCGAAACTCGCCCTCCAGCCTCACAGCGTTACTATTTCCCTGCGCGCAGGCAAAGCTCGTCCTCCAAACTGCACAGAGTTACATTCGCTCTGCGTGCAGGCGATACTCGGCCTTTAAATTCACAGCGTTACTATTTCCCTGCGCGCAGGGTGAGCTCGTCCTCCAAACTGCACAGCTTTACCATCGCTGTGCGTACAGGCGAAACTCGCCCTGCAAATTCACAGCTTAACTATTTCCTGCGCGCAAGCAAATCGCGTCCTCCAAGCTGCACAGCGCTAAAATCGCCCGGCGTGCAGGCAAAGCTCGCCCGCCATATTCACAGCGTAACTATTTCCCTGCGCGCAGGCAAAGCTCGTCCTCCAAACTTCACAACGTTGCATTCGCTCTGCGTGCAGGCGAAACTCGGCCTTTAAATTCACAGCGTTACTATTTCCCTGCGCGCAGGCAAAGCTCGTCCCCCAAACTGTACAGCGTTACATTCGCTCTGCGTGCAGGCGAAACGCGGCCTTTAAAATTCACAGCGTTACTATTTGCGTGCGCGCAGGCAAAGCTCGTCCTCCAAATTGCACAGCGTTACATTCGCTCTGCGCGCAGGCGAAACTCGGCCTTTTAATTCACAGCGTTACTATTTTCCTGCGCGCAGGCAAAGCTCGTCCTGCAAACTGCACAGCGTTACATTAGCTCTGCGTGTAGGCAAAATTCGGCCTTTAAATTCACAGCGTTACTATTTCCGTGCGCGCAGGCAAAGCTCGTCCTCCAAACTGCACACCGTTACATTCGCTCTGCGTGCAGGCGAAACGCGGCCTTTAAATTCACAGCGTTACCATTTTCCTGCGCGCAGGGAAAGCTCGTCCTCCAAACTGCACTGTATTACATTCGCTCTTCGTGCAGGCGAAACTCGGCCTTTAAATTCACACCGATTTTATTACCCTACGCGCAGGGAAAGCTCGTCCTCCAAACTGCACAGCGTTACATTCGCTCTGCGTGCAGGCGAAACTCGAGATTTAAATTCACAGCGTTACTTTTTCCCTGCGCGCAGGCAAAGCTCGTCCGTCAAACTGCACAGCGTTACATTTTATATGTATGCAGGTGAAAACTCGGCCTTTAAATTCACAGCGTTACTATTTCCCTGCGCGCAGGGAAAGCTCGTCCTCCAAATTGCACTGCGTTACATTCGCTCTTCGGGCAGGCGAAACTCGGCCTTTTATTTCACAGCGTTAATATTTCCCTGCGCGCAGGCAAAGCTCGTCCACCAAACTATGCAGCGTTATATACGCTCTGCGTGCGGGCGAAACTCGCCCTCCAACCTCACAGCGTTACTATTTTCCTGCACGCAGGCAAAGCTCGTCCTCAAAACTGCACAGCGTAACATTCGCTCTGCGTGCAGGCGAAACTCTGCCTTTAAATTCGCAGCGTTACCATTTTCTTGCGCGCAGGGAAAGCTCGTCCTTAAAACTGCACAGCGTTACATTCGCTCTTCGTGCAGGCGAAACTCGGCCTTTAAATTCACACCGTTACTATTTCCCTGCGCGCAGGAAAAGCTCGTCCTCCAAACTGCCCAGCGTTACATTCGCTATGCGCGCAGGCGTAACTCGGCTTTAAATTCACAGCATTAATATTTCCCTGTGCGCAGGGTAGAGCTCGTCCTCTAAACTGCACAGCGTTACATTCGCTTTGCGTGCAGGCAAATCTCGCCCTCCAAACTCACAGCTTTACTATTTCCCTGCGCGCAGGCAAAGCTCGTCCGCCAAACTGCACAGCGTTACATTCGCTCAGCGTGCAGGCGAAACGGCCTTTTAATTCACAGCGTTAGTATTTCTCGGCGCGCAGGGAAAGCTCGTCATCCAAACTGCACAGCGTCACATTCGCTCTGCGTGCAGGCGAAACTAGGGATTTAAATTCACAGCGTTACTATTTCCCTGCGCGCAGGCAAAGCTCGTCCTCCAAACTGCACAGTGTTACATTCGCTCTGCGTGCACTCGAAACGGCCTTTTAATTCACAGCGTTACTATTTCTCGGCGCGCAGGGAAAGCTCGTCATCCAAACTGCACAGCGTTACATTCGCTCTGCGTGCAGGCGAAACTAGGGATTTAAATTCACAGCGTTACTATTTCCCTGTGCGCAGGCAAAGCTCGTCCTCCAAACTGCACAGCGTTACATTCGCTCTGCGTGCAGGCGATACTCGGCCTTTTAATTCACAGCGTTACAATTTCCCTGCGCACAGGCAAAGCTCGTCCTCCAAACTGCACAGCGTTACATTCGCTCCTCGTGCAGGCGAAACTCGCCCTCCAAACTCACAGCGTTACTATTTCCCTGCGCGCAGGCAAAGCTCGTCCTCCAAACCGCACAGCGTTACATTCGCTCTGCGTGCAGGCGAAACTCGGCCTTTAAGTTCACAGCGTAACTATTTCCCTGCGCGCAGAGAAAGCTCGTCCTCCAAACTGCCCAGAGTTACATTCGCTCTGCGTGCGGGCGAAACTCGCCCTCCAACCTCACAGCGTTACTATTTTCCTGCACGCAGGCAAATCTCGTCCTCAAAACTGCACAGCGTTACATTCGCTCTGCGTGCAGGCGAAACTCTGCCTTTAAATTCACAGCGTTACCATTTTCTTGCGCGCAGGGAAAGCTCGTCCTCCAAACTGCACAGCGTTACATTCGCTCTTCGTGCAGGCGAA
>JARKHS020002417.1:0-37223 GCA_030143305.2 Amblyomma americanum
GAAACATCGACGCACGCTGTTCTCTTGGAGGTGACCTTTGGCGGCGGACAAAAGCTATCGCGGGTAAATCAAGAAAGGCGCCGCTTTGAACCCTAACGCTCATAAATCTTACTTAAAGTGTGCCGCACCTTCGTTGCTGGCAAAGGGCCCGCCCAAAAATGCATAAAGTAACTTCTAGAACACCTGCCATTGTTGTGTGGCAAGTCTGTTCACAAAAACGGCCTCATTCAGAGTGTTTTCCCAATTTAGTGACACAAGTAACCGTTTCCGACCCGCCCAGTGGTTAGCGGCGGCATTCCACTGCTGAAGGCAAATGTCGCGCGTTCGACCTCGACCGCAACGTCAGCGTTTTGATGCAGGAAAAGGCGAAAATGCACGGAGATATCCGCGCGCGTTGGACAGCTCCAGGAGGTCGAAACTCATCCGGAGACAGCCACTACGACTCACTTCACACTCCACTGCGTTCCTTTGGCGCGCGAATATTCTTCAGTCAATCAATACTTGCATTTGCTTTCGACAGCTGCTCTCGAATATGCGCGCCAAATATCACCTCGCACGGTCGCTCCTGCGAGCTGAGCGGGACGAGGGAACGTAGCCAGGGGGCGCATTGGCCTTCGTGGCGGATAATGAAGTGCGCAGGATCGCTAATGACCTGCTTGCGGATTTGGCAGTCTGCCGCTTGACCGATACGATGCTCTCACTTTTGTGTGGCTGTATGCATGCCGCCGTTCACAGACTGCACCTAGCATGGGTATGATACGATTGGCAGTAATCTGCGTACTACGTTCATCCGGGTTGAAATGGCTCTAGTTTCTCTCTCTCTCTCTCGCACGCACACACGCGCACGCACATGGCAGCTCACAAAGACAAGAAACTGCGCTGAAAACGGTATGCAGTGAGCGTCCGTGCTCGTGACATGTTGGACGCAATTTGTGGATTTATTGGCGCCGAGCGCGGGCGTGAGGCGATAGAGAGTCAGCGTAAATGGTTGCGCACGCGTTCCTACAGAAGCTCGCACAGCATGCTGACAAAGCTTACGCAAAGTTTAATCCGGAGGCTAGTTGATGGCCTTCCCCGTGTAAGGGAGGCCAAGCTTCGGCGACACCAACGCGCAGCCCGCCCGGTATAACCGCTCAGTCTCGGCAACAGCGCACGCTATACCGACGTAACCGGACGCAGCGGCACGCGTCGGCCGTTGTTCAGGCAGCCAAGTGAGTCGTCATCGCGTCTGGCCGACGCAGCGGCGGCCCTGGCCTTCGCCAACGCCGGCAGCCGGGGCCACTTCCGCGTTGCCGGCCGGTCGCCGCGGCAACACCGCGCTCCCTGGGCGCCGGCTTTCGCCGCACGGCCGCGGCAGGAGCGCTGCGCTCCTCCTACGGACAGCGTAGGAGCACGGCGACGCGCAACCATCTCGGCCTTTTGCGGCCAGCGGGAGGATGGAGAGGGTCAGCTGAGCGGGGTTGTTCGGCGGCGCAGACCGAAGCCAGCACTTAGACTGCTGCCTCTTCCCTCTATGCTCGCCAGCAGCCAATCTCGACTTCTTTTGACGCAATCAACGTCCGGAGCTTCCGGCTTCGGCGAACGGTAATAGCAGTGCGCATAGTAACGGTAGTAACGAGCAAACCACAGTCCTTCTCGTCTCTTTGAATGCTGCGAGAAACGTTCTTTATATCGACACTTTGAACGACAGCGCTGTAAACGCTTTGTCGTGAGTGAGAGGACGTTCGCAAGTGTGTGTGTGTGTGTGTGTGTGTGTGTGTGTGTGTGTGTGTGTGTGTGTGTGTGTGTGTGTGTGTGTGTGTGTGTGTGTGTGTGTGTGTGTGTGTGTGTGTGTGTGTGTGTGTGTGTGTGTGTGTGTGTGTGTGTGTGTGTGTGTGTGTGTGTGTGTGTGTGTGTGTGTGTGTGTGTGTGTGTGTGTGTGTGTGTGTGTGTGTGTGCGTGCGTGCGTGCGTGCGTGCGTGCGTGCGTAAAAACACCGTGTAAAGAGCTCAGACTCCCTGATTATAAATTGCAAATGTGCGTTAATTATGATAAAACAGTGCTCATGCGTATAACCCAGAAAAAGAAGCCTCTTTTGTTTAACTATACTGCTAAAAACAAAGTTCTCTCTCAAGTGAATACTTACAAATACCTAGGTCTGCGGATCTGCAATAACCTCTCCTGGACAGAGCACATTGACAACGTTACAGCTAATGCCCTACGCAAACTATTTTTCCTCCGACGTGCTCTGAAGCTCGGCCCCCCCAGTGTACGTTCACTTTCGTATAACACTATTATTCGCCCTATGTTAGAATATGCCGTCATAATCTGGGATCCTTTCACTAAATCTAACATTGCTAAATTAGACAGAGTCCGAAAGAAAGCAGCACGGTTTATTTACAATTCATATAACCGCACATCTATCACTGCACTTCTTAATCAAAGTGGTTTGCTTCCAGTCTCTCATAGAAATCGCATCTGTCGTCTAAAATTTTTATTTCAGTTAATCAAAGGTCAGTACAATATTGACACATCCAATATTATATCGTTCTCCTCAGGGTACAACACAAGACAACGCCATGATTTTACAGTAACACATTTAAACGCACGAAATAACACCTTTAAGTACTCTTTTTTCCCCAGAACGATTACAGACTGGAATAATCTAACTAATGATGCAGTAACCCAAACTTCACTAAAAAGGTTTGAAAGCCACCTTTAACTTTTTTTATAATGACGTACCGCTACATTTCTTTGTTTCATTGTTTCTTGATCTTAAATTGTTGATCAATTGTTCTTGATTGTTTGCTTGTTCCTGAGGTCGTTTTTGTTGTTTCCAGAATTTATGTATTGTGTGCCCACCCCTGCGAAGGTCTTGTAAAAGATCGCAGTATCAATAAATAAATAAAATAAATAAATAAGTGCAACCAAATTAACAAGGATGTTGATTCCAAGAGTAGGCAAGCGTAGCAGGGAGCGCAGAAAGTGAGGTGGGCGGATGAGATTAGGAAGCTTGCGGGAATAAAGTGGCCGCAGCTGGCACAGGACAGGGTTAATTGCAGGGACACGAGATGGGCCTTTGCCCTGCAGTGGACGTAGTTATGATGATGAAATAAAAAAGAAAGATCTAACTTCATGAGTGCAACCAACCGAACACGAAATGCATTATACCTATATTCACGCGAAAATGTGAGAAGGAAACTGACATTAGCTATAACGATCGCACGCTGTTTCACACAGCTAAAGACCCAATAATCTGCCCCATGAAAATGTGGTCACTTCCTACCCCACGGGTTTCGAGCCACAAATCGAAGAAATCTTCCATTGACAAGCACAACACCGCCTTAACGTTATACCAAATGAATGAATGAATGAATGAATGAATGAATGAATGAATGAATGAATGAATGAATGAATGAACTATGTAGGGCGCGACGCCAACGTCGTTCGGGCTCTGTGGTTTCCGCGAGAGACGCGTAGCCTCGCAGACACGCCTCTTCACCATCAATTCAGAACGCGCCATGACTGCAGGGATTAGCTGTAACTGCGACGCTTTTGGCGCTACCGCTCTTTTGCGTATACATCGCGTTCGATAGCATCGTAAGCTGACATAGACCGACATTCAGGTACGTGCTCATTACAAAGCTATCGCACCACTTGAGCGTGGACGCTCCGCGTCAGCGAGAAAGCTATAATAGCTATTCTCAGAATGGAAGAGGTAATTAAGCCGGCTCCGGCGTTGTTTCTGCTAAATTTCTCGGAGGCTCCACGGCGCCGTTGTTTGCCCGTCTAATATTTCTTCGTTAGAGTTAAAAGCGTCGATCCCAGCGCCTCTTTCCTCTTGTACAAACTGCGAGTCGTAAACTCGCGCAGAAACACAACGTTTTACGAGCAGCAGTGATCACTTGTTCGGGGCTCGCAGCTTCGCTTTCAAAAGCAGCTGGGAAGCGAATCTGAGCTTCTTCAGAACGGAGGAGCATGTTGGGCCGCTCAGACTTTTATCTGTAACAGTGGCGATCGGGTTTCTCGACAGTGTTCGTATACTGAAATGGAGGAGGAACGTATGAGCAAGTTAACATGAAAACTCTTACGTAAGACAAGCATATCAATAATGAATGTCAACTTTGCTAGTTGTTGCATGAGCACGCATCAAGGTTTGGTGGAACTGCGTCTTGTTTTGCCATAAGCGCTCTTCATATTTGGCAAAAAAAGAAAAGAAAATGAACAAGAGGTTAGAGTCGATACTTGGGAACCTGATCCTCGCGGGCTTCTCTGTACCTGTTTGACTGACAAGGGTTGTAATTGAGAGGTTGCTACATGCATTTACATGCTGTTGGCTTTCTTTATATCCTTGTGCCGCGTTAATTGAAAAGACGACGGTGATTTTACGTGTCATTATACGAGACTCGGGTTCCTGACGCTACAGTTCTGCCTTACTGCCGAAGTTGCTTCTGCTCGGAAAATGCGAGCTGGACTTGAGACGCCAAGCTCGACTTTTGGCTGCGGTGGCAGCGATTTGATGCTGGCAGAGTCTGTGAATCACACGCGCTGGTTGTTGAAATGAGTATCTCAGAGGCCTGAATCTCGCTTTGGGATTTAAAAGACTTTTGAAGCCCGAACGGAAAGAGTACACACTGCTACGGACGGAATGTATTAATGGTTGGGATTGTATTAATATTTTGGAAACGACCGTTTTCTATTTTCGTTGGCTTAATTTTTTCCACCTTTAAACCAAGCTGGAATTCTAAAACAAAGCGCCCACATTAAATTCGACCTCCAGATGGTGGGAACGAACTGGCTGATAACAGCATCCGTAACTGACACTGTACTTAGCATTAGCGAGAACGATGAAGCCTTAGAACACAGCAAGATTCATTGAGGTTAACGTTAATCTGGAACCACGCAAATACGAGTTAAAAAAAGGAAATTTATTACATCGGCGTGTTAGCGAAGTAATTCAAACAGACGGCTTTGCGCGCTTATAATTGGAACTACTATAATCGATAGCTTGTATATATACGCGGTGTTTCAGGGAAGACCGCCACTATTTTTAAAAATAGGCTTTTTGAGGTATGATAACGGCTTCTACGGCATAATAATACCTGCGTTGACGGACATGAGAAAATATGTGAATGATATTAACTAGTTTGCCGCTTGACTATTTCTTTTGAACTATTACAGCTTAATACCTGGTTGCAATTAAAGATCTGTAGCCAGTAGCTAGCAATAGCCATATCACTTTTAATAATTTCGAAAACGCGGTTACCCTTGGCGCTGTGGGTCGGCAAAAATTGGCCATTTTGACCAAATGCGCGCACTGTAGGGGTACTTTGACTGCATACTTTTCGAAAGTGCATATATTTTGACACGATGCAGCCATTTTTTTTCGGCCACAGCGCCGAGGTTGATCGTGTTTTGGAAATATTAAAAACTTATATGGCTATTAGTAACGACCGGCTACAAGTCCCTAATCGCAACCATTTGCCTAACTATGGCAATTAAAAGTTAGTTATCAGAAATTAGTTAACCGGCTAACTAGCTAACTTTATTCGACTGTTTTCTAATATATATATATATATATATATATATATATATATATATATATATATATATATATATATATATATATATATATATATATATATATATATATATATATATATATATATATATATATATATATATATATATATATATATATATGGTTTAACGTCCCAAAGCGAATCTGGCTATGAAAGACGCTGTAGTGAAGGGCTCCGGAAATTTCGACCACGTGGGGTACCATAGCGTGCACTGACATCACACAGTACACGGGCCTCTAGAATTGCGCCTCCACCGAAATTCGACCCTTTTATTCCCCCCCCCCCCCCCCCCCCCCCCACACACACACACACACACACACACACACACACACACACACACACACACACACACACACACACACACACACACACACACACACACACACACACACACACACACACACACACACACACACACACACACACACACACACACACACACACACACACACACACACACACACACACACACACACCCACCACCACCACCACCACCACCACACACACACACACCACCACCACCACCACCACCACCACCACGCACGCACGCACGCACACGCACACACGCACGCACACACGCACGCACGCACGCACGCACACGCACACGCAACCTGAACGCAAAACATAAATGTCCACGAAAGCAGCATATTGGACAGCCGTCGCCGTAGCTCAGTTGGTAGAGCACCGGACGCGATGTTCGGAGGTCGTGGGTTCGGATCCCACCGGCGGCATGGTTGTTTTTTCTGCTGCTGGATAAGTAATTTTCTTTAAGCGACAGATTAATCGAAGTAGTATTCTCCCATTGGAATGGCACTACAAGTTGAAAAACCAAATAGGAAACATTCCCCTGTGCATCTTGGTTTCGGTGACTGTTGGCTTTCTTCATATATATGTGTGCGTGTGTGGGCACCTTTATGTGTCTCTAATACTCACTATAAGTTAACCAGCCCGCTAGTCAGCACGTCTTAGTTGTCTTATGCGGTGCACCGCTTGACAGTGCTATGCCGAAAAAAGCGCTCTTCTAACTCAAATAGCATATTTTTAAAAATTGCACATCTCAGGTGAAGTGTATACAGATCCGTGCCTATCCTCATTCAATGCTAATCGTCACTGGTCGTCACCCTCCTTCTCCTCCCACCCCCATTCCCACCCAACACGCGGCGCGGAGTAGCAGGGTAGAGCGGACTACACCGTAATGGCAACCCATCTCCCTCGTTCTATAAGTGCACGCTGTGGGTTCTGCTCCAGCTTGTTCAATTATTTGTGGAACTACGTTTGTGGTAGTTGCTAAAATAATTGCCGTAGAACACCCAAATATGTCTTAAGGCTAATTTTGATTGACGGCAAAAGAAGATCCGAATTTCGCTTTTAATACAGCGCGACTGATTCGCGGAACCCGCTTTTCCTAAATTTGGACCTCTTCGCCAAAATCGCGAAAGTTAGATCTCTTAAGGCGGCGCGACACTCTAAATGAAGTCGTAAGGAGTGCCTGATAGGAAATCCCACTTTTGGGCTTCGCATGTCTCATGCATATTGTGCGATTGCGTATACTTTTACTGACGTGTTGTGTTGCGTGTCATGTGTTGCACGTTCTACCTGGGCTGTGTCTGAGTATTGTGTTGCCGAGTCTGGTGCACTTTTTCTGCTCTGTGAAAAGGAGTATAGCTGGTGCTTTTTGCACCAAACTCTCTTTACGTAGTCATCTAACAACAACAACAACAACAACAACAACAACAACAACAACAACAACAACAACAACAACAACAACAACAACAACAACAACAACAACAACAACAACAACAACAACAACAACAACAACGAGAATACTGAAGGATAAGGTTTTTTATTTCTCTCTGCTCCACCCGCCCTTCACCCTCGCTTTTTTTTTTCGTGCAGGTAAGCTCGCACAGCAGAGTACTCCCAATTTCCAGCTGTCTCCTGGAGTGGGCCAATCGTCACAGTAGTAAGTGGGTGATTTATAGCAGTTATTTAAATCCCAGGAATATTTCAAGGTGCCACTATTCATTTCAGGTTTACTTTAGAGCGGCAGTGTAAAAGAACTTGAGATTTTACTTTTGTTTTCGCAGAAAAAGAGCCGTTCCCTCTTTTATAGGTCAGGACAGCGACGTTGTATACTAAAGCGGAAATCGATAAGGTCTTCCCGAAGCCTCTACGGGCGTGACAGAGAATGATATATTCTCGACAGGCCGTATATAACTGGTGGCATGCGTCCTTAATGTCGGCTCTGGGGGTGTTACCGCTAGCAGTATAGTAATTAAATATAATGAACCGGGTAGAATATGATCCGGATATTTTACTTATGCCGCAATAACAAAAAAACAACAACAAGAGGATGGAGTTATAAGGATGGAGCAGATTCCGGGGCGAAAAGGGCAGTGAAAACAAAATCCGCATCTTCAGCCGCGCGATGGGTTATGAAAATACTGAAGAAAAAAAAAATGAGCGCACTGACGAAACTAAACACGTATGACTTGTATTAGCGTACACTTAAAAAATAAATTTCTGCTGAAGAACAGCGCCCAAGCCTCCCACCCCTCCCCCCCCGCGTTTTTTTCTTCGTGAAAAGAGCACAAAAATGCATGGTTCTTAACCCCCCCAGCTCAGAAGGTGCCCATAAATCAGTACGGCATACTGCCGCCAAAACTGGCCTCTGCTTTGTATAGAGCATGTTGTGGGCTTCTGTCTTCTAAAGAGCCGCTTTTAAAGAACAACCTTTGGCCGCAGCCTAGACATCCATCACTTAGACGGCGGTGAAGCCTATCGACCATTGAGTATTTAAGCGAGACATGACCGACAGTTGCTCCCCGTGCAGGCTATGTTAGCAGGATGTTTCGGGTAACAAGCCGCTGCGCCCGAACCTCGATGCAAGGAAGACTGGAGCGCGCCTTGCTGCAAGCTGGCCACTCGGAGCTACAACCCTAAAGGCAGAACACGGCGACCGCTCCCTTCCGAGAGTGATGTGCAAGGGGCGCTCGTAAACAACCGGCGCAGTCGCATATCAGCCTGGGCGCGTGCGCCGCGACAGCAGACGTTTGCGCCGAGCGCGTTCTTTTACCCCTCGGGATCGGGCTCGCTGGGAAGTGCGATGCGCATTGCCAGCGTCTGAGGCGATTCCGGTTGAATAGAAGCGAAACGAACGCTTACTCCAAGGGAAGCGGGGGCACGCGTCGGCGGTGCGTTCTTCGTGAAGAATGAGCGCGATGCGCCGTCGTGACCGCGCACACATGCTTGTCGTGTTTTGTTGCGCCGTTTCTTTCCGTCTTTACTGGTCGATATTAGTCGAGGGCGTTCCTTACTGCCCAATGCGGAAATCTATACTGTTATGTTTTTCAGTGTGTACTCAGTCTCTACTTTCTAAGCATATTATACCATCTCGTTCGTAGTGCCTCCCCCCCCCCCCCTTTCTCTCTCTTTTTAAATTTGCTGCATACTTTTGCAGCAGCCAAGTACGTTCCTTTTCGTAAGCTATGCACATAACAGTGAAGACTACCTGCCGCGGTGGTTCCGTGGCTGCGGCGTTCGGCTTCTGATCCCAAGGTCGCGGTGGCCCTGAAGTGGCAGTAGTTACGATGCTGATGATGATGGCGAAACGTAAAAGGCGCCCGTGTGCTGTGCGATGTCAGCACAATTTAAATAACCGCGGGTGATCTAAATTAATCTCTCCCTCATAACCCACGTGTTGCTTCGGGACGCTAAACTCCACTGTTTGCCATTGATATAGTGAATTGTGGTGTAGAGGCGCGAAAGAGCCGCATTGCGCCGACTGAATACGACTCAGCCGCACCTGTTTCCTCCACGGGCCTGCGGCAGGGGTAAACAGTTACGATCTATTTCTTAGCCTCGCGCAGCATTTTGCTCAGCAAAGTTGCGAAAGGAGAACTGGGGACCGATAGGCACCCCCTCCTTAGATCGTGCGCGTTACAATGTGCCCCTAAATTCTAACGTGTCGCTTACTTTTTCCTTAGCGTACAACTTCTTTAGCGCCCCAGACGCAATGTGTTGTCTGCTGCAACTAGCACTGTGAGCTATACCCAAGGTATGCTCTCGCGGCTGGGCTCTAGTGTAGTTCGGTGGCGCGAAAAAAATAACATGGAATAGCAGTCCTTGGACGCTCAAGTTCACGGAGATGCACGCGGCGTATCTGTACAGTTTTGTGCTGCCCTGAAAATGAGCGAAGGCTTGCCACAGTCTTGATCGATGACTGATAACTTCGCGCGTGGCGTGGTTGCACCATATATATATATATATATATATATATATATATATATATATATATATATATATATATATATATATATATATATATATATATATATATTAGCAGACAAGGCAAATGAAGTGAGGGGCTCGTTTGACAAACATATTTAGGAAGCCAACAGTCACCGAAACCAAGGTGCATAGGGGAATGTTTCTTTTTTTTTTAATATCTAGTGCCAATCAATTAGTTTTTCTTAAAGAAAATTACTTATAAAGCAGCAGAAAAAACAACCATGCCGCCGGTGGGATCCGAACCCACGACCTCCGAATATCGCGTCCGGTGCTCTTACCAACTGAGCTACGGCGACGGCTGTCCAATCTGCTGCTCTCGTGGGTATTTATGTTTATTGCGTGTAAGCGAACTTTGAGAGTGTTCACCAGCGCCACCCTCGTCCATAGCGGTGGACGTAGCACGTTCTGTAATACCGCAAGTGTGACGTAGAACGTTATCTAACGGCGAGGGCGGAAACTGTGCGAGAGCCCTCTTATACTACCTATGGCAACAAGACTGCCAGAACCGAGACCCCCGTTAAGCTATTAGCAGACAAGGTAAAGGAAAATGAGGGGCTCGTTTGACAAACATATTAAGGAAGCCAACAGTCACGGAAACCAAGGGGCATAGGGGAATGTTTTTAATCTTTTTTTTATTTGTAGTGACAATCAATCGGCTTAAAGAAAATTACTTATAAAGCAGCAGAAAAAACAACCATGCCGCCGGTGGGATCCGAACCCACGACCTCCGAATATCGCGTCCGGTGCTCTTACCAACTGAGCTACGGCGACGGCTGTCCAATCTGCTGCTTTCGTGGGTATTTATGTTTTGCGTGTAAGCGAACTTTGAGAGTGTTCACCAGCGCCACCCTCGTCCATAGCGGTGGACGTAGCACGTCCTGTAATACCGCAAGTGTGACGTAGAACGTCATCTAACGGCGAGGGCGGAAACTGTGCTAGAGCCCTCTTATGCTGCCTATGGCATCAAGACTGCCAGAACCGAGACCCCCGTTAAGCTATTACCAGACAAGGCAAATGAAATGACGGGCTCGTTTGACAAACATATTTAGGAAGCCAACAGTCACCGAAATCAAGGTGCATAGGGGAATGTTTTTTTTTAATATGTAGTGCCAATCAATTAGTTTTTTTAAAGAAAATTACTTATAAAGCAGCAGAAAAAACAACCATGCCGCCGGTGGGATCCGAACCCACGACCTCCGAATATCGCGTCCGGTGCTCTTACCAACTGAGCTATGGCGACGGCTGTCCAATCTGCTGCTTTCGTGGGTATTTATGTTTTGCGTGTAAGCGAACCTTGAGAGTGTTCACCAGCGCCACCCTCGTCCATAGCGGTGGACGTAGCACGTCCTGTAATACCGCAAGTGTGACGTAGAACGTCATCTAACGGCGAGGGCGGAAACTGTGCGAGAGCCCTCTTATGCTACCTATGGCATCAAGACTGCCAGAACCGAGACCCCCGTTAAGCTATTACCAGACAAGGCAAATGAAATGACGGGCTCGTTTGACAAACATATTTAGGAAGCCAACAGTCACCGAAATCAAGGTGCATAGGGGAATGTTTTTTTTAATATGTAGTGCCAATCAATTAGTTTTTTTAAAGAAAATTACTTATAAAGCAGCAGAAAAAACAACCATGCCGCCGGCGGGATCCGAACCCACGAGCTCCGAATGTCGCGTCCGGTGCTCTTACCAACTGAGCTACGGCGACGGCTGTCCAATCTGCTGCTTTCGTGGGTATTTATGTTTTGCGTGTAAGCGAACCTTGAGAGTGTTCACCAGCGCCTCCCTCGTCCATAGCGGTGGACATAGCACGTCCTGTAATACCGCAAATGTGACGTAGAACGTCATCCGCCCTCGCCGTTAGATAACGTTTACGTCACACTTGCGGTATTACAGGACGTGCTACGTCCACCGCTATGGACTAGGGTGGCTCTGGTGAACACTCTCAAGGTTCGCTTACACGCAAAACATAAATACACACGAAAGCAGCACATTGGACAGCCGTCGCCGTAGCTCAGTTGGTAGAGCACCGGACGCGATATCCGGAGGTCGTGGCTTCGGATCCCACCGGCGGCATGGTTGTTTTTTCTGCTGCTTTATAAGTAATTTTCTTTGAAAAAGAAATTAATTGATTGGCACTAGATATTAAAAAAAAGAAACATTCCCCTATGCACCTTGATTTCGGTGACTGTTGGCTTCCTAAATATATATATATCCGCGCGCGTGCTCGCGCTGCCTATTCGACGCACGGGCTCGTATCAAAGCGCAAGAAATCTTGATAAGCAGCGGAAAGAATTTGGCTGCACATGCAGCATTCTGCGGCGTGCCAAGAAGGAAACAGCGCTTTATGTGCAGCAGGCGAAATTTCCTTACATATCGATCACCGCCTCTTGGTATCTCTGCAGTGAGGAGGCGTCATCCCGCGTCTTTGAATATTGAGCAGCGGCCATGTATTACAGCAGCTGTAGATCAAAGACGAGAGCCCCGACTGAAAAACGCGAGACACGCGCAAAGCAGCGCAATGCGACTGGCAAACTCAAGCTGGCCGGGAAGCAGATCGTTAATCTAACTCACTGCCGACAAGAACGAGGTTGATACGCGCCTCTTTTTTTTTTTCTTGTCGAAGAAAGTGGCTGCAGCGGCAGGGAAGAGTTCCCTCTCTGCCTTTTTTATTTTTTAAGCACCCAAGCAACGCCCACGAGTTGCGCTGCACAAATAAAACAGGCGAGCTCGTGGAAACGCAACGATGATTCACTGAGTCTTCTTTATACGGACAGCTGTGAGGACGAGTCTTGAAAGTGCGAGGGCGGAGAAGCGTCCAGACCCGCTCGGTCTTTTTAATTTCCGCATTTATCAGTCCAAACATTGTCGTATACATTTGTTTTCCTCTTAGTTTCCTCTGGCTGCCGCCTCGAAGTTCTGTAAAGTCGCCGGCAAACAGAAGCACAAGTTCGGCTAGCGGGAGGTTTCTGTCACTCCGTTGACAGCCTCCTCAAATCAATCAGATCGCTATCCGCGCTTCATTGTGGTGCACTCGCGACGCTGACCGCAAGGACCGACGTCGAAGTTGTTGTAGTGTAGCTAGGTAGAGAAACCGCGTAGCAATTACTTGTTTTCTGTTAGTTCACGTACTAGAGTCGACCTTATAAGCTGTTAATGTTGGAAGAAGGCACTGCCCACGATTTTTATCCGCGCGCCGGAGAACCCCTCCAGACCTCTCGCAGGCGATCTCGCATCTGGGGTCGGTGGGGCGTTTTCGTTTTTTTAATTCTTTTAAACCTAGCGACGCGCCTTCGTGCTCTTGAAGACTATATTGCCCACATTCGTCACACTTTCCAAGCTCTTGCTTTCAAACCTTCCTGGAGTCTATCAAATGTGAATGCTGGCACGTAAGTAAGGCTAGAGATTTGCTGTCTCTCTTTACCGCGCTGTCAGTCTCGGTACTCTTTTGCATGGAGCTTCTCTCCGAGTGACAAATGCGTGAGAGGCGATTTTGAGAAACAAAAAAAAAAGAAACAAAGCCGAAGGCTGTTGCATCTGTAGAATTGCACAACCAGTGTATCTCTCAGATCAGCGTTTTTTTCTTTTCCTTGAGCAAAAAATAAAAACATAAAAACTGCATTACCAGCTGTTGCTGCCTATTTCACAACTACCGTTGGTCAGACTCGACCGAAATTCCAACCATCGCGAGTGAATATTCCCCTGCGAACCCGACTTATCTTTCCCAGTCTATAAACCGCTATAGTCTCCACTGCCTCTGAACAAACCCAGAAAACTAAGCGTGCCTGTTGCAGTCTCCTTTTTCCTTTTTCTTTTTCTAAATCAGTCATCGTTCAAGAAAAACATGCGCGCACACACACACCCCGTATATCAGTCAGTCAAGAAAACCAGGCGCACGGCGCAAGAATGGCGGCCATAGAAACGAACAAGAGGGAAAAATGTTTGTTAAGTAACAAAAGGCGACGGGAAGAGGAGCGTAAGGGGTGTGTGGCCAGATGAAACGAGAGGCTTTCGTAACGACGGCAATGAAAAGAATAAAAGAAAATAATAAGCGAAGCCAGTCGGCCTGCATGCAACGAAACAAGGCAAACCGGAACAAACACGCGACAAACGAGCAGCAACAGCAGCAGCCAGCCGCCTGCGGTTGACAGGTCTTCGCCGAGAAACAAGGTTTGTCCAAAGCCAAAATCTTGGCTTCTCACAGCAACATGTTCGCTGCTATTATAGTTTGGTGCTGCTGTCAGAGAACAAAGTTTCGGCTCTGGCTGGCCAGCGTCAGGCCACTGCTTTCAAGCTAGCTGCGCACTCACGCACGAGCGCAGGCATGCTTGGCTCTCCGAGACGTGCAGGCAGTTTGGCACACTACGCGATATAGATAGGCTGCGCCGGCCTTTTTGCCCCGGTGACTGCGGGCGGCGCACAAAGACGTCCTTCAAGAGGCTCGGCAGCCGGGTCAGAGCCACGAAGCATCGAACCATGTCAGCAAATAGGTCACCGCCTGGGCGACAGCACGCCCTCTTTCTGGAGCGTCGGCGTGGGCCCTCTCAAAGGAGATTCTTCGTCCCCCGCCCGGCGTGCATGCCGAAAAACAAAGCAGCCTTTGCTCCGATTTTTATTTCAAACGGGCCATCGGCGGCGGAGCTGTTCGAACCCGAAGGGTGAACAAAGATGCAAATTCTCTCCCGAGCTGCGCACGCGACGCAGTGGAACGGAAAACAAAAAAAAAAGCACCTCGGGTATCGTACGCATAAGAAGCGCCGAAGAAACGAGGGCATGTCGGAACTACAAACGGCGACATTAAAGCGAGCGCATGCTAGAACATTCGCCGGTTCGAGTGGATGACAGCTTGCGTGGAGGGCGGGGAACGCACTTGGGAGGAAAACGGTGTCTTAGCTTTCCGGGAGCAAATACCTTCCACTCAGTCGTTCGCGCGAGAGCTGCAGCAACCGCGCCTGAACCTACATTCGCTTCCGTTCACTTCCCCGGATGGTGATTCGGAAAATGCGGCTCCTTTTGGGTCGCAGAGTCGGCATCCGCGCGCGGTGTTTACATAGCGAGGCGCAACTGCTCATCCACTATTCCTTCGCTTGTGCGATCCGCTCGCTTTCTGGCCTGCGGAGGCGTCTCGACGGCTGCTGCGGGAACCAGCTGTGCGCAACTCGGAAGAAGCGGGCTCCCCGCGGCGGCTTCTTGGCAGAGGCTGTGCGAGTATGGCACGACGAGTCTTGGTTCATTAGGAGGCCAACTTCTGGCCTAAACACTGCCTTGAACTCGTTAAATCCTCCCTTTCTACGAGCATTGTCTTTTGCACGCGCCTTTCCCTTCACGGGCCGATGTTTGCTGCCATCATTCCTCTCGAACCCGGCTGGCGAATTTCCAGGCGGTGCGCTCAGCCTGGCTCGACAATAGCCGAGTGATGAGGAGTGAGGTGGGTTCGCCTGTCCACGATGTTTGCCTTCGATTGAGATCGCAAGCCCAGTAAATAGAACCATTTTGGAAGTAATCGGAAATCGACAACGACAACTGTCGTCCTTTAGAAAGACAGCGCCGCCGTGTCTGTTGACCCTCAAGCACCTTCCCATGGCCAGCACGTCGATCGCAAGTTAGAGCTTTCCGTTGATGCAGGCTTCGCTTATGTCGACGCGTGCTGATTCCAGAACGCGCACAATCCGCGGGCCGTTGGATATGGCCACACGCCGCACTGCTGGCACTCTGCCGGCGCCACCTGGTGGCCGCACCTTGTCTCCCAGCGCGTGGCCGAGCGTCTTGCTTGTCTCGAATGAGCGCGGCTGTTCGGCGAGCCTCGCCCCAGTAAACGGCTGTCACGCCTTTGAAGTTTATGCAAAACAGTCGCGGAAGGAACAGATAAGGCTTTCCACGCAGCGTTTCTGACTGGCAAAGAGGTGCGGGTTTACGTCGGTCGGAATGGCTGTAGCCGTTGCCTCGTCGATGTCTGACGTGGTGGACAAAGAGCACTGCCTGGTACACTCTCCAAGCTCGTCAAAGTAAGCGACGACCTCTATCTCCGTTAAATGTTGCGGTTCACGGGTAAAGTTGGTGACTAAGATGTCGGTGCGACCGTTGGCAAGTTCTACTATACTCTGCTGGGCTCGGTGTCGGTGTCAACGGCTCGCTGCGCGGAAAAAGATACCATGAGCTCCCGAAGGTCGATGAACGCACCGTAGTCTTGAAGGCAATCCATGCCCAGACTGAGATCTTTTGAACAGTCACGTAATACGGCAAAGGAGCCAGTGAAAGTAAGACCGCGGATCTGGATGCGGCAGGTGCAGACGCCGATGGGGGTCGCGATCGATCACTACATAGCCATCGGCGGTGCGGATCACGGGTCCACACCAAGGAATGTAAACCTAGGCCCCTGCCTGTGCCACTTAAGTATAACAGGCTAGGCGTCAGAACCTTACGGAGAGTCGTGGCGAGCTGCCTGCTCATCACAGAAAAATCAGCGCCGGTATCGAAGACTTCATGACTGTCAGCGGTTACTGAAATTTCAGCAGAAACTAATCGTTCGCAGCACGTCGGTGAGGTCGTCGGATCGGGTCTTCGCCGCTCGGGCCGTCGCGTCAAATCGTCGGGTGGAGGCTGTTGACTCTGTGCGGTACGTGGCAGCGGCCCTACCACCGGAGGACGCCGTCTTCAGTTTTCCCGGTGAGGGGACGTGCCTCTGAACTGACCAGAAGATGAGGGCCGATTGGGCGAAGCAAAGCGCCTCGGGGATGGCGATTGCGATTTGCGCTGGAGCGAGGTCGGGGGCAGCACTTGAGCGGCCAGGTACTCTCTATGTCCTGCGGTCTTTTACCATAGCGCGGTCGAGGCACGTCCGATGGGAATCCTCCTAAACCCATCCGCCGGTACGGGCAATTCCGCAGAATATGGCCGGGATCCCCGCAGTGGTAGCAGACCGGGCGATGTTGAACGTTCGCCATACGTGCGCTTTGCTGAAAGGAGGGCACAGGTCCTGCTGCTGCTCGACGGGCGCAGGTAACGGTGGGGTGGTCGTGGTCCGGCAACGGAGCGAAACGCTTGCGGCGCGGGGGCAGGTCGGCGTAGGGCATCGCTGTAAGACATGACGTGAGGCTCGGATAGTGGTGCTGGTGGTGGCTGCACCACTCGCCGGACTTCGTCATAGAGGACGTCGCCTGTATAAGGTATGCTTGCCGACAGAGCATCCAAGTAGAGGTGTCGCAGTTCTTCGCGGAAAATGCTCCGCACAAGCTCTCGCAGCGCCTCATCTCCGGGGGCTGGCAAGGACGTGTAGTAGTGAGTGGCCGCTACATTTGCCTGACGGCCGTATTGGGCGCTCCGTTCCTGCAGTGAACATTCCTTGCTCGTAGCTTCCTTGGCGAAGGCGGCGACGGTCAACAACGGGACGCCGAGCGTTACAACCTCCACCGCGGGGAGGTGATTTACACACCCGGTGACCAAGTCTGGGTGTGGAGCTCGATCCGTTTGCGAGGGCGCTCCGAGAAGTTTCTTCGCCGTTACTTTGGTGAATACCAGGTGTTACGCCGCCTCAGCGCGGTGACCTACGAGGTGCTCCCTCAAGGAACTGTCCGGTTTTCTCGACAACCTGGTGGCCGAACCTTGTCTCCCAGCGCGTGGCCGAGTGTTTTTTTTTTTTGTCTCGAATGAGCGCGGCTGTTCGGCGAGCCTCGCCCCAGTAAACGGCTGTGCTTCCCGCTTCCTGCTGCGTTTGTCGGTGACAATATTTATAAAAAGATATCCTAGATTTGTTGGACTGAAGCAGTCAAACAAGTGAGAACGTAGCCAGCAATTTCGTGCCTCAAATGGCCGTCCATAAAAAGGATCTTCACCCGAGGATTGCTCAAGTTCATCGAGCAGGACGCTCCACCCATTGTGCATACAGTATATGGCAGGGGCACTGACAGCGACGCTCTTGGGTTCAGTTGCGTCTCACTTGTGGCTGCATGAACCGTCCTCCGGTCGTTAAGCCCCAGGAAAACTGTAATGAGAGGCGACAGTACATAAAGCTTAAGCTTGCTATACGAATCTCTTCCGCTTGCGACCCGCCCACAACTGACTCCGAACTCAGAACAGTTATCCGCGCAACACTGAGCACTCCCTTGCAGGGACGCAGCGAATGCGGAAGTTTCATGGTCTGCGCCATCGGCCATCCCCACTCTCGACGTACCTGCGCATCACGAGTGCGCGCAAGGGACCACCTGCACCGACAGCTGTCCTGCCTGCAAGACCAGCGCTTTACGAAACACTTCCCAGCGGGGGTATGAAAGAAGCGAGACGAACGGGAATTGCTTAGCGATTTATGCACCAACTAGCCAAGTGTCTTTCCGAATGACCAGCGCTTAGCGGGGATGGGCAGCAAGCTCTGGCTTTGAGGCCACGTCTAACGTCGCTGGTCTCGGCTTCGTACGAGGAGTCCGAGAGCACGTATGCAGCCATCACCTGTCTAGCGAATGCTGTGTAGCGTTGCAACGCGTTCTTTCTTCTCTCGCTCTGTGTGTTTGCTGCGCACACGTACTACGCCGCTTACACAAGACGTACCCGCGTCAGTGCACTACGCGTAAACGTCGCAAAGGCTGCTTTGTACGTCATCCGCCGCCAGTACTTTGGTGCCGAGACACACGTGAATCTCGTTGACGCGAGGACTGAGCCACTGAAATGAACGGAACCGGCTAGTTGGCGGCGAAGACAACACAATAGACGGTAGGGGTACTCCTTCGCGGCGCCCGCGGACAGAAGGACGACGCGGGAGCGCTCGGCGCCGTTTTCCGGAAGCTGCCCATGACGCTTTCGCGTTGCGCAGGTGGCAAACGCGCGCATTCGAAGCGGTGGGAAGTCGCGCAGAGCGCGGGCAGCGGCGAGTCGCTTCTTGGCCGCATGCCATTGCGGGCCGGTCTCCACTCATTACTTAGCCCGCCGGTCGACGCGGTGCGCCACACTGACGCAGTGCAATTGTTAATGAGTTACGCCACCCGAGCCGAGATTGCACGTTCGGTTTCCGGCCCTCGCGGTGGGACGGCGGTTGCAGTTTGGCTCGGCTGGAATGCGGGGCAGCTCGCGCGTGTGCTGTGGCGAGACGCTCGAGATGTTCGGGACGCAGTGATCTGAAGACACGGAAGGGCTGATAATACGCATATAGTTGAGTCTCGGCGCAACCGAAAGGGCAAACCGTTCTCTGTGTGGTGGAACAGTTTGCTTGATGCGAGCATAAAGTCGAGCTAGAAGTTTCCGGTAGGCAACTATAATGTTTTACAGGTGCAGGCTCTGTTCGCAGCCAATACTTTCCTCTTCGTCTAAGGCCTCGATGGAAAGTATTTCGCGAGCACGAGGCGCGATTTTGGCGTAGCGCCCGCGTCGTTATACGCTTCTAGTATGAGATACCGCAGGGGGAGGTTGTATCCTTGATTCGGGCGCCAATCGACTTGTAAATCACGCAGCAGACGCTTTCGCAAGCGCACAGGGCCAAAATCTTTCCCCGTGGGCAGAGAATGTCCCGAAACGCTGCCTTCGTGCCCAGTTGTTGAAGGTAAGAATCTCCGAGGTTCGCATTCCAAATGGCGCACACCCTTGAACGACGCCGCAGTGAATGCTCTCCAGCTGGAGTTTGATTGAGTGGGGCTTTTCGCTGCTCAAGCGAGTATCAGTGCGCAATGTCGTTTTCTAAACTGCGCCTGGTTTGTCTGTTTCTATAACTTCTGGAACGGTAGGCTCTTTCAAACAAAAAACACTTATTACCATCTGTTGCTGCTGTTATTATATGTTAATAACCTTATAATCATCTTGGGTACAGATAAAATGAGAAAGGAAGGTGCAAACAACTGGCATCTGATGAGGCGGAGCAACCGCGTGCCTCAAAAGGAAGAAAACTGGAAGTGCACACATTAGAGGGGAAGCAAATAAAGCACACAGGAAGCGACGAAAGGGAAGCGAAAATGGGCACTGCGAAGCAATGAGGCGAAGAAACAGCTCTGAACGTCTCTAGCAAAACCATTAAAGGAACCCTACAGGGGAACACATCGCAACAGATTGGTTAAACTGTCAGTACCGCATTTTTGGGTCTCATTCTGTCGTCCCGTGTGGTTGCGGATCTTCGTTTTAGTGAGAATTTTGGCGATTCGAGACCAGTTCGACCTCTTGATAAACGTACAGTGTTGTCAGGGGGCAGGCAGCTGCTTTAGACGAAGGCTTTTTCTCGCTTCTCATTTCATTTCATTTATATTACCCTCAGGGCTTTCACATTACAGAGAGGGGGGGGGGGGGGTAGGGCAATGAAAGAACAATACATAGATCACAAAGAGCGCTATATATACGAACAATATTGAAAAATCCTAAAGGCAGAGAACCAAAACATTGAGAACAAAAGTACAGAAGTAAATAAAAGGATTACAAAGAGAAAACCTTAATTATAATCTATATATGGGTAAATAATATATCGCAATTGGTCTGATTCTAACCGTGTGAGTAATTTGCTTTTAAAACGCGCAGGGTCGCTATTACAAGTGGCTGTGGGTGAAAGATTATTCCATTCACGACGTGTTTTAGGGAGAAAGGAATTAGAGCAGGTCACTGTGCTGCAGTGCGGAACAGCTGCTTTTTGATTTCGGTCTATGCGAGGTGAGATGAAAGATGGTGCCTTTACACAGATGCTTTCAGGCAAGGACTGTAATAGTAAATTTTATGGAAAAGGCAAATGCGTGAAAGTTTACGGCGAGTGGAGAGTAAGGGAAGTTTAAGATTAGATTTCATTTCTGTTGCACTGGCGGTGCGATGAGTTTCCAACGAAGAAAAGGACACTTCGATTCTGCACGGCCTCTAGTTCTTTTATTAATGTGATGGTGCCGGGGTCCCAAATCGAACATGCGTACTCCAGCTGCGGACGAATGAGTGTAGTGTATAGTAGTATTTTCAATGAAGGTGGAGAGGAAGAAAAATTTCTGCAGACGTACCCTAGCACGCGGTTAGCGACCACACGACCAAGGCTGTTATTCGAAACACCTGACGACGCTCCGAGCGACCTGCCTGTGTTTCTCGATGTCTGAATCTCCCAAAGAGCTTTTGAAAAACCTTGCTGTCTGTTGAAGTCTATCCGGTGGTCATGGTTTTCACAAAGTTCTGCAAGAGCATTGCGTTTGGCATATTCAGATACCAGAAAACATCAACATGTCGCTTCAAGTGTTTCCAAGTGTGTGCCGTAAATGCGCCGGTTACATTAGCATAAAAAACAGAATGAGCCTTTGTTTAAAGTTGTAGCCCCTAAAAAGCACTCAGAAGTGAACGTGAAGAGATCAATCAATCAATCAATCAATCAATCAATCAATCAATCAATCAATCAATCAATCAATCAATCAATCAATCAACCAATCAATCAATCAATCAATCAATCGCTGTCATCCCATTTTATTGTGATTCACTTAATTCCTATCGTTTTTCTGCGCTGTGGTTTCCACAAGTATACATCAGTACCAGTGTGTAAAGTGGAGTATCAGTTTATTTCCTGGCTTTCCTGCGTAAGATTTATTTGTAATGAATTTATAGAATGGCAACTAGATGTATTAAGATGTATAACATGTATAAGATGTATAAGAGCCCCAGGTCCCCGCACCCGCCACCGGTGTCACATTTTGCCACCTGCAAGTTGGCGAGTGGCTCCCTGGCAGGTGGAAAAGTGCAGAGAGGTTCTCTTCTAGGGGAGAGCAGGAAGAGACCGGAATTGTGGCTGCCACGGAAAGAACACTGTCGCCTGCCAAGGTTGGTGCACAGAAGAGCCGCATGTATGTGTCGCCCCGTGCTCAATTAATGAACTATTATAGCCTCCCCCAGTTTCCTATTGGCGTCATAAATACCGGCGGCCGCTACGGTGCTGCGCCCACGACCGCGGTCGCAACGTTCTCCCGATTTAACTACTACTCATTAGAAAAGCTAAGACCGACTTTCATCTCCGCAAGTGTGCTTTCGAGCCACCGGCTGACAGCAAAGCTATATGCGCTTGAGCTGCCGCTCGCGCGTCCTGTTCCCGATGCAGTTCAGGGTCAAAAGATACCACGCGGTTTGAATGCTGGGTTTGCCTCCATTTATTTTGGCCGATGTATTATCGACCGTAGGAAAACGGAGCTTCATGCACAGGGGTGTTCTTTTCTTCTACGATTTTTTTTTTATTTCTCGATGTATTTTCATGAACTTTTATGAGAATATTAAAAATAAGTTTATGACCACTCTCACCAAATTTCATTCTTATGTCTCCCGAAAATTGTTTGTAATATATACTTTTACTATGAATTTTTTTTAAAGCCTGCAGAGTTTTAAAAAAATGTGTCAGAAGGCTGGTTCAACATTCATTGCGTTCCTACTGGCGTGCTAGAGGTCAAGACATTCTTAGAATTTTTTTCGCAAAGAGCACATTTTGGTTCTGAATTCAGCGATGCAGTGTCGGTTGACATATCTAAAGTGATAAAGAAAATTTCGTACAAGAAATTTAAAATTTACAAATTTGAAAAAAAAAGGATGTCTCAACTTCCACTATGGTTTTAGGAGTGCAAAAAAAAAAAACAACAATACGCAGTCAAAATAGATATAGCAGTTGTGAAGAAATCTGCTCCGCTAGGTGAATATCTATGCAGAAAACCGTAACGGAGAAAGGCGGCCGCTGTTGGAGCGTTTCCCCGCTATGTACAGCCGCCGTGCTTCACGAAATGATTTGTTTCGACCACGTCCGGGCAGCACAGAAAACGAGGCATACCAGCGAATACAACAATTACAAAATATCAATTTTTGTCACTTTTTGGGATTTAAAAGCTGCGTTCCCGCTTAAGACCTTCCAGAAAAGGCGAAGCGTCGCAGTCTGGAACGTCGCAAACACGTGATGGAGGCCGCTAAGCCGCGAGAGCAATTGCGCGTGCCCGGTGAGCAGCGGCGCAAGGCAGTGAAACTTCAGCTTAGGACGCGGCTCAGCCCGTCCAAGGAGCCTACGTTCAAAGCTGTTCCATATAACAACCTTCAGAATATGGGCAAAACGATGTCCCAGATAGATGCGGCGGAACACTGTTCTACATGGAACTTTATGAAAAGTTCTGTAATGTTGTTTCCCACATTTTTTTATCAGTATATTTGGGTTTCATCTATTTAGGTGAAACTTATGAAAGAAGTTTCTTAAAAGAACGTCTTGCTGGGCAAGTTGGTAACTGTGCATCTTTGGTTACAGGCTTGAAAACAGGCACAGCACAACACAGAAAGGCAGTATGTGTTCTGCCTTCCACTGCCTTCCAAAGTTCCACTTAAGTTACACTTACTAGCTAAAACTTAAGTAAAATCGGGTTGAGAGTGAACAGAGCAAAAGACGCTCTTTCAAAAGCGTGTAACATTTTTGTGGCAGCTCGGGACACCATAAAATCGTGTGAGTGACAATTTCACAGCCGCCGCAGAGAGAACAACACGGCTAATCCACGCGCCTCTCTCGGAAGAGCAGCTCTCTCGCCATGAGACAACTGACCTGTGGTTTCGAGAGAGAGAGAGAGAGAGAGAGAGACAAACGGAAAGGCAGGGAGGTTAACTAGGCAGCGCCCGGTATGCTACCCTACACGTGGGAAGGGGAACGGAGGGAGAGATAGAAAGGGGAGAGAGCAAAGGGAGATGATTATTTTTCCACATCTCCGTTGGCCATTAACTGCAGGGTACACAGGGCACACACTGATAGTTCACAACCTTGCACTCAGTCCTGAGTCCTTTTAGAACTTGAAATGCGCCTTCAAAGCTGTCCTCTGCGATGAAGGAACATGGCAATCGCTTGGCGGGACAAGCCGCAGGACAGGCGTGAAGCCTTTCGTTTTCCAATACCACTCACGATTTGAAATTTTCTCAATGGGTGTTGGCATATGCTTGCCGCACGCATCTTGTCCGGTGTGCCTTGGGATTTGTCCTCCTAGCCCCTGCGGTATTCTTTGATATATGGTGGGGGAGATGAATATATTTGTGGGTGACTGTGATGGGAAAGTTATAATGTACAACACGCATGGGGGTACCGAGCCAGGCTAGAATGATGAAACTATGAACCTAGCAGTGCCAAACAGTCCAGTGAAACATGTGACACAGAAATGATCCACAGGGCTTTCAATGGTATCTGCACATTATTGGACGGGTCACTTTGACGATACGTAAGTTCATGACGCGTTGAACGCGGGGGCGAAAACTGGCGAAGGACCATTCTACCGACAGGCGCCCGCAGACCGTACGATGAGAAGAAAAAATAAAGTAAGGAAAAAAGACAACGAATGCAGCCGCCACGAACATTACGCTCGAACGAAACACAGGCGATTGAGCAATATTTTCGGCGCAGCACGTGAGTAGGCGAACAGTCCACTTTTCATGCGGAAGCGCGCTATTTAAACAACCACTACAAAAGAAAAAAAAATAGCACGCCCAACACGAAGCGCTAAAGGCAAAAGAAGGAGACATCTGGCCCCCTGTAGCGACCGTTTCCCGGCCGAGATTCGGTTCGCTGGAGCACATCATGGAGAGCCGCTTTGGTTTCAGTGTCCTTCCAACTGAATGCGTCCCTCCAGCGCTGCCCGCGAAAAGGTTCATTTCGCCGCAGGAAGATTCGTTTTAGTGCCGCGGTCAATCACGTCGGCCCTCCCTCCCTCGGCGCCGCTTTCCGCCGATCCGCGCGCGAGAACGCGGATGTGCGACCGCGGTCCTGGGCGCAGCACCGTAGCGGCCGCCGGTATTTATGACGCCAATAGGAAACTGGGGGAGGCTAAATAGTTCATTAATTCTGCACGGGCCGACACATACATGCGGCTTCGTTCTCCGCTTCGTTTTCCTAACGCAAGAACTTTTCCTCTTAATTTTATTAAAAATATGAATGGAGGCCATGATGTGTATTACAAAGGCGTCTCACGCGAAGGGGAAAATTTGTACATTCCTCGGGTTCGTAGCTGAAGCTTTGTTATTGGCTGTCGGCTCGGCCAGATTATGGGGAAATATTTTTACATCACGCTAACCTAATCATTTGGTTCATTTATGCGTAACATTTTTTTAACCTCGGTGGACATTCGCGAAATGTTTTGATGCGAAAAGTCTCTCTCAGGAAGCTCCCAAAGGCGTAATGTTTTTCGCGCTTGAAAGACAGCTTGTGAAGTCGGGCAATTCCGAATCAACTCCGAAAGGAGACACAACTTGTCTCCTTTCGGAATTGATGAGGAGGGCGACGGCTAGGTACTGGGCCCTGCCAGACACCCGCCACATCCGCCTTAAACGGCTAGATCCGACGATGACCTTTTCAGTTCCTCGTGGAATACCTCGCCCTATTGCATGCGTTATCCGTAGACTACGTTTAAACGTGGCATTCACGCGCAAATACTTGCACTTAATAGGACAAGCGGACTCCCCGGAATGTGCCACATGTGGCGTGCTAGAGACTATAGAACATGTTTTAGTGGCGTGTCCAGCGTATGCACGTGAAAGACTCATACTCGCATCTGCTCTGAAGCCTATGGACACATCGCTCTTCTCTGAGGATTTGACCCTCGGCGCTTGGCCAGATAGTTTTAGAACTGTAAAGGCAACGCGAGAGCTCTCACGCTTTTTGAGCGACACGGACCTTGTCTCGCGTTTGTGATGTCAGAAAGTGTGCCTTTTTTTTAAAGTAGTTTTTCATCTGCCTCCTCTCATCATCATCGTCCCCCATCGTGACCTTCTTTTATCTCCTCTTACCGTCCCCCAGAGCAGAGTAGCAGGCCAGATATTTATTTTTCAGGCCAACCTCTCTGCCTTTCTTATCAATAAACCCCCTCTCTCTCTCTCTGCCAATAACGGGCGTATTCTGAGCCCCGCACAGCTGGCAGTGCTCTCGCTCTTGTCTTTGACAGGGCGCGCCAGAAATGGCACAGTCCCAGCCACTAGCGCTCCAGACATTGCTTGAGCTGTGGCCAGCCGCGTCCACCTTATTACGCGGAAGGCGCTAACGCAGTTGTTGCGTGTCAATTGCATGGTAGGATACGGTGCTGAACCGTTTATACAGTAGGGTTAGAGGCATCTAGCTAGCACGTTCGCAGCTAGCTAAGGGAGGGGGAGGGGTTATGGCCGTGATCTTGGATTCGAGAAACCGAAACTATGCCGCCATTTTGTCCCCTCACGTTATACTCGCATAGTTCCACCTCTACACACCATATTGGACCGTGAGGTTATCATTGGCACGCGGCAGGTGGTTGTTTCTACAATGCTATTGTAGATGACGCTACAAGTCTCAATGCGAGATGCGCTGTTTTCTAGTTTCAGCCACAGTTGGCGCCTTGATCTCAGGGTGGTAGGAGACCTCACGAAATCTCGGAAGGTGATGGGTACTTGCTTGCACAGATGGCGCTGTGATCAAGGGGGGTAGCAGACGCCACGAAATCGCGAAACGTGATGAGCAAGAGCTAACGCTCTTAAAAGACGCGCAGTAGCCCCCGCACGTGCTTTGCTGACAGCCTTACGGTGGTGGTCGAACTTCGTATAGTTATTTAGGAGCTTCACTGCCATTCTGTTTTCTGCAGACAGAATTGTGTTCGCTTGAAGCTTCCCTTTATAGCTTGATGGGAGAAGTGGGAGGCTTGACTGTGCACTGCAAGGATTAAGTCTGCTCAACGCTGATTGAGGATGCAATTTTCATACGAAGAGCTAAGATAGGCGGAGAAAGAGAAGATATTGAGGCACTCCATAGCGTTCGTATACGAGTGACAAGTGCGTGATTATGCCTTCCATTTTTGTCACAGGAGTAACTGGAATTCCTTGAATGTGGCCTCTAGACAAGGCTTGATCTATGATTTTAGAAGTTTCATTCAGCATAATGCCTGCTCATGTTCTCGTCGCAATGCGTTTTGTTGTCCATCCCATTTTTTCGCGACTATGCTGTTTCTTTAGCATTCAAGTTCGCATCCATTAGATTCATCGTATTTTAGTTACTTTTTATAATTGAAATGGATTTATCGTATAGACCGTGTTGCTCCTTAGTTGTTTTAGCTCCATGTAGTCGCGTGCCGTTCTGCAGTAGATGCGTATTATCATCAGAGGGGGGGCAACCTCATGAGGTCGACCTCAACCTCATGTCGTGAGGTGAGGTTGAGGTGAGGTCGGCGACGGCTCGAAACTGTGTGAGTGAGGCCAGCAAATCAGACCTCAACTTCACGGGTGAGTTTGAGGTTGAGTTAGGTCGTCATTCAGTGAGGCTGAAATTTTGAGGTCGACCCTTTTTTCAGTTGCCACGTCTTACTCTGACGAGTACCGCTTCCGAAGCGGAGTTGCAGCGCATCACTGCAGTGTTCATGCAATGACGCTTGGTTTTCGCTTTCCCCTGTCTAGACAACCGGATGCCGCAGTCCGCTCTTAGCTTTCGGTGCTGCGCCGTAATGTCCGTTCAGCCCGAGCCGACAGGAGGACGCACCCTTCTGGTCTTCCCGGAAGGAGTGCTGTTGTCACAGCACGCCACTCTCCCTCCCCCTTGTCCCGCTGGCGTAGCACCCGTAGCTGCCTGCCAGTCGGCTCAAACTCCCGGGAGCGCGCAAAGGACGTAATAATAATAATTGGTTTTTTGGGGAAAGGAAATGGCGCAGTATCTGTCTCATATATCGTTGGACACCTGAACCGCGCCGTAAGGGAAGGGATAAAGGAGGGAGTGAAAGAAGAAAAGTGGAGGGCTCCGGAATAATTTCGACCACCTGGGGATCTTTAACGTGCACTGACATCGCACAGCACACGGGCGCCTTAGCGTTTTTCCTCCATAAAAACGCAGCCGCCGCGGTCTGGTTCGAACCCGCGAACTCCGTATCAGTAGTCGAGCGCCTTAACCACTGAGCCACCGCGGCGGGGCAAAGGACACGTACCTCACGTTGACCCGCGGTAGCTTTGCTTGATGCCGCAAACAAATAAGTTCAGCCCAATAAACACGCAATAAATTCGTCGCAGCGCGGATGGCACAATTAAAGCAAGACTGCTTCGTGTTCATGCTCATTGCAGGCGCTGACGTCATGGCTCTTGCCTTGCAGTCGAATAAAGAAGATCCTGCTGTACACATAGATAAATTTAGTATTCCACGTGTGTACACTAATTGTCGAAAGAGAACCTGCGCATTTTATGTACCTTCGTGTTTCAACAAATTGGAAACCGACCACACCTTCACCCCTGTTCGAAAAATGAAGGCATTTATACGGTCATTTGTGCAGTTAAATGAATGACACCATGTGCTTTTTGTATGCTGCCCTTATTAGACAATTCATTTGGAACAATGCTCTTTCTTTATATGTAGTGCTCAAAAGATAATTCAGTTGCAAAAATGCCCTGTCTGTTTTTTTAATGTGTATTGAGGAAAACACAATCATGTTCATATACTATGCCAGTACTAATACCTTGTTTTGAGCCTCGCTACTTTGCGACGTACATGTGTTTGTTTATTTCTTTTGAACATTTATGAGGTTTCAATGTTATGTTTTCTTTTTTTTTGTGCAAGGCTTTGTCCTGATGCAGGGGGGGGGGGGGGGTCGAAAAAGATTTCGCTGCGGGGAAATTTGAGCGGAGAGCCGTGGTGCTGTTGACAGAGAGAGCGGTTCACGCTGCCCACTCTAGGCCAGTTGTTTTGACCCATGTGATTTTAATAGTTGGCACAGTGTTCGAAGACGTGATCTAGCCCTTTCTTTCAAAATGCCGCGGGATCACCGAGTCATCGGAGATTTCCCAGGATTTCGGTACCATTACCATCGCCACCTGGAGGGAAGTGGCGGAAACGGGGGAGTGTCTTGCCCTCACAGGAACATCAACTTCATCATCCCTATTTATTAGCTGCAGGTATTCCTATTTTCCCGCACAATAATTGTCTTTGGTTGCTGGGCAATGTAGAATATTTAATCAATATTCTGGCAACTTTGAATTTGGTAGCGGTATATCAGACTTCTCCGGGCTCATAAGGAGACACTTTTAGCATCATAATCATCACCATCATCTCGAGAGTCAAAGGCATGTGTCGTCGCATGATCTTTGCAGCATCTCATACATGAGAACTGGCGCGTTTACCTGCTGGACAATCCTAATGTCATTAATGTGGACCGGGTTGTGGGCACTCTTTGTAATGCGTCATGCGCGCATGTGTGGTAATGTGAGATCCATATTGACCTTGAAATGGGGGCGGAAAGGGGTTGGATGGGGGCCTGGTATGACGAGAAATTACATCGTTGTCACGTCAGTAGGTGTGATGTCATATTACAGCATCGTCAAGTGACTAGGTTTGATGGCACAATACATAGCTGTCACGTGACCTGGTATGACGTCGAACTCATATCTGTTATTGCTCATTATATCATTTGTCTTAGCGTTATCCAATTATACTAATTATCATTAATTAGGTGACATCATCATCTTCTTCGCATGACTCGTCGGCTCGTGACGTCACCTGGTGCCGTTTCTTGCGGACACTTTTTTGCGGATATGACCTTGAAAGGGAGCCATTTATTGCTTGTGCATTAATAAAAGAACCCGCTCACTTCTACACAGACAAACAAAAATTGGGGGACGCTTAAGCTTTGCCTTTAAGAGTGGAACGCGACAGCCTGTTGCAGCACTGCCAGGGAGTCCACGGAACGCCATCGCCTGTTCGGCGCGACGCCTTGCCCGTTAGACAAATCGCTCTGCTACGTACGGTGAAACGGACGCGCGGAGCGGCAAACCACGTAGAAGCGCTGCCAGGTGCCTTGCCGAAAAGCGCGGGACTCGAGTTGCAGTTGTAGCTCGTCGGCACATCGTTCTCGACAAGCACGATGCCACTAACGCCAGCATAGCTTCCGCGCCGAACGAACGGGCAGCAAGCCGCAAGCTTTGTGGTGAACGCGCTTTGGATGTGCGCTGCGTTGTTCGCAGCTCATGCGTGATTCCCGCGTGCCCGCACGACGCCACTGCGCCCGAACGAGACGAGCGGGAGGCGCTAGTGTTCCTGTATATGCTCCCTGCGGGAGCATATACAGGAACACTGGGAGGCGCTGCCGTCGCGCGCCATCTGTTGGGGCAGTGGCGTACATTGAGAGCAACAGGGGGAGGGATTTTTCGCTCACGGCCGACGCCGACGACACCGGTTTTTCCGCGACACACAAGAGCTCCTTAACGCTATCGCGTTAAAAAAGTCATCAGTCTGCCACTGGACACCGCTGGCAGCCTGCTGAAAGGGGAGGAAGATGACGGTGGTCAAGACCCAAGACTTCACCGCCCTCTGATTCCTTGACGGGCGCAGTAAAGTTATTTCGTCATCATTCCCTTACAGCGCGGTTCGCTTGTCCACGGAGATATGTGAGATTTACTACGCCATTTCCTTTCCTCAAAAACGAATTTTCAATTTTGCGTTCCGGACACTGAATAGACAGCGCGCCCACCCTGCCAGACCAGCAGGTGGCACTTAATGTTTGGTCGCGAGAGATTGGTCCCGCATTGAACGCTGCGGCCATTGCTGGTGTGCCGAGTGTGTACCGCAACTTTGTCAGCGCTAATGCACGCAGCACACATCTCTCTCTCTCTCTCTCAGTACCGGACTTCGTACCACGCGTACGTGACCGCGTTACCCGACCGCGGCAGCCACTTTGATGGAGGCGAAACGCTAAATATGTCCGTGCACGTGCTGTGCGATGTCAGTGCACGTTAAAGATCCCCGGGTGGTCGAACTTATTCCCGGGCCCTCCACTACGACACCTCTTTATTCCTTTTTCTCTTAGTACCTCCTTTATCCCTTCCCTTACGGCGCGGTTCGGGTGTCCACCGATATATGTGAGAGTTATTGGGCCATTTCCTTTCTGGAAAAACCATTCTTTTCGCCCTCAGTACTGCTACGCCACGTACCTCAAACCGCGAATGAAGCGTCCACTGAGCCAGGTAGCCAGTTATGCGCTGTTCATTTCCCAAAAATCATCGCTGTCTATAACGTTATCAACGCCAAAGGCAATGAACACAATGAACTCCGACAGCATTCGCTTTATATTATGAACTAGCTGATCTAATGCACGTTCTTAATTTTTTAGGACTGACATGGGGCGAGAGGGGCGTTGGGTTCACGCTGCTTGTGTAAAATATCCTTCAAAGCTAACAACGAGGAAGCGAAGGCCAAATTTGGGAAGACAAAACCGTACCTCTCCCGTGGTTGGCCATCAACAGCACGAGCCAAATTAGTAAGATCTCTTGACAGCACACGTGTCATGTCACGAAGGGGCGGTTTTTACAATGTGACAAAGGTACCAAAGGCATCCAAGCATGACGAACTGAACCAGGAAACACACACTTAAGCCCTACCTGGGTCTTGCGGGGACCCAGGGGCCTGCGGCTCGAAATTATTGTTATAATAGATTCCCCTTTGAAGCAAATGCGCTATTCGCGCACGCAGCATAGCACGGGCGGTCATACATGGACACACACGAGGAGTAGTTTCTTACTGTAAAACATTTGGACGTCAATTCACCGCCTTTGTTTTTACCTCTGCCAAAGCCGGTTTGTTAACTCTCTTCGCAGTTGAGGCCTTCCTCCTGAACAACCTTTCAGAGGCTTGCTCCGGTTCTTAAGCTCTTTCTAAATTCATCTGTGTAGTCGCGTAAAATGTCTCAACTACACACAGTTAACATGGACTTACTTAACTTGCGTGTGGCTTTTAATTAATTGATCTTATTTATCAACGCATCTCGAAAATAACAACAAAACGACACATATAACCGCGAGCTGTCAAAGAGCGTCCCCTCTTGCTGGTGTGCGCTAAGTAATAATATAATAATTGGTTTTTGGGGAAAGGAAATGGCGCAGTATCTGTCTCTTATATCGTCGGACACCTGAACAGCGCCGTAAGGGAAGAGATAAAGGAGGGAGTGAAAGACGAAAGGAACAAAGAGGTGCCTGAACCGCGCCGTAAGGGAAGGGATAAAGGAGGGAGTGAAAGAAAGGAAGATAGAGGTGCCGTAGTGGAGGGCTCCGGAAAAATTTCGACCACGTGGAGACCTTTAACGTGCACTGATATCGCACAGCACACGGGCGCCTTAGCGTTCTGCCTCCATAAAAACGCCGCCGCCGCGGTCGGGTTCGAACCCGGGAACTCCGGATCAGTAGCCGAGCGCCCTAACCACTGAGCCACCGTGACGGGTAATATTTGTGCATGAGGGGATTCGAACCGCCATCTTTCCTTTCCGCAGCAGAGCGTGCTAACGACGACGCTACTTCCTGCCAATACATATGTAGTTCTCCTTGTGAAGTTGAGCGTGTGACGAAATCCCGTCTGGCCGGGAGTGTACATTTGAAAAATAAGAGACGCCGACCAGTGAAAAAAGGTTCGTTATTGACGTTTCGGCTTCCACACGGAAGCCTTGTTCACAATGAATTCATCACCAAACAAGGGTCGTTTAAATATGGTTGAATAATCGGCGCAAGGAGCGTCCGTATATCGAGTTTAGATTTCCGTCGTTCCGGTTTAACGTGTGTGACGTAGTTTGTATGGTTAGCGATTCCAAATGAAATCGTGATGCTGCTACTTTTCCGGTTGCGATGATCCTTGCCTTGTCACAGTAAATTTTGTGGCCATTCACGACGGCGTGCTCCGCAAGGCGTTGTTGCGAATGTTTCCATTGTTTACGTCCCGAGCGTGCTGCTGTAATCGCTTCCGGTAGTTTCTAGTTTCCCCGATGTACACATCGCTGCAGTCTGCGCAGGGGATTTCGTAGATAACTCCGGGGAATCTTTCCTTTGGCAGTGTGTCCTTCACCTTTACAAGCTGATGGCGCATCTTTCTGGCCGGGACATGTGCCACCTGCGCGTCATATTCCCGTAGGACACGTGCCAGGCATTCACTTGTACCCGGGACATACGGCACAGAAGCCCGTTTCTTGAGCGGAGGGCGGGCGTTCGGTTGTCCTTGTTTTGACAGCTGACGTTCTACCGCGTCGACGAAGCGCCTAGGGTATCCACAGTTTCTGAGGTCATCCCGTACCTTTTTCGCGTCCAGGGTCGCATCCTCGGGCCTTGTGCACAACCTGTTCGCACGCTGCAGTAACGTGCTAACAACGGCCTTCTTATGGCTGGCAGGGTGCACTGAGTTGAAATAAAGGTAGCGGCCAGTGTGTGTCTCCTTTCGGTATACGCTGAACGATAGACCCTGGCCTCCCCGTGAAACAAGGACGTCAAGGAATGGTAGTTTGCCGTCCAATTCTTCTTCTATAGTGCACTGAATGGCTCTTTCCAGGCTGTTAAGATGGGCCAGAAACTTGCTCACCACGCCTTTTTGGATGATGCAGAATCAGTCGTCGATGTAGCGGAAAAATACCTTCGGGGAAGGGACAAAGGAGGCCAACGCCCGCTGTTCCAGCTTTTCCATGGTGAGATTGGAAGCCGTAACCGAAACTGAGGCGCCCATGGGGGTCCCGTGTACTTGTTTGTAAAAATTGCCCATGAAAACGAAGTACGTTTGGTTTATGGGGGTTTAACGTCCCAAAGCGACTCAGGCTATGAGGGACGCCGTAGTGAAGGGCTCCGGAAATTTCGACCACCTGGGGTTCTTTAACGTGCACTGACATCGCACAGCACACGGGCCTCTAGAATTTCGCCTCCATCGAAATTCGACCGCCGCGGCCGGGATCGAACCCGCGTCTTTCGGGCCAGCAGCCGAGCGCCGTAACCACTCAGCCACCGCGGCGGCTAAACGAAGTACGTGTTCTTTAGGCAGAAGTCTAGAAGCCTACGCAGGTCCGGTACGTCTATCGGTGATCGTTCCGGCAAAGTAACATCAGCCTCGAGGGCAGTGGTGCAAACGCTGACATCAAGGTCTATCGGGACGCTCGTGAACAGAGACTTAACGTCAAACGACACCATCACCTCATCTTCATCGATTGAGGTGCTGCGGTTCTTCTCGACAAAGTCGAACGAATGGCGCACGTGACTGGGACTCTGACCAACGAGCGGAGAAAGGACCTGGTGCAAGAACTTCGAGAGGTTATGCAGGGGGGAGAGAGTGTAATCCACGATGGGACGCAAAGGAACGTCTGGCTTGTGGATTTTGGGCGATCCATAGAAAGCAGGTGCGGATCCATTGTGGCTAAGCAGTTTGTAGTAGAGAGCTTTATGGTTCGGAGGAACGGCCAGAAAAACGTCTATGGAAATGCTGAGGACAACGAAATGAGATAAGAATGGGCAGCAGTGAAGAACTGGCCCAGAAGACAGGTAATAACAGGGCGGAAATAACCTGGTTCTGTGCACTCAAATTACAACTACTTCGCAAGTATGAAATAAAAAAAAATCCGTTAGAAAACAGGCAACTGAGCTCGCGAGGGGACGCGCCATTTTTAGCCGCAACGCATAACCAGGAGCCGTATTTCGTGTGTGCGTGTGTGTGTGTTTGTCGGCGGGGGGGGGGGGGGGGGGCGTGCGTGCGTGTGTGCACACTTGCGTTCGTTTGTGCGTGTGTTTACGATGATTCCCTCATTTCCGAACATCTTATGGTCTCTGCATTTGTTTGATCCATAAAAAAAAAATGGCGTATATTAATTGCTGCGCTGCCAAGTGCGCGCAGCCTTACCTAGCGCTTTTAACAAACACCATTGTGAACTCGAGTTTCTCCTGGTCGCAACGCCCCGTAAATGTACCTTTTCACAGTTGCCTTCTCTTTTGTGCTGCTTATGTCTTTGTCGCTTACTCTGTGTACCCCCCGCCCCCCTCGCCCTCCCCATAATCCGGATGCGGCTAATCCTGCCGTGGGTAACATCGCTAACCATTTGATGTGAATAACGCGCTACACACTGACAAAAACGACAACTGGCATGGCGGACACAGGACAAGCGCGCCTGTCCTGTGTCCGCCATGCCAGTTGTCGTTTTTGTCAGTGTGTAGCGCGTTATTCACATCAAATGTACAACCAAATAGCCCACATTGCTGCCTTGCATAGCTAACCATGCAGCAGTTGGAAACGCATGAGCTATCGTTTATAGTCATCAAGCTTCATAAAGCTGCATCCTTTTCCTGCTCGAGCACTCTGTTTCCTGGTATGAGGCCTTGGCACCCGCCGTGCTCATCCATCGCCATATCGTTTGTCCTTCGACACGCGGTCAATTCACATTCCGCCAGCAGCATCAGCCGTTTTCAACGCGCAACGCGTACTGGCGATGTAACGGGCTGACGCTCAGTCTGTAGAGCGTCATTCTTGAAGTTTACAAGCGCACGGTTCGACGCCTGCGACGACCGGTGGTGTACAACTTTTGTGTTTGCTTCACCCCCAGATGACAAACCGCGCATGTTTTTGACGAGACTGAGAAGTCTATACGTTTAAGCATGATCGGCATTTCCTACAAAGCATTCGACATCAAAAACACACCCTATATCAGCCGTTATAGCTGCGTGAGCTTCGATAAATCAGAATGGCTCGTACGCTTATTGAAATGGGCCATGTTTGTTAATTCGGCAGAACTTACGCAACGTCGATACATCGCATGTTACAACGGGTGATTGGAAAGTGATTCTCTGTCGCGATGCGTATATCGCGATGCTAAGTGGGTTGCGCGCAGTTCAAGGGAAAAAAAAAAGTATTAGCACATCAGGAATAGGGCAGGGTGTTACCTCGGAAGGCAAATATTTATGAAAAGAGGCCGGGCCATTTAAGGTGACTATGCTGTCTGGTGAATATAAGGATATAAGAAAAACGTGATTATTACCAAAAACGTGATCGCGTCGTCTGTATAGGACAGGAAACATAAAGGTTCCGATGAGATATGGGCAGATGCTAATTTTGAGGCACCAGTGTGCAGACAGTGAAGGAAGCACAGAAGGGAAGGCCTCATGTCTTTTCGTGCATCGCGAACAAATGTAACTGAAACAGCAGACACCCAAAATCTACTGCATCAACTCTACGCAGCTCTACTGATCAGAGATCAGAAATAATTATATACATACGTAGATAGCACACAGCAAGCTGCACCACTCGTTCTCATCGGATAGCGGTAAGAACGAGGGTTATTCCTTAAATCTGACAGCTGTCAAACGCTCCCTGGAGAGCTGCATGAATAAAATTTGCGCGAATAACCTGGGTGCGTTATTTCTCGGTGCCGACGATAAGCCGACGCCAGATTTTGCGGCTGAACGAGAAGATTCCCAGACCGACCAAAGAAACAAAAGAAAGTGAGCGATGGCGGCACAAAGTGCGGCGAACGATTATTCTCCCGTTTAGAAAATCAATATCCGAGGTGCACGCGGCAACATCCATCGAGCGATGTCGCGAGTGAGGGGGGCAGGGCTCGATCAAGCTCGAAAGGAGTGAGGGGGGCTTGCGGCATGGAAAATTCGGCAGTTTTAGAGAGTTCTTTCTTTTTCGTTCACTTAGAGCGATGACTATAAATTTGTACGCTCAGCTATGTTTGCTTACTTTTGCTGCCGAGCTGGATAGCGCGAAGGCAGATCTGTACTTTTCCGTAATTTTCTTGAAAGTTTGGCCGCTTTGAATGTCTCCCCTTTTACTTGCGTAATTTTGTGTGTTTGGCCACTGCGACACAATATGCGGCCGCAGAAAAGGGTATGGCATATGTACTCAGGGGTTGAGCGCGTTGCTAAAACTATGAACGTACAAAGATCGCAAGTTTCGTCTAGTGGAGCGCTTATCCATTAGTTGTTACTGCTTTAAATATCCTTGTTCTGAGATATTACCGAGAAGAACTTGACAAGAGTGGTGAGTTGGGCTTGTTGGTTCAAGATCACGTTAGTAACAGCGCGAAGACGGGACGACAGAAAAAAAAAGAATGCTCTTCTGTTGTTGTTTTTTTCTGTCGCCCCATCTTCGCGCTGTTACCAACATGACATTATTGAAAAAACTCAACGGCAGACTGAGTTTGCGACACTGTGCCATTTTTCTGTGTTGCTGAAAGTGTGGTCCCCCCCTCCTCTCTTCAGCCTTCAGTATATTTTCACCTGGGATTGCAGGTTCTCGCTCGGATTGCAATGACACCTGTTCTGAAATTCAGGAAAAGCAAATGCTCTCTACTCTGACATTTCATATTCAGGGACTAAAATGCTGTCCCATACAGTGCCTAAAGTGGTTATTTATACCACTGCAACTCGAAGCGCTCCTAATCACTGCGCTCAAACGGCGAATTACCCGCGCCACAATAAACACCAAGGCCAAGAACATATACATTTGGCGCATGCGACCCGTCTTTTCGTTTTTCCTCAATAAGCGTAATAGTGCTCTCTGTTGACGTAGGCGGGACCAGCGCCACGGTACCAACAACAAGACTCACACAAGACACTGACGAGCCTTACACGAACAGAGTTAGGACCAAACCGTCTCTTCGTAATTTGTTCCCGCTACTCTAACGTTCTTCGCTATTTTCTACGATGAGATGATAACGCCTGAGCACG
>JARKHS020002418.1:0-58151 GCA_030143305.2 Amblyomma americanum
GCGAACAGCAGAGCGCGGCATTTTGCTTTACTACGAGCCCGCGCGCGAGATCTTCGTACAGTCCAGCGCAAGTTGAAGGCTATCACATTCGTTCCGGCTGATGCAGACGAAGGAAATTTCCTGGCTTGACAGCTAGTCGCTTATTGGGCAACATACATGACGGTGCAGCACAGAGGACTCGTTCGGCTAGCTAAGTTCATTGCAACGTTCTTGGGAGAATGCACCGTGTTAGAACATTTTAGTTCAGGTAGGTTAAGCCTAAAGTGATCGTCTTCAAGTTACGTTAGACTGTACGTTACAACACAGCCCATCCATCGAGTGCTTATAGCGAATGTCCAGTGCCGCTTCTGATGTGCTGTCAAGGGAATATAGAAAAAATACTAACAGAAACTTAACAAAAGCCAATGCCAGTGAAAATTGACAACGCATGAAGTGCGTCAGACAATAAATCAAGCAAACTGAATCAGCTTATTCTATTCCGGGTATGTTTTATTTGTTTATTTATTTATTTACAAATACTGCAGGCAGTAGTGTTGCCCTGGCAGGTGAGGGTTACAAAAGGTAAGTTTGCAAAGAGCGGTCAAAAGTGATAATTAAAGTAAAGTATTATTTAATGTTATTGAAGTAAAAGTATTGTGCGTGGGAAAAAAGGATTTTTGGAACCTCTTAGCCCTGGCATTGTGTGTCTTTATCACTGTTGTGTGGTACAGCCTTGATGATCTTTGTGGCGCAGAAAGTAAATACGATTCACGCGGCAATCCTGTTCTGTTATGATAGAGTAAGTGCAAAAATTTTAACCTGACAATCTGTCTGCGTAACTGGAGCGGCTCCAACTTATGCTGCCTCAGCATATTAGTATCGGATGAAGTTCTCCGTTAATCGGATGAGATGAACGTGTCAGCATGCCGTTGAATGCGCTCCACCTGCTCGATGTTTTTTACACGGTACAGATGCCACACAACAGAGGCGTGCTCTAGGACTCCATGGTCGACTCACAGTGCCATATGCTAGAAGTTTTACGCTGGTTGGGGACTCTTTTAATTTCTGGCGTCGGTAGCATAATTTCCTGAATGATTTCGAGCACATATAATTAAGATGCATATCCCATTTAAGATTGATAGTAATTTTCAGGCCTAGATATTTAACGGATGTGACTGTATTTATGCATTGATGTACAATTTTGTAAACATATTGTAAGGGATGTTGCTTAGTTGTAATTATCATTGACGGGGATTTAGAAAAATTGATTTCTTCGCCATTTGTTCACACCGGTCGGCGAGTTTACATAAATTGGTATTCAGTAGTGGCTGACAGGAAGAATGACGGAATAAGTGACACAATCATCGGCAAAAATTTTCACAGGGATACCTTCATTAACATGTTGAGCAATATCATTGGTATAAATGAGGAACAAATCCCCAGCACTTATCACTGCGGTACACCGGACAGGACCTGCAAACACTTAGACCTCATTCCACTACATTCTGAAAATTGTATGTGATTCTGTACGCACGCTTGCAACCGACTGATAAGATTACCCGGCACCCCGATTTCTTTTAGCCTCTCAATAAGCAAGCTGTGCGGCACACAATCAAATGCCTTACATAAATCCAGAAAAATTGCATCTATTTCTTCACGATTATCAATGGCCAGATAAAAGTCATTCATTAATTACAGATGATAGCAGTGTTGTGGTGGACATGCTTTTACAGAACCCAGACTGATATTCAACAAGCAAGTTTACCGGTTCAAGATATTTGGATATATGATGAGCTATTATGTGCTCAAGCAACTTGCAACACGGACATATAAGTGAGATAGAGCAGTACTTTCCAGCATTTAACTTTTCACTGGACTTAAAGACTGGCACTATTCTGGCAACAAACCAATCACTAGGCAGGCAACTTTGATCAAGTGAGGCGTTAAAAATCACATACAGGTAGTAGGCAATAATGTGAGAGTACCGATGGAGAAAAGCATTAGGAATGCCACCGGCGCCATTTGACTTTTATGTTTTTATATTTTGTAAACGTGGACGTATGCCCTCGCGACTTAAAACTAAATTCGGCCTCTTAAAACAGGAACGAAATGCAATAACACTGGGGCGATATGCCAATGTATAAATGTGCGTGAATGCTTTTTGAAACGTAATATTGAATTCATTTTTAAAATGTAAAATTAACATTACCATTAATGCGTATCTGATCGAAAGTCCGGTCGACAGTTGACCGGACAGAAAGCGCCAATATTTGCCAGGAGAATCTTTCATAAAAGAAGCCAGGATATTCTCATAGAAGTTTTTGCGCGCATTTCGCAGTTTGAAAACTAGATCTTCTTTGAGAGCACGCAGGTCAGCTTCACAACCCTTTGATCTCCGCTTCCGTGCTAAGCACTGTTTTAGGTAGATAATATCACGGCTGATCCAATGGTTGCGATGCTCGTTTTCTTATGCCGGACAGGAATAAATCTTTTCATGCATTCCATGACCATAGTCTTGAACCTGTTCCAAAAGAGCGGGACGTCTCTTCCGTGTTCGTACTCGGGAAACTTAAAGTGCAAGGTATCAAGAACCGATTCGTCATCTCCAGCTGAAATATCACGAAAAGTTTTCAGTGAATGCAGTACCTTGCTGCCATGTGCGTTTAAATTTATATGGACTGACTTATGATCAGCGATGCCTACCGTGAGGGACGCATTACAATCTTCAGAAATATTTTTTAACAAATATAAGATTAAAGGTCGTTGCAGTTGTTTCCGTCACACGTGTGGCAGCCGTAACCAGCTGTGTTAGGCCATGAGAAAAAAACTGCATCAGGGAGGAGACGTGCACTGTCGGCATCATGCGATGCTGTTTTTTTTAAAGAGTTCCAGTTTATACCAGGCAAGTTTAAATCACTGGCTAGCACAAATTTTTGATTAGGTTTTATTAAGCGCTTAAGATGACCAGTCAGTTTCTCGATGAAGGATACGGGGCTTAAGCGAAGTCAAGTAGAGTGGAACAGTCGCCATAACCGATTTTACACCAAATGCTTCTGTGATCTGCAATATGATAGACTAAGACGCATTCAAGCTCTTTTTTACTGTCACAGCCACTCCACCCCATCGCCCATCGCGGTCTCAGAGTCAGTGATTTGGGATGACAGCTGTGTTTCAGTAACTGCCAGTATGCGAAGATCGTGAAGGAAAATAAAGTTTTCGATCTGATTTGTTTTGTTAGCGAGAATTATTGCATTTAATAAACAAAAGCGGAGCGATTTGCCTTCGGATCGTGTGGCCGCTTTAGCAGTATTAGGTTGGCGCAATTTCACTACTTTCAAGTAGACTTCCTCCCAAGCGTAGACATCATTATCTGCACGAAGCCTATCGTAGTCTAGTGATATCTTGCTCGCCATGGATTTGAACTGCTTACCATAATTCCAAATATGGGAGCGTTTATCAAATGTGGCCTTGCAAAAATCATGGCAAATTGAAATGTGCGATTCCTTGAGCTTGGAATAGTGTTGCAGTACACGCGTCTTTCCGTTGTAGCCATAGAAGTCTAGAATGACAGATCTGGGCTTATCATGTTTCTTTTTGCCCAGTCTGTGCACCCTTTCTATGCTCGTAACTGTTACATCCAGATTACAGCTAAAGATTTCATCGAATATGATTTCCTTCAAGGTGATAGGTCTTCCTCAGGATGCCCGAAAATTATTAGGTTACGGCGTCGGCTTCTGTTCTCGAAATCATCGATTTGCTTTTGTTGTGCAGAGACATCCTTTTAGTTAAGGAACCTTATACTTTAGAATATTTAATTCTTCAGTGTGGCTGCCTTCACGTCTGTGCAGTTTTTTGGTAATTTGTGCTATAATCAGGGAGGCGCCGCTCCCTTTTTGCCACGGCGATGGAAGTGGAGGCTGCTGTGCCTCTATTGGAACCCGGTGGGTCAGCAGCAGCCGCCCAGAGGAAGCGCCTGCACCGCCAGAGTGACTCGAGCAGCCAGGGCACTGTTGTGTACTCTGTGCCAAGTGAAGACTCCTCGTCCTCGGCCGACGACGGTTTCATACCGGTTGTTGGCAAGAAGGCCAAGCGCAGACTGCGTCGACAAGCCGAATCGTCCTCATCGAGCACGTCAACGGTGTCCTCATCAAGAACGGCAACGATCATCATGGCGCGAAGTTCCTCAGCGCATACAGCCTTGTTTGTGCCGTTGAACTCAACGGACAACTTGAACCTACTGAACAGGCAAGCCATCTCTATTTATCTGGAGAGCCTTGTACCGGGAGGCATAATAGATGTCAGAATCAACCCGTTCAAAAACGTCATTGCCATTGATGTGGTGGAGCGAAGTTCACTAGAGAATTTAACCGCAATCACAAAACTCGGCAACATCAGTGTACGCCCCCTTATTCTCCAGGACAGCGGCACTACGGCTGGCGTAATCTAAAACGTCGATATCGCCATCTGTGATGCAGATTTACCCATGTTGATCAAGCCGGCAACCGACGGCATTTCCATCATTCAAGTTCAGCGGTTAGGCAGCTCTCCATGCATCAAGCTGACCTTCAAGGGTGACTGCATACCATCGTACGAGAAGGTTGGGCACTTTCGTCATCCAGTTCTACCTTTTGTGCCTAAGCCACTTCAATGCAGGAAGTGCATGAGGATCGGCCACGTGAGCGGCGTCTGCATCAACTCCATCGTGTGCCCGCGATGCTCTGAGTCATACAGCGGTGATGTTTGCCGCGCGACTACCTTGAAGTGCGCCAACTGCCACGGCCCTCATGACTCTTCCTCGAAAGACTGCCCCGGTCTAAAGACCGAGCGGGCGGTACTGAAGCAAATGGTTGGAGACCATTCTACGCACAAACAAGCCGCCGCAAAGGTGCGACGACGTCGTTCGCGCCGCCGAAGGTCGTCAAAGAAAGCAGTCAAATTTCACAATAATGCCCCAAGTCCAACTGCAGCTTGTCTGCCTCCACCAGAAACCGTACCAAATCAAGGGAGCCCGGCGCTTGGTGAGGCTGGACCTGCTTCCTGAGATGCAACTTGCCCACCACTGCCAAAGCCTTCTACGCCGACTGCGTCAGGGATGTTGGCGCACTCAGGGCAGTGTGCAGCGCCTACGACTGATCCAGCCAACAGGCACGATCAAGGCCATGGCTCAGATATGCAAGTGATAGCAATGCTCACGACACTAATGAATGTCATGCGTGCTCTGCTTTCCAGCCTACACACGCCAGCAGCACATAGCGCACTTCAAGTGCTGGACGCGCTACATCCAGTTCTTGCGGCTCTACAGTAGACGGCATCATGGCTCCTTCGCACCTGTCTTCTCAAAAGAAAGTCAAGCAAGCTTTCATTTTCCAATGGAATGCTCGTGGGCTCCAGTCCCGGATTTCCGATTTACGGCACTACGTCTACGAGAATCACTTCCCCTTTCTTGTGATTTGTGAACCGAAGACCCCGGAAATTTTGCGAATATCCGGTTACGAGGCATTTTCATCACCCACGTGTAACAGATCCAGCAAAGTCATCTCTACATTCGACGTGAACTTACATATGTGCAACATTCAGTTCCTCCGAACGAAGACAATCAGTACGTTTGCCTGACAGTGAAGAGCCGTGACCTGACGTTTACGCTACTGGCGGTGTACTTGGCGCCATCAAGTCGTTTCAACGCCAGAAGGTTGAGTGGTTTGATGGCAGCTACACCTGCTCCGTGGGTTATTATGGGTGACTTCAATGCTCATCACACCATGTGGGGAGGCGTTAGGATGGACGTTATGGGAAGACAGCTTGTGTCCTTCGCCTCTGACCATGACCTCCAGTGCCTGAATGACGGAAGCCCGACCTATATACGAGGGGTGACATAGCAGCTGCTTGGACTTGACTTTCGTTTCAAAGTGCCTTAACAACAGCGTCCGATGGTTTTCGGATGTAGAAACCCATGGCAGCGACCATATCCCAACCTATCTGATTATTACCGGTTATTCCACATTTTCCCCAGCCACGTGTAGGCAGCGCATTGACTGGACAGTTTTTAAATTACTTATGGAGGCTGCTTGCGCAGAGGGCTTCTCTACCGGTCTTGCACAAAAAATTAAGGAGGCCATGGAACACGCCACCTTCCCCTTTAACCCTGTCGCTAACTACACCGATTTTAACTTCGAATTGCAGCGACTGCGATCACAACGGCGCAGGGCAGAGCGCAGATACCGACGCACAAAGTCGCGCCTAGACCTAAGAGATGCTAGGCGCATACAGAAAAAGATTCAGAGCAGAATTCAGGCAGCACTGCAAACACAACGGTGGAGGACATTTTGCCAAACACTTGATCCACGGAAGCCTTTGTCACGCGTTTGGAGTGTAATTCGGGGTCTTCGCACGTACCCTCAACAGCGCTACCCGTTCAAATCTGTAGCGCTCCACCAAAGGCGCAGTGTGGTTGAGGTAGCCGAAGATTTCTGCGCAAGAATAACAGGCCCTCCGAATCCAGGCGCAACGCTGCACTGCAACAATGTTCCACCCTCACGGGATTCTCGTATGGATGCACTATTCTCCATGGAAGAACTTGATGCTGCGCTGGCTTGTTGTAGAAGGTCTTCATCACCAGGGCCCGATGGTGTGACGTACTCCGCGCTTGCCAACCTTGGCAAAGAAGCTCGACGGGCTCTTTTGGACACTTATAACAAGTCATGGACTGCTGGCATAGTTCCTCATGATTGGAAGACCAGTCGTCTGGTTCCACTTCTTAAGCCGGGGAAATCACCGCTCGATTTTTCATCATACCGTCCAATTGCACTCGCCAGCTGCGTCGGCAAAGTCATGGAAAGAATGCTGCTCACACGCGTGGAATGGTACTTGGAGCGATATCAGATTTATCCAACCTTCATGTCTGGGTTCTGACGGGGCCGCTCTTCTATCGACAACGTGGTTGACCTTGTAACGTCGGTGCACCACAGCAAAAGTTTGAAAAGATTGACCGTGGCATTGTTTTTGGATATCAAGGGCGCGTACGACAACGTAACGCATCAGGCCATTTTGGACGCAATGGAAGCTGCTGAAATCGGAGGCCGCACGTGCAGCTGGATACGCAGCTATTTATCAGAGAGGTCGTTTTTTGTCCTGACTGCGGACAGACCAACGTCCTTACACCGAAATTCGCGCGGAGTCCCTCAGGGTGGAGTGCTGAGCGCAGTTCTCTTCAACCTTGCTCTCATCGGCCTGGTCGACGTATTGCCGCAATCTGCTCAGATCTCGGTATATGCAGACGACATCTGTATTTGGGCATCAGGGGTGACCCGTCCTCAAGTTCGTGCCAGACTTCAAAAGGCGGCATCGATATTGACATCTTATCTTCGCTTGCAGGGCCTGAACATTTCGACCGAAAAGTGTTCACTTGTGGCGTTCACACGCAAAATAATGTCACGCTACACCATTCGCATTAATGGTGAAGCCATTCCCTATGAGAGAAGCCACAGATTCCTTGGTGTTGTAATCGACAGGAACCTCTCGTGGAGTCCACATGTCAACGACATGAGAAAGAGACTCATTGCGATTGTCCACGTCCTCTCCTTCCTCGGGGAAAAGTCTTGGGGCGCATCAGTGCGCTCTATGCTGCAACTGTACCGTTCCCTATTTCTGGGCTACATGCGGTACAGTCTTCCGATATTCAGTTCCATTAGAAAGACAAATATCAAGACTCTTCAAAGTGTGCAAGCGCAAGCTCTCCGTATCTGCCTTGGACTGCCTAAATGTGCATCAACAGCAGCAACTGTTCTTGTTGCCCGGGAACATCCTGTTACTACATGCATTGCTGTTGACACCATGAGAACACATATTCGGCACCTCACACGGGTTCCCTGTCATCACCTCGCAACACTCCCAATAATTAGGCCGCGTACTGCATTCGCCAAAGACATTGAAGCTCATCGCGCATATCTTCCATCGGAGTTCACCCCTGCGTCAAGACCGTGCTCACCCTTATGGAGTCTTCATGAACCTCGGGTTCACCTCTATATTCCTGGAATTACGAAGAAAGCTGGTGTATCACTACCCGCTCTCAATCAACTGACATTGAATCACCTGCATTTTTACCACAGTCACCCCATACATGTTTACACAGATGGATCAGTTCACTCGACCAGTTCTGCGGGGTCGGTGGTGATACCGGCCAGATCCATCTTCATGAAAGTGAAGACGACCTATCCAACATCTTCAACTGGTGCGGAACTCGCAGCCTTACGGGCTGCGGTAGAGTTCATCAGTCAGGAACCTCCACATGACTGGACGGTTTTCACCGACTCTAAAGCAGCCCTTCAAGCCCTGCAAGCTGCGCTACGCCGCGGGTCGCAGGAACAACTTGTTGCTGAGATCCGTCTACTGTACCACGGCACCGTTTCCAAAGGTCATGACATCATTTTTCAATGGCTGCCAGGACACTGTGGTATTAACGGTAATCACCAGGCCGATGCGGCTGCGCGTTCGGCTCACAACGACGGACTTCCAGTGAGGATCCCAATCTCAAGACCTGACGCCGCGTGTGGGCTTCGCCCTTTGGCGCTGGAGCTCACACTTTTAGCGTGGAACTTTTAGCATATCGACGGCAGCAAATGATCAGTCGCGGTCGCCAACCACACAATGGCCGGGTCGCTTGCCCGAGACACTCGAAAGACGCGGACATATCTGAGTCACCGCTGACAGAAGACCACGAAATGAACAACGGAAAAAGCGCAGCTTGTAGAATACGGCCCCTTGGTGACATTCACATGCGTTCGAGTCACTGATGCATGGGTGACAGACCCACACTATCATTGGATGATATCTCAGCATGAAGCATCACAGAACGTGAGAGCGCAGAAGCACGCTACGAAATGCAGTCCGGAACACATTTGGAGGGCTGGCCGCTGCCGTCGCCGCCGTCTGGAGAAGTGGCCTGCGTCGGTCACGTGACGCAGGCTTGGTATTCCCGCTCTCGTTGGCCGGATAGCTCTTGCAAACACGTGAAATGAAGCTTCTCTCATCCGCGGCTCTTTCGAGTGTGGCAGAACTTGGGCAATTTCATCCGTGATTTTCGGCGCAATGCAACAGCCTTCTCGCTCAGAAAAATGGTTGCCAGTATTCGCGAGGAATAACGTATCCATATGGCTTAACTGGCGCCTTTCTTTTAAGCGTTCCTTTGAGGCAACGCTTCCCGGTTCTGTGGCGCTGACGTAATACCGCTGCACGCTGACTGCCAGCGTGTAGTGGCGTTACTGACCACGTGATTGCAGCCAATTTAAGCGCCACGCTCAGTGCTTTGAGAACGATGTCACTAGCGACGGAGTAGTGACGTAACACACGCTCGACCAGATAAGGCAAATAATGAATAACCAGCATTATTCCACCACCACACAGGGCTTTCGCTAAATCTCGCTTTACACATAGGTAACCCCTCTGTGAATTTTGTTTGTTGAATCGATGGAGTGGTACGTTGACGAGACGGTCAGTTTATAGAGCAGCGTTGGGAGTAGCGCATCCTATTTGCTAGCGTATCTCGTCGAGCCGATGCGCCACCGTTTGCATGCACGGCATCAAGTCTGGTGGGATGGTTCCGCGATCCGCTTTATGTTATACTGCAGCCAGAGTGGCTCCCATAATACACGTACTTGCCTGCGTGTTTCCCGCGCATAGCGGATTAATGCGTCCCACTTTTCTCGCGTATTGTCCCTTACCTTCATGAGTGCGTTACGCGAGAAAGTTGGCGCGATTCCCTGTTGTCGCATTCCCGTGTCTTCCCCCCAGGTGTTTTCCTCGTGGACCGGTGACGCGGCGCCCGAGATGGTGGAGGAGGAGTACGCAGCCAAGGCAGCCTCGGACGGCGGCTCCCTGCGACGCCAGTTCGTGGACTACCTGAGCGACCGGCTCTTCGTGTGCCCCATGCACGCGGCCGCGGCGGCGCACGCCTCGCGGGGCGGCGCCGTCTACGCCTACGTGTTCGACCACTGGCCGGCCAAGCGGGCCCGCCTTCCGTGGGCCGGGGTGGGCCACGGAATGGACCTGGCCTACGCCTTCGGGCTGCCACTGGTCGACCGGGAGAACTTCGTCGGCGAAGACGTCAGGGCGTCCGAGCAGCTCATCGACATGATCGCCACCTTCGCCGAGAAAGGGTGAGTCCGGTCTCTTTCCGACCCTGCAGCACTCCGCGACACGGCAGAGATTTTAAGGCCACGGGAGCGGATGTTTTCTGTCTCCGTTGTCCCCGATAGATTCTTGAGGGGGACAGAAGAATCGAAAGACTCGCGTTAAGCACACAGTGCCCGGTACGCTGCCCTTATAAAAATGTTCTATATGTATCTATGTGTAGCGGGTTACGCTCTGGTCGTCTAGATGCACTGGTCAGACCCACGGGGTATAAAAGAAAGCGCCACGCAAAAAGGGGGTTCTTTCCGTATCGCTCAGTGTCAGCGCCTTGTTACTCCAAGCACTATAGACTTTCTAAAGACTTCTTATAGACTCTGTTGCCTTCTTATAGATATTTCTTTTGTCTCTTGAAAGTCTATAGAAAAATCTCTAGATTGTCAATAGATGGCCTATAGACAAAAGTGTACTAAAAGTCTTTAGCCATAAATCTATATATTGTCAATAAATTCTCTATACGATTTCTATAGGCTAGTTTCTAAGATTTGTAAAATACAATGTCTACGGACAGTCTACAGACTGTCTAAGTTAAAGTTGCAAGGGTACCGACCCTGCACCTTGGGAAGGGGAATATGGACCATCAAGAAAAGAGAGAACGACAGTTCAATTCGGAGTATGGAAAATGTCCACGTTCTCCTTCGGCCGTAGGCTATAGGCTCACTGTCGGCATTGACTGTCAAATAAAAAGAAGTCCACAGTAAGTCTACGGTATGGCGCTCAAGATTGAGGTCCTATATATTACTAAAAAAGAATCTTTCACTATGAGAAGCTAGAATTAAGAGATGTACTAATGGAGCAACAGATGCCTTGTCGTCTGAAAAATGGGCACTGACTTTCCCCTGTTTGCGCTCATCTTATCGCTATAGCAGTAGTGTTCACGCAATACACTAACAAAGAGCTTAGAATTGGGTGTCTGATCCGCAATTTCTGTGGTGGGAAGAAATTTGATTTTGCTAACATACCAACATGTTTTGATGACTTGCCAGAAGTCTTGTCAGATAGTGTTGTCCAAGATAAATCATCAAAATTTATTCATTGACTCTGTGAATAGAACAAATTGTATGGTCTTCGAGCCTAAGATATTATTTTTTTATTTCACGTAATTAATCTTTTTCTGGTTACGGAAAGAAAGTTTAGTACTTTGTTGTGGTCACGAAACCTCCATTGCAGTTTACTAGAGAAAGCGCCGATTGCTAGAGCAGCGCTGAATCACCCCGTAGAATCCGCCTGCCGCTTTGGTAGCTTGGTAGTTCGTCGGTCGAGACTTTCCGAACAACCAGCGATGCAATGCCAGCGATTTCGACGAACTGAGATGGTGGTGCCGCGGTGGCACCCAGCGAGAGCGCTCGTCCACTCGGCAGAGGCCAGAACGGCGATCTTCGTGCCCCTCGTAATTACCTTCTCGTGAAATAAAAAAAAATAGAACCATTACGAAGCCTGTGCCCATAATGAGTCGCTAGATGGCGTTAACGGCGCCAAAATTCAAGCGCCCTATGGCTCGCATCTCACAACTGAAAAGCGCTGACAGGATACTCTGTTCTATTTCCTAACAAGTGTGCTTTGCATTGTGAGCGCCCACAACACAAATTTTACTTGGTGAGCACCGTCACACGACCGCAAAGCTGACCCCGCAGATGGTTTCCAATGGCACCCTATTGGCCAGCACAATCGCATAATGTCCGTATTCGAGTATTATCACAAATAGTTCCTTAATTCTGCACTTTATATACATAATTAGGACATTCTAAAGCATTAAACACCCCTGTTCACGCTTTTGTCAGAAGGAGCTGCCCGTTTCATCTTTAACGCTTACTATAGATCTATCTCGCCATTATTTAAGATGGCTAGGAACAACATGTATCCATTATAGAAAGAAGGAGAGCACCTGCTGTACTCACTATAGGGTATATTTCTGTACTCGCTATACTTAATCCGATTAAAGATTAATCCTGCTCCCTCTCTATCTTCCCGTCCCACAAAACCGACACGCAATAGCCACAACCATAACCTTACCCCATGCTTTGCACGCACCAATAAAATCAAAAACTCACTTTTCTCCGCGAACAATCACAGCATGGAATTCGCTGCCATAAAATGTCTTGGCGGCTGATGATGCCGCTGCTTTTGAAAAGAGTGCCTCACCATATGTGTCAAGGTGGTGTTACCAACACACCCTGGTTTTTTCCATTGGTTGTTGCCCCGGAATCCTGGATTTGCGTAGTGTTTGGTTCTATTTTGCTTTTTGAATGTTGCCGTTCTGCTTGGTCTGTATGACTGCAGTGTGCGTAAGCGAATAAATAAATAAATAAATAAATAAATAAATAAATAAATAAATAAATAAATAAATAAATAAATAAATAATGATGTTCCTATTAATGGCGTATCTCTCAAGGGGCTGGAGGTAGAACTAGCGACTGACCGACCGTTACTTCTCAAAAACGTATGGCGCTGATTGAACTTCACGCGAATTTTTCAAAGGTTTAAAGTATATTTTCACTCCTGTCCTGCTGCACCTCTTCACTATAGATTTAGATGTAGAGGCCCTTCCTCAGTTTTTTGCAAAAAGTTACACGGCCTTAATTTCGAAGAATACTTATTAAGATAAGTTGTGTTCTCTGGAAGGGTATAAAGCCATGATGTTAGAAACTGTCTATTACAAAATTTTCACGAAAGTTTTATCACGTCGCCTATAATACGCAATTTCAGTCCTGAATGAGCCCCACCGGACATTCATTTTGACCAGCACCTCTATAAAAACTAATGTCCACATTAAAGTCTTGTTCCTGCTCTGATGGGCAGCTTGCTTGGCTTCAGATCGACCCTGCGAAGGCCTTTGACCGTGTTCGCCATTTATTTCTGTTTTCACTTCTAGATCGGGGAAATGTTGGGTCTACTGTATACTTGCTACAGCAAGTGTCCGAATCGCTCGATTATTGATGTCATCTCAAAGCCCGTGCCAGTCCACACTTCCGTAAAACAAGGCTGTCGGGAATGCCCGCTGTGTTTTTTCCGTTTACCCGCCGCAGTGGCTCAGCGCTTGGGGCGTTCGGTTACTGATAAGGAGTTCCCGGGTTCGCATGAATCCGACCGCGGCGGCCGCGTTTTTATGGAGGCGAAACGCTAAGGCGCCCGTGTGCTGTGCGATGTCAGTGCACGTTAAAGATCTTCATGTGGTCGAAATTATTCCGGAGCCCTACACTACGGCACCTCTTTCTTCCTTTCTTCTTTCACTCCCTCCTTTATCCCTTTTCTTAGGCGCGGTTCAGGTGTCCGCTAATATGTAAGACAGATACTGCGCCATTTTCTTTCCCCAAAAATAATTGGTTTTGGGGGAAACAAAAAACAATTTTCATTTTCATTTTCGGGAGCCACCTTGTTTGAGTGTTCTACATTGCAATGACATCCATGGCTTATCTGTGTTGGGTAAAGATGTGGAAGTTCTTTGCATATACTGGCAATCTTGCTTTTTTTCTGCAAATTTGGTGTGTCCTCTGACGCTCAGAAGAATCGCTACTTAAGGTTTCGTAGGCGGTTTGGCTCGTGCACGGGACTCAACACCAGGCTGTCATACTCGAATCGAATGATTATGCGTGCTGCCAAATATCTTGACTTTTCACTTAACTCATCCTGGTCAGGTCTATATATTACCGGAGGAAGCGAGTTTCGGCCCTTGAGCGTTACGTTCAGACTTTTGTTCCGCATCGGCTTTCAGTTTCTGTCGAGCCTAGGCCTAGCTGTAACGTCTTTCTGGCAACACACTATATTACGTACTCCAGGTCCTCTACATCCAGTGTTTTAATCGAATACTGGCGATGATTATTTGGTCATCGAATTTCGAACCGATTTGGCGCGATAACTTGTCTTTTTGAACAGCGAAACTGGGCTTCGTTCACTTGTATGCTAGGCCTTTCTTATTTCACTCCCTCCTTTTTCTATTCCCTTACGGCGCGGTTCGTGTGTCAAACGAGATATGTGAGAAAGCTGCTGCGTCATTTCCTTTCTTCGAAAATTGGTTGGTTTATTAATTGTTTTTTTTTGGGGGGAAAGGAAATGGCGCAGTATCTGTCTCATATATCGTTGGACACCTGAACCGCGCCGTAAGGGAAGGGATAAGGGAGGGAGTGAAAGAAGAAAGGAAGAAAGGGGTGCCGTAGTGGAGGGCTCCGGAATAATTTCGACCACCTGGGGATCTTTAACGTGCACTGACATCGCACAGCACAAAAACCAATTTTCAAATTTCAGTTCAATAGACCGCCGGCGATCATTGGGTTCATTAGCGTTAATTTGGACAACGTTGAAGACTCCGTTGATTTAGAGGAAAAGAAAGACGCATGATTGGCTCTCTGTATCAGTGGACACCTCAATTGCGCTTTCAGCTACGGATCTTCGGTGTCGCACGAGCAAGAACCTGCCTTCGCAGAATATTTCGTAGAGTGTAAATGGCTTTTCTGTATATTACCGCCCCCCCCCCCCCTCCTATCCCATCTTCCTGGCCCCTCACCTTCTTCATTTCATTTCTCCTTCTGCCTGCTATTTATAAACTAAAGCGGCTGTTTGGGCTTGTTGGTCAGTGAACATGGTAAAAGAATGCAGCGCGAAAAAAACAAGGACGAACAGAAGTGGACAGGACAGGGCGCTGACTACCAACACATTTATTCAGAAAGATGAGCAGCTTATATAACGCAGACCAACACCCACGTGACCAAGAAAATAGCAACCGCGTTCAACTATCTAATACAAAAAAAACAAAACGAAGTGCACAATATCAAAGTGATACATATCTAGGTAACGCAAAGTCAGCCAAGAACCGATAAAACCGAGAGGACCACGACGAACCGTAAGGTGCACGCATGGAAAATGATCAGTCAGCGACCTTTTCCCGCCAATGCAGCACGAGGCAAAACGAAAACGAAAATAACAATATAGTCACCGAACACTAAGTAAAAGTCGAAGCTAAAAGCAGGGTCGGGGCCAAACGCATAACAAAACAATACAAAACGCTACGCAAAAGCTGAGTCAACCGTTCACAGTCAAACTGAGTCAAAAAAGTTGAAAGTTCTCTAGAACAAGAATTAAAGGCAGACGTGATTAAAAAAAAAAGACGTGTTTATAGTGGGCCTAGAAAACTGGACTCCTTGTCTGTAAGTAAAATTGAAGGCGTGCTGACGCACTTGTCTCCAGCTTTGGCTATCATCCTTGCCTCAATGATGACCCTTTCAATTTCTGTCCACGCCCGTGCTCTGACAACCGTGCGCGTGTAACAAGGTTCGCACCCTTTGCAAGACTTGCAATGGTCGTCCAGGTGCCCGCCGCTTTTGTTACGGACCCTCCGGCGGTGTTCAAACAATCTCTCGTTGAGACACCTGCCGGTTTGCCCAATATACACGCGTCCACACTTCAAGGGAATCTCGTAAATGACACATGTAGCACAATGTGTGAGTGGTTCTACATGTCTAATAGGGCAAACCTTTTTCTTTTGCTTTGTCAGCAGTGTACACACTCGTGACAATTTGCACGGGGCTGAAAAGACAAGGTTTACGTTGTTTCTTTTTGCAACCTTCTTTAAATTGTGAGACAGCTTGTGAAGATACGGGATGACGGCCAAGGGAGGTCGTTTGACTGATCATTTTCCATGCGTGCACCTTACGGTTCGTCGTGGTCCTCTCGGTTTTATCGGTTCTTGGCTGACTTTGCGTTACCTAGATATGTATCACTTTGATATTGTGCACTTCGTTTTGTTTTTTTGTATTAGATAGTTGAACGCGGTTGCTATTTTCTTGGTCACGTGGGTGTTGGTCTGCGTTATATAAGCTGCTCATCTTTCTGAATAAATGTGTTGGTAGTCAGCGCCCTGTCCTGTCCACTTCTGTTCGTCCTTGTTTTTTTCGCGCTGCATTCTTTTACCATGTTCACTGACCAACAAGCTCAAACAGCCGCTTTAGTTCATCAGATTTCTTCTACATTGGGCTCTTTTCTTTCATCCATGAGCAAGCAAAATGCAGCCATAACCTGCGTGAACCTCATCGCTATTTCTACTTGCAAGGCCAGGATCCTCTCGTTCCATATCAAAAAGAAAATTGTGCCGTTCGAAGTGCGAATGTTGTTCGGCCCTGTGGAGCCGTCTTGGGGGCATGTTCGGCGTATGTGCAAGATTCTGAAGTCAGAACTCTGGAGACAAGTGCGTCTTTTCCAAGACTGGCTAGGTGTGTTCGCGCCCCAGAGGCCACATTCGACGGGGGCGAGCTGCAGATATTATGAGTACAAAAAGCTCGCAGCACAATCGGCTGAATTCCTATGGCACCAGTACCGTCTGCGCCTTCCAGAAAGGAAGAAGGAAGTGAAGTCGTCTACGACCAACGTCACCGTTCTCGGAGGTGCATGCATCTCGTCTCAGGACTTGAAGGTCCTACAGAAGGGTCCCAAATTCAGCTTTCTACCACCTTCAAACAAGTACCAGCTCCTGGCTATGGTGCGGCAGATGGCACAACGAGTACCAGAGCAAGACAAGGCACGAGTCATTGGGGATGGCGTTGATGTTCTACGTCGCTGTGGGTCCTCGCTCACGCATGCTAAGCCTCCCATCGTGTCCATTGCTAAACGCCTCAAGGAGGGAAACCTTATGGCTCTGCAAAGCGACAAAGAAGGCGGATTTGTCATCCTCCCTGACCACTTGTACAAGGAGAAGGCTGAGGTAGCGCTCGAAAAGAATTTCAAGAAGGTACAATTCCGCCCCAGCAGACAGAAAACTTTGGCTTTGAAGCTACTGACAAGTTTCCATCTCGATAGAATAAGATCATCGGCAGAAAAGGCCCGAGACTGCTTCTTGGAAGTCTTCTTCACAGGCAAAACCCATAAGCCTGACTGCCCTCTGAGGACCATCATCTCGGAAAAAGGTACGTGGCAGGCTGAAGTTGGTGCCTACCTACAACGCCACTTGAATGGCCTACCTTTAGATGACCCTTTTCTGGTAAGGAACTCGTCAGAGGTGTTACAGCGATTCAAAGGCAGTTCAGATGCTACGACTGGCTTTACAATTGACGTTGAAGACTTGTTTTATTCCGTTCCGCACGGTGGTCTATACGCAGCGGTGCGCGACGTGATCCAACAGTCGGGTGAAGTGCGTTTCCAGAACAGCTCGGGTGTGAGCAGCGACAATTTCCTTCGCCTTCTTCAGTTCTACCTTGAATCTACTGTTGTTCAGTACAGCGGTCAGTACTTCGTGCAAAAGAATGGCGTATGCATCGGGTCATCAATCGCGCCAGTCCTGTGTGATATCTACCTGGCGGCAGCCGATAAGCGCATTAGCCAGGTTCTCCCGGGTGATGTGGTCCATTCGGTCTTCCGGTATGTGGATGATTTTATGATCGTCCTCAGAAGTTGCCCACCTGGTTCTGTGGAGCGTGTCATTCTTGAAATTGTCGCCCTTTTCAAATCCCATTTTGGGGGACTGAACTTTACCTGTGAACCGCCGAGAGGCAAGGATGTTCAGTTTTTGGACGTACTTTTTAGTTTTGAACAAACCCACCTCTGTTGGACGTACAACCCTCGCTCTAAGAAAGGTCTTCTTCCGCATGACAGCGCTCACTCGAAATTGATCAAGCGAGGCATTGTTTCTTCTGCCATCCAGGCAGCGCTCACAAAAAGCTGTCCCCATACGATGCAGAGCAGTGTTAACAACCAAGTCCAACGTCTTTACAGTGCTGGCTACTCACCAACACTAGTGAGTAGCGTTTTAGAGACTCTTCTCCAGAAATTGAAAGTGCCAGGCAAAGACGCAGGCAAGCTAGAACAGGCCAAACGACCTCCCTTGGCCGTCATCCCGTATCTTCACAAGCTGTCTCACAATTTAAAGAAGGTTGCAAAAAGAAACAACGTAAACCTTGTCTTCTCAGCCCCGTGCAAATTGTCACGAGTGTGTACACTGCTGACAAAGCAAAAGAAAAAGGTTTGCCCTATTAGACATGTAGAACCACTCACACATTGTGCTACATGTGTCATTTACGAGATTCCCTTGAAGTGTGGACGCGTGTATATTGGGCAAACCGGCAGGTGTCTCAACGAGAGATTGTTTGAACACCGCCGGAGGGTCCGTAACAAAAGCGGCGGGCACCTGGACGACCATTGCAAGTCTTGCAAAGGGTGCGAACCTTGTTACACGCGCACGGTTGTCAGAGCACGGGCGTGGACAGAAATTGAAAGGGTCATCATTGAGGCAAGGATGATAGCCAAAGCTGGAGACAAGTGCGTCAGCACGCCTTCAATTTTACTTACAGACAAGGAGTCCAGTTTTCTAGGCCCACTATAAACACGTCTTTTTTTTTAATCACGTCTGCCTTTAATTCTTGTTCTAGAGAACTTTCAACTTTTTTGACTCAGTTTGACTGTGAACGGTTGACTCAGCTTTTGCGTAGCGTTTTGTATTGTTTTGTTATGCGTTTGGCCCCGACCCTGCTTTTAGCTTCGACTTTTACTTAGTGTTCGGTGACTATATTGTTATTTTCGTTTTCGTTTTGCCTCGTGCTGCATTGGCGGGAAAAGGTCGCTGACTGATCATTTTCCATGCGTGCACCTTACGGTTCGTCGTGGTCCTCTCGGTTTTATCGGTTCTTGGCTGACTTTGCGTTACCTAGATATGTATCACTTTGATATTGTGCACTTCGTTTTGTTTTTTTTGTATTAGATAGTTGAACGCGGTTGCTATTTTCTTGGTCACGTGGGTGTTGGTCTGCGTTATATAAGCTGCTCATCTTTCTGAATAAATGTGTTGGTAGTCAGCGCCCTGTCCTGTCCACTTCTGTTCGTACTTGTTTTTTTCGCGCTGCATTCTTTTACCATGCTATTTATAGTGCATTTTAATGCACTATTTACATAACAATACGTTTGTGCAAGTTGCGCGCGCGCCGAGTTAATAAAAGAAAGGAAAAACACACGCACACAATACTTTGCACACAACAGCTGGGGTGCGACGCCCAGCTGTTAATCGTTCAAGGTAGAAACTCGCGGAGCGTTCGGTCACTGCGTGTAACTACCTGACGGAGAACAGGCGGGACGTCAAGCCCGTCTGTTCGAGAAAGGCACAGAGGCTCACCAAGTGGTTCGCTCACGGGTGCGCGCTGCCCTGCGGCCGCAATAGCGTCTTCAGCGAGTCTGGAAGTATGCCCAGCGCCCAGCAGGCCACAAGCATATCGCGATGAGCATCGGCGAACGTGGCACAGTGAAGGAGCAGGTGCTCTAGTGTTTCCACTGCACCGCATCCGTCATACACATAACTAGTCGCGATTTCATGGCGCTCCCGTCGTTCCCCGGGCCACACGCATCCAATGCGCGCGGAGGATCATTGCACGTTGCGACCGCGTAAGTGCGCTCACCTCCTGCAATGCATGGGTCGGGGTGCTGCTTTCGGAGATGGTCTTGGATGACCGCAAGCACGGCCTCCAGCGCAAGGGGCAGTTCGCTTGGAGGTAGTTGCTGTGCGGCGGTCTCGAGTTCGTCGGCCTCCTCGTTACTTTTTGCCGCCACCAGTTTGAAGGCTTGTTCTTTGGTGATGCGGGGAAAATTGAAAATTGGTTGTTGGGGAAGGACATGGCGCAGTGCCTGTCTCACATCTTGGCGAACACCTGCACTGCGCCGTAAGAGACGGGATAAACGAGGGACTAAGAGAAGAAAGGAAGGGATAGGTGCCGTAATGGAGGGCTCTGGGATAATTTCGGCCACCTGGGGATATTTAAAATGCTCTGACATCGCACGGCACGCGGGAAACTTAGCGTTTCGCCTCCATCGAAGCGCGGCCGCCGTGGTCGGGATGGAACCCGGGTACTCCGGATCAGTAGACGAGCGCCCTAACGACTGAGCCACCGCGGCGGGTTGCAGTTTCACGATTTCGGAGAGTGCTGAAAACTCTACAAATGCTTTGTACTCGTATTTGGCGGCCGCCTTCCTCAGAATGTGTGCCATCTTTAAAGTCTACTGTAGAGACACCACATTATAGTTGTGCTTTCTGTCTTTAGAATGACGCGAAACCCATTACAGAACATAGGAAGCCACGTGGATTGCGCCAACAAGCAGTAAATTTTTCATTATGGAATTGTTTCGTCCATGTTGTTTCGGTTTCAACGGCCAGACAACGGCTGTGTCGCAAAATACGTTCTCAGGTCACGTGAGGCATAGAAAAACTGCAGTATCATCGCTGCTTTCCTCGTTTTTATTCACAAAAAACAAGGCCTATCCAAGAGGAGGAATAACAAATGTGAATATGCAGCGATTATATCCCAGGTTTTGCGTGCCTCATTTCACTTCATATCGTCTGTGTCGTCACAATCGTCGTTCGGCTTTTGAAACCGAAAGGTTACCAGAAATTGCATTATAAATTATTCACCTGTCGTAGGTGAGTATTCTACGTCGTTATCATTGTCCAGAGCATCAGTGCAAAAAAAAAAAACGTATGCACTAAAAATTTTGCTGTCTCTGCTCCTATCTAAGCACTTAGGGCGCAGCCTCCGGATTCTGCATTTCATCTTCTGAAGTAGTGTTTCAGCCGCCAGCGTGAGGATCGCACGCGATAAGAAGCCATAAACAAGACCACACACATGGTCATTTACGTATTCCTGTTTTTCTTCTCATATGTGGTGGCGAAACATCAGTAAACTCAGTTGTCAAGCTCTGTTAGTGCCGGCCTTGTGTTCGCGCCTTTCACGCAGCTTTCTTTACGTGAACGAAAGCGCAAACTAGCCTCACTTCATGTTCAAATAAGAGTCCTTTTCGATCTTGAAATCGCGAGTTTGTATAGAGTAGCGGGGCCAGAAAATATCCCCATTTTAAGTGCATCTTTATCAGCAGTGCATAGGTAACTTGCTGCCGAACAAATGCCAGCCTAGGCAGCGATAATCACAGAATCGTTTCTTTTTCACTGGCAAGAAATATTGGAAGGAGTCGGCCGCCGTGTGCCTTTATTAAGGCGAAAACCTTTGATGGCTCATACTGTCGTCCGTTCGCTGAGGGTGTCACACGTTTAACCCGGAAACTAAAAGAGAGAGCAGAAAAAGAGTGGTTGCTTCAGATAGTGGGGGAACAATGAGCCTAGAAGCCAAGTTTGATGACTGTAGAGTAATTAGTTATTTATAGGCAAAAATGTCAAAATTGCGTCGAAATAACGCGGACGTCAATATAGCCATGGCAAAGGTGTGACGTCACATCCACCGGAAGTCGTCACGGCTTAATAAAAATTGTCACAAAGGGGGGAAACGTCGGATTTGTGTCAAATTAGATGGAAAAATGTGTAATTAAGCGTAATTAATACTTCAGGTCTCCGAAATATTTATAATTTGGGTATCGATATAGCCACGGGAAGGGCGTGACGTCTAAGCCACCGGAAGTCGTCACGGCATAGTGAAAGTTGTCACAGAATGGCCGGCTTTCGCCTCTCAACACTTTAGTTGCCAAAGTGTCTCGTAATTTTTTTGGTCCTGGGCTTCACTTTACTGAGGCATTATTTGCAATGCCCGCCTTTGCAGTGTCCCCAAGTCACCAGCTCGTTCTCCTTGGCCCAAGTACACTGCCGGCGCACCCGTCTCCCTGCTGTTGAGGAACAACAGCGCCACCGAGGTCGACAGCTTCCACTCCACGCGTTGCAGCTTGTGGAGCATCTGAGCGGCTCCAGCCACGTCCTAGACGGAAAACGCGCAGTTTGCGAGGCTCGCTCATCGACCCAGCGCGTCAGAGGGGGCGTGTGATCAAAGCTTGTTTTATTTTTCGATGCCTGTCAGATGAGCTGCAAGTGCCCATTCAAGCCCTTCCCGATCCCTCGCTTTTGTACTCCCCGCTCGCTAGCTTTCCTGCCCATCCTGGCTTCCGCTGGTCACGTGGTACCGCCGCATCCTAGCAGGTGCAGGAAAAGCTGCGTGGTTCCGCAGCCTCAGTGACGTAAAGACCGCCTCATCACAGATGACCGGTGAACGTTCCTTCCGCGCTGCTCTCATTGGAAAGCGGGTGACCTGACAGGCATCGAAATTACACGACGTGACGTTTGCATCGAGTAGTATATCGAAATCGTCATTGTCACCAGTCACGTCAAGTCCACATGAGGCCAAAGCCCTCTTACAATGATCTCTTCGATTAATGTTTTTTATTGTGTCAGCGCGCCCTCCCTATCGCATGTACTTACTAACGTCATCACTTTACCCTCAAGTCACCATGATGATTCTATAGTGTCTGTTAGATCACTTTCAGAGAACGCCGGCTGCCTATTATTCGCCTTACATCTCCTGCCATTCCCATTTCTTGCTCTTGATAGCCGCCGGTGTAATATATTGGTTCGTGCTTGTTATCAACTTCCCTTGCCGACCATATCCTTTTCGTCGCTTGCCGTGCTATGCTTTGCCTAATTTGTGAGCTTTCTCGGCAGCCTAAAATTTTCAGCCTTATCAGCGGGTACTTTGAGTTTACGTCGATTTAATACTTTCCTAGTCTTCAATATTTCTTTGTTATCCTTCATAATTAAGGGATGCATGCAGGACATCATGGCCCAGCACTAGATCGGCGTCGTCGAGACCTCTGAGTGAGGAATATCTTTCTGTTGCCGCCCAATGGGCGTTTGTAATACGGTTTTACCCGTAGCTCGATATACAAGGGAACACTCAGTTCGCATAAAAAGTGAATTCCGTGATTGCGTCTTGCCTGAAGTTGAAGATGTCTCTCGGGCACATTCTGCTTAGAGGAAAGCTGCTTAGAACGGCGGAAGAATTGTGGTTTCCACTCGTACTTGCCCAATCATCATTGTTTGAAGGCGGATAACGTGTTACATTTCATACCCGAGCTAACTCTGCGTTCCTATTATATATAGGCGCAGCTTGTTGTCCGTGCTATACAGAGAAATCAAGCGGCAGTGTAGGTCTGGCTGCAGATCAACCATCTTTTTTTACCGAAGCTTGAACCCAATCACCCTCGTGCACGAGGTGGATGCTTTCGCGTGTAATTCAAGCCCAGTGAAAAAACTTTGTATTGTATAGGCACAACTGTGGTTTGTTGCGTTGCAGTCTACAACTCAAAATCTCTGGAAAAGAAAAACCTCTCTGGTTCGACTTCCATATATTATTTCTTGGGATTCTCTTCCACTTGTGAAAATATTTGATCTGCATATCTTTGATCCTGTAAAATGTGCTTGCACGTGCCGTCACGTGACGTCACGATTGTGAACCACGCACAGCCTCCGCGGTGGTGGTTGGAGCTGGCGGCGATTCGCTCCTCGTTCGCCAGCACGGCTGCTGCTGCGATGTCGGTGCAAGCCATCGACACTTGGCGAATACGCGAATGCCTATCTTTGTGAGGCTGTCTTCAGTGACAGATTTGGTGGTCTTCCTGCAGCACGGTGTAAATGCTCCTTTGCAATAAAGTTCCTTCGCAATAGAGTTCAGCAATGCTCACAATCGCCGAATGATGCAAATAAGGTGCGTAGTCCGACCACGCTGGTGGCTTCTTGGAGCCTCGATAAAGTATTGCTATCGATATCATGCAGAGAAAGATGGAATTAGCCCTTTACGCCCTTTACGGTGCACATGACTTTTGCATACGTCTATGGAGCAGTGTGTACAGTAACTCATAGCGTGCTGGAGATTTAGGACTACAGCGCAGTATGCACTGGAGTATTAATCTGGACATTGCCTCACTTCTGGTGACCAGTACATTAAAACAAACCAATGGAGCGCATGCACAGACACCATAATGCAGTGTATCCGCCAGAAGCCCACATCAATACCTTTCAAAAGTCATTTTCATTGCACAAAACCCGATGGTTGATTGGTCTACCGACCTAAGCTGCCACCGTCATGGACCCACCGAGTTTCAATGGATCCTCGAAAACATTTCGCCATGAATTTTTGTTTTAATTCTACTTGCCCGCCATAAAATGCTGACGCTTCATGTTATATCTGTTTAGGACTTAAGAGCATGTCTGACAAAGACAAACATTAACAAAATTCTTTAACCTGATGATGCTATGAACGTGGACTGCTATGGTCAAGTTTCCTTTCTAAAACGAGATATATTCTCTGCTCTGATTAGGCTCGGCTGCTTAGCTTCGTGTACAGCGACCAAGCAGCACAGGAAGCGGCACTGAGAAGAGAAGCGGTGACTTCGCCATGTATTCACAGTTTGTTGAGTGTCAATCACGCATAAAAGAAGCCGCCAAAACTTTGAGCGGACGAGTGTGTGAGCGAGGCCACAGCAGACTTTTCAGATAGGCTGGCTATAATCGGCAAACAAGAATCTATCTCAATTTAAGTTTAAATGGTTGTCGTCGCACTTTAAACTACATGCGTGAAACCATTTACGTTATCAATACGGGCAAAAATGGATTAAATAAGCTGTTCATTTGATGAAAGACGAATCTATTCTTTTAATTCGCATTTTGAAATAATGTTTCTTGGTCTCAAAGTTCAAAAAGTCCCAAACGGAGCAAAAAAAAAAAACACCTGTAGCAGCAGTAGTTCAAGCAGCGCAACGAAGAGGTAGATGAAGTGCAGCTGGTGTTTCGAGTGACGCCTGTGAGTGTGTCCGTCGACCAACGACCACCGACCAGCGCTTCGAATAAACACCTTTACACACCATGTTGCGCCGTCCGCACCGTCACCTGACGGCTAGTCTGCTTGCGGTCAGTCGTGTGATAATGGCGGTGAGTGACGTTCCCTTGGTCGCCATGGTCGCTGGCTCGTTGCGTGCTTACACCTCATTCTCACATCTTTTTTCAGTGTTGCCATCGTGTGCAGCAGTCGCCTGTGTGTGGTGCATCGACATGGAAGAGTTTCACCTCCGAGCTTTTGAGATTTTGGTGCTGAATTTTTACTTAATCATATTAAGAAACCAAGCTTTAAAAACCTGAGGATGAAAGCAAACGTTGTCATGCCAGATTACTTCCGGTGATGATCTTGTTTTGAGGTTCTTCTGCTTTGGTTTTTTAGTTAATTACAGCGGGGTCAGCGGGGTTACAGCGGGTTTTTTTTTGTCACAATGTTCTGTCACCAACTCGCCCAGGAATATTCTTTGATACAGCGGGTTTCACTGCCACAAAAGCTTCAGTGGAACCCTTTTCATGCACCGAACTATTAATTTTAAGGTTACGTCGCTTTGTTCACAATAATAAGCAACCAAACAAGCACGCAAAGCCCAAGCAAACGAATCCTGCCGCCTACGCCACCGTTGGGTTAGCAGACGGTCAACAGAACGCGCGACGCAGGGTCACATGAGAGCAGCGCAGCTGCCCAACTTTGGCTGCTGGCTTCCCGTGCTGCTACCGGTTTGTTTTCGCCGCTGGCTCTGTTTTTAGGATGAGACTGAATAAGGATGCATAAGCATGGCGCCATGTTTGCATTCCAGTAAGGTGGGTAGCAAAACTTTACTCGTTTGTACTGTTGTATAGCTTCCTAGTATGGTCACAGAAGCCAACAGTCACCGAAACCAAGGAGCATTGGGGATGTTTTTTTTTTGTGGCGTTCATCAATGGGAGATTAATGGGGATTATCATTTTGAAGATAATTGTTAGGAAAGCAGGAGGAAAATAACCACGTGCCGCGGGTGGGATCCGAATCTACGACCTCCGAATTTCGTGCCCAGTGCTCTTCGAACTTAGCTACGGCGACGTCTGTCCAATATTGTGATCCAATATTGTATGTAGTACAGAGAGTTACTTAGAATAATGTAATTGTGCCAGGGCTTACTTTCGAAATGCGGTCTTGCGTCGAAGGGCACAATTTGATTCGCGGCAGAAATAAATCTAAGAGCTTTTCGAAGATTAGCACTAGGTTCCCAAGGCAAAAGCGCAAACCAGGCAGTACAGGTGGACTTGTCCGGTGCATCGTTCAAAGCCCGGGAAGCTCAGAGTAAAATATTTGAAGAGCGCCTGAGTAATTGGAAGATAACAGAGGAGCAGCTAAGGTATTGAAACATTTGTTCATAGAGAGCGTAGACTCGCAGTGGCGGAAAATGACTAGGAAATTAATCAGTAGGTTTGCAGGAAGCCAGGACAGAGAACTAAACTGATTTGAACGGCAGATTACAAGCGCAGAGAGTAACAACTAGATTAATTAACAGAGAAAAAGCACGCTCTATACCGGTATAGAAAATGGAAAAGGTTTATCAGGAAGGAATCGCTCTATGATAACTCGAGAGGTAGCTCATTACTGTTTTACGCGATGTAAGGGCGTCTTAGAACGCGAAGCTAAAACTAGACCATGAAGATGATACATGTGCAGTGTTTAAATCCGTTTAAGCAATGCGGCAATGTCCATGCAGATGTAGATACAGGCACAATCCCTCTCCCTGAGGCATTAGGGTTTATAAATAAATGAGGTAACGCGAAAGAACCTGTCGTAGACGTCTGAAAAAAGCGATTGGAAGATTGGTGGATAAAAAGCAGGGCGGTGATTTAACGATGCAAGTTCAGGATTACAAACTTGCCAAACCTGAAATAAATAGAATTTTTATTGCCTCGACAGTACATGTGAACAACGGTGAGGACGAAGTGCTTCGTTCATTAAACACGCGTTTGGCAGCGCAACATTACGGTAGTGCAGAAGTGCAATACCATGTTTTCTTTGGTTTATTTAAATGCTGGAAAAAAGGACTACGTAAGAGATACGTTGCTACAATACACAGGGCTTGTTTTTTTAGCCCTTCTGCAACTTAACAAAGCGCACTTGACTGAAGGTGATAATAAAACATTTTAAAGTTATTCCTTGAGTAATTGTAAAATTAAGCTGAATATAAATAAGAACCCGAGGAGCACTTCACGACGGGAAATAATACGTGGTTGGACTCATCCAGCTGTGCTCTCCTGCATTTTAAAATCCTTCCCTAGAGTTGCGAGAAACATCCTGTACATTTTTGAAAGGCTTCTCTTCAGAATCGCCAGTGCACAGTACGCACATGAAACTATTGCAAGGAGTGGTATGCTACGAAAGGCGAAAACTTAGAAACACTGTGACGTTTAAGCTCATACTTGCAGTCGGCCGACTAGACTGATGCTGAAAGCGGCATACTCAGATCAACATTACATTTTAAAGCTCTATAAGGTGCTGCACATTGATCTAAGATAGTTTTATCGAACTCTCTCGAAGGAAATTGCTGAGAAAGGAGAACGTCGCTGGTGGGAGAAGTCCATCCGCACAGCCATGTTTTTATTATTCCACTATGTCAGCACCTGGGTCAACACTACAATCCGAACGATCTAATTCGAAAACTACTTATAACATCAGCTTCACCTCGATGTGCCCCAGCATCAAAAGAATGTCAACGTTATTTTTCGAGGTTGCTTGTGGCGCTCAGCAACAGCACATGCGAATAGCGGCCTCCTCGGAAACATTCATGAATGTAACGAGCACCGTTTGGCGTAAGCTTGTAGAAACAATAGATATCGCCCTCGCATGAAACTCGCACAAGCGGTGCGCATTTCTTCGAGCAGTCCATTCGTTGCACAAAGACCAATGTGCGTGGTAAGCATATCGATAATGGGGAGCACAAAGCGCAGAGCCTATTCCCACGCTACGACATAGTGCAAACCTCTCTGCGTTTCATCGAAGACGTAGCCCTTTTACAAGCCATGTTTTGTTTCAACTGAAATAAAATTTTTCCGCCTAAATTGTATATTGATGTTTTAAGAAAGCGAATTTTTTACTTTTGCAGTGCGGAGTACTAGCGGTTAATTTTTGCAGGGATGTGCAACATTTCGAACATAGTGCCATTTCGAACAACATTTCGAACACAGTGATTACACCAGTGGTGTATGTAGCCTTTGGTCCATGGAGTTAAACCGAAAAAAATCCGTCCTTCTTCAGGTAACTAACAAGAAAACCCCGTTTCAGTTTTTGTACAAAATCAACGAATATCCAATAGTTCAGGTCGACGAGTATAAATACCTAGGTGTGACGATAACTAATCACTTGAATTGGACGAGCCACATTAATAAAACCTGTGCATCAGCCTTTAAGAAACTAGGTTTTCTTCATTTTAAATTAAGATCAGCCCCTTCCCATGTTAAGCTGCTTGAATTCAATACGCTAATCAGGCCTCAGCTGGAGTATGCTTGTGTAGTATGAGACCCTTACTTGAAGAAAAACGTAACCAAACTAGAAATGGTACAGAGAAAAGCCGTCCGTTTCATATTCAATACATATGGCCGATTAGATTCACCATCGCCTCTGATGAGTGCTAATAAAACATTTTGACGTTAGAAAGCCGACGAATGAGTTCCAGGATGCGGTTTCTGCATCTGCTCAACAATCACCAACTTGGCATCAGTCCACAATTGTTCATTCATCCACGTGTGAGTCGTCAAACTCGGCACTCCCACCGTCACAACCTGGAACCAATCTTTGCACGTACTAATAGATTAAAAGTTCTTTTTTTACACCTACTGTCACCCAGTGGAATACTCTTCCAAGAGATGTTTTTTCCGCTGATAATGTAACAGTTTTTGAAGCAAGTGTACGAAAAACCCTGTACAGATTTTTTCCTTTATATATTTTTTTGCTTTAATGGTTGCGATTCATTTTCCCCTTTTCTACTTTATATCATGTGTTTGCACTGCACCCTGTTCGTTTTATATTTTGTGATTGCTTCCCAATGGTGGCGCTGAATTGCATTTTTTGTGACCTGTATTGCCCTTCCTGCTTGGTCTTCAATGACTGCAGTATGTTTTAAAAATAAAAAATAAAAAAGTAAGAACACCAACATCAAGTGACTTATCAAGCAAACAACCGGAATATCGTGAAAGTATTGCCGCCAATCTTTGCAGTGTTTGTTCCTTTTTAAAGTCTGCCACCAAGCCACTTTATCGTTTTGTTTGCGACGCAAGACACCACTAGATTTATCTCGATTGATCTCAGTCACGCAGAGCCGATTCTACGTTGTTCCGGAATGTTCTAGTAACTTTGCGCGCTTTATCTCGAAATTCGCTATCAGATTTAAATTGAGCACGGCCGACAGTGGCGGTTAATTGGTTTGATCGTAGAAGGTTGTGGTCAAGTACTACATCAGGGTGGCCAAATCCTGCTCTGGTGAGAGAGTGCGTTGTCGGTTCTGGTCACCGAGATCAGGCCGCACTCCAGGCCTGGTTATGCAATTCCATCGACACGCGGATTCTTTTTTTTTTGTAACATGGTGGAGAATTGCGCGGCACCAGGATTTGAATTCCGGTCCTCTTGCACGCGAGGCGGATGTTCTACCTCTACGCCATCGCTGCGAGTAAATACTTTGTAGGCAACGGATAGTAAGCTGATCGGAAAAATTACAGGCCGATCAGCTTACTATTCGTTGCCTACAAAGTATTTACTAAGGTAATCCCTAACAGAGTCAGGGCAACGTTAGACTTTAATCGACCAAATGACCAGGCAGGCTTTCGTAAAGGATATTCCACAATAGATCATATTCACACTATCAATCAGGTGATAGAGAAATGCGCAGAATATAACCAACCATAGCTTTCATTGATTACGAGAAAGCATTCGACTCAGTGGAAACCGCAGCAGTCATACAGGCATTGCGTAATCAGGGGGTAGAAGAGCCTTATGTCAAAATGCTGGAAGATATATATAGCAACTGCACAGCTACTATAGTCCTCCATAAAGTCAGCAATAAAATTCCAATAAGGAAGGGCGTCAGGCAAGGAGACACGATCTCGCCAATGCTGTTCACCGCATGTTTGCAGGAGGTATTTCGAGGCCTGAATTGGGAACAGTTGGGAATAAGAATAAATGGAGAATACCTAAATAATCTGAGATTTGCTGATGACATTGCCTTGCTGAGTCACTCAGGAGGTGAACTGCAAATCATGATCAACGAGTTAGACAGGCAGAGCAGATCGATGGGTCTAAAAATTAACATGCAGAAAACCAAGGTAATGTTCAACAGCCTAGCAAGGGAACAACAGTTCACAATTGGCAGCGAGAGCCTAGAAATTGTGCCGGAATACGTCTACTTAGGGCAGGTAGTGACAGCTGATCCGGATCATGAGAGGGAGATAACTAGAAGGATAAGAATGGGGTGGAGCGCATATGGCAAATTCTCGCAGATCATGAGTGGCAGTTTACCAATTTCCCTCAAGAGGAAAGTGTACAACAGCATAATCTTACCGGTACTCACCTACGGGGCAGAAACGTGGAGGCTAACGAAAAGAGTTCAGCTTAAGTTAAGGACAACGCAGCGAGCCATGGAAAGAAAAATGATAGGTGTAACGTTAAGAGATCGGAAGCGGGCAGAGTGGGCGAGGGAACAAACACGGGTTAATGACATCCTAGTCGAAATCAAGAGAAAGAAATGGGCTTGGGCAGGGCATGTAATGCGAAGGCAAGATAACCGCTGGTCTTTAAGGGTAACGGAGTGGGTTCCAAGAGAAAGTAAGCGTAGCAGGGGGCGGCAGAAGGTTAGGTGGGCGGATGAGATTAAGAAGTTTGCAGGCAAAGGGTGGATGCAGCTGGCAAAGAATAGGGTTAATTGGAGAGACATGGGAGAGGCCTTTGCCCTGCAGTGGGTGTAGTAAGGCTGATGATGATGATGATGACAGTGGCGGGCACTCTGTTGGACGACCGCCGAGCACGCTTATTGCTACGCCGCCGCCGAGTGATTCAGTCCATTGTGGGCGCAAGTCAACCCAAATAAAGAGTTTTGTTTAGACACCATTTCGCAGCCTTTCTGTTCTCCGGAGTGCAGTAACCACTTCGTGACAATATTTGATAATTAAAGGATTAACATTACGCTTCTAATTGCTAAATAATTCATTTACTACTGGTGGCAGAATTTGTCTGCACAAAACTGCGGGCGATATGCTCGTCGCTCACAGTTTAGCGAAATGTTCTTTTGTGTGTTCGCTATATGACATAGAAAACTGGCTTATTTGCCAAATTATTTAGGTTGCGAAGTTCGCCTAAAACGGAGAAATCACTGCCAAGTGCCGCCCGCTAAGAAAAAGCTGCGAGTTCAATTTGTGCAAAATTGTCTACACAGGCTGTCCTAGCGTTAGAGCACTCGACACAAGTCTTTCACCAAATATGACCACAAGAAAACTGGATGTTCTCGCGTTTAAATCACGTAAGCAACGCATTGCAAGTCGCTAGCGCACGTTTTCTGCGCGATCGGCCCTTGTGTTCTGTTCAGTATAGGAATACCCGTTTCTCGCCGAAAACAAGAACCAGGCACCCGTGTATATGCAGGGCGCATACTTTCGTCAGGCAGACAAGTCACTGTTTCTCATCACCTCCGCTCTACAAGCAGAAAAGCCCTATTACAATGAGCTTACATGTGAGAAAACAACAAGCACCAAAGGTACTTCTTGCAGTGACGGCTCTAAGACGACGCCTGAAATTTGACGACTCTTCGTGCCATATGTTCCGCATGTGACGTGCCGGAGCGACGAAGGAAAAAAAACGGTCTCTTCTCTTCGTACACCAGTTCTTTTCTCTCTTCCCTGGAAAGCATGGAAAAGGTAACTTGAAGGGGCAGCTTAAAATGAAATTGAAAAGGCAGCTCTTACACGTGGAAGCAAAGAAGAATTGTAACCAATATTAAGACTATTATTATTGTTTATTTATTTATTTAGTACATACTGCTAGCCTCTCGTACAATGCTGTTGCCGGATTGGGTGAGTAGAACATTAAAAAAACACTAATAATATATTGGAATGTGCACAAAACAAACCTTACGAACACGTAGATGGAATGGCGTGTCCATTCTCTATGCCTGAGTTGCTGGCTGCGATAGATGATGCGAAACGGAAAACAGCGCCCGGCCCGGACAATATTAAGTACGAGGTGTACAAGAACCTGAGTAGCGCTGCACTCCCTCAACTACTTGACACCATAAACAAACTATGGTTGGATGGCGTAGTGCCCGAGAGTTGGAAATCCGCTGTCGTGATTCCTATCTAGAAACCAGGAAAGCCTCCGACGGACCTTGCAATCTTACGACCTATCTCCTTAACTCCTACGCTGTGCAAGCTGGCGGAGAAAATGCTAGCCACACGATTGTCATGGTGGCTGGAGCAGCACTGTTTTTATCACCCAGCACAAATCGGCTTTCGTCCATATATTGGTACAGAGGACGGGTGGGCTGTGTTGGCATCTGCAGTTTTGTCACCTACCCGCTGCCGCAATGTGCGTACCGTTTTAGAACTCGACGTTGAAAAAACATATGACAACATCAGTCATGCAGCCATTCTGAACTCCATTGACATGCTTAATCTCCCTCTGAGAGTGCGTAGTTTTGTCCAATTGTTTTTGGAAGGCAGAAAATTTGCAATACGCCAAGCGGCGAAGCGGTCGGATCATTTGTTCCTCTCTGCGGCGTGCCCCAGGGATTAGTATTGTCGCCGACGTTATTTAATATTGCTTTCATCCCGCTGGCTTGGCGCTTACATGACATCCGTGACATAAAACTTCTTCAGTACGCTGATGACATCACGGTGTGGAGTACTTACCAAGATCTCCGTACTCAGGAGGCTGCCCTTCAATCTGCCTTAGATGTTACCTCTCAATACGCATCATCCATTGGAATTCACCTCTCCGTGCTTAAAACAACATACGCGTCGGTCGCCAACCGCTGGAGACGCCGTAAACTTGCTGCAAGTCCAATCGGTCTTTGTCTATCAGGCACACCACTACAGGAAAGTTCGAGTGTAAAAATCATTGGCTTAATGATTCACCACTCAGGATCAGCGACTGCATGGCTTTCTCAGGCAAAAAAAGCAAGCTATTCAGACTTTGGGTTTGATTAGAAGAATTGCTCTTAAAACGGGTGGCGTAGGCTCGTTCGTTGCACGGCACTTGGTGAGGGCAGTTCTGCAGCTACGTATTGTTTATCAAGCCCAGTTTCAACATCTTACAAGAGCCCAATGGGATCGCCTTGAAGCCGCGAACCTAGAGGCTATGAGGACCATCACGTGCGTTCCACGCATCACACCGGCCATAGCTTTACAACAGAATGCGCAGCTCAATACCTTGATGAGCTGGTTCAGCAGCGCCGTGATGCGCGCAGCCTTAAGGCCAGTCTATCGCACTCCACGCATGCACTGAGGACTTATGCAACGTCACACTCCATTCTTCAGCCGCCAATGCCAGTTCTTCCCCCATGGAAGTTTTTACAGCTCAGTGACAACAATCCAGCAGATAATCGCCGACCAACATCTGCTAATTCGGCATCGTTTCTTCGCCAAAAATTTGAGGAACAAGATGCTTACCTGCCTGAAGGATCAATTGTTGTCTACGTAGACGCAAGCATACAAGACTGCAAAGCAACAACAGCTATCTACTGTCCGTGCTGAGGTGTTTTGGGCACCCGGCTTGGTGAATGAGTATTAGTGAGAACATTGTAAAGCGCAAGGTGGCGTCAAGGGGTGAACAGGCTCAGAAAGACAAGGACAAAGAAAAGAAACCGACGGTGGTGATTCCCTATATTCATCGGCTTTCGCACAATCTGAAGAAAGTAGCCAGCAGGTATAAGGTCAATGTGGTTCTATCTGCTCCTTGCAAGCTGTCGCGCGTGTGCACTTTGAACAAAGCAAGAATGGTTAGGCAGTGCAAAACTAATCACCAAATCCGCGCCACTGTTTGCACTACTGGCGTTGTGTATGCTGCGCCTCTTAGCTGCGGTCTGGAACATATTGGCCAGACAGGTGAATGCTACAATGAAAGAGTGAGGCAGCACAAGATTGCGATAAAAAATGGTTATGGGAGCCACATGGCCACTCACTGCAAAAGCTGCAAGTTTCGTCCAGGTTTTGAAAACACCAAATTCATCGCAAGGTCTAAAGACAAATTAGAGCGTGAAATCATAGAAGCTTATTACATCAAGCAAAGGCGTCATATCTGCATAAGCAAGTCATCTGTCTCGCTCTCAGAAGAAGAGATTAGGTTTCACAGTGGGTCATTATCAGAGTTCTAATCATTGCTTGATCCTTTTGGCACGTGTTCCTATGCTCTGTCACTGCGTGTTTTTTGTTTTGCTTCTATCCTTGCCTGCTGGTGTGGTTATTAGGCGGTTTTTTTCCACGAATAAACTTAGTTGAAAGTTGGCGCCTGTCCTGTCTTGAGTGTGCTTGTCTTCGTCTTTTAGCGCCTGTACGCTTTTTGCGTAAACCATGTCCAGAGTTTAGCGTGCGCAACTCGCGTACGTGCAAACATCGTTTCCAATAAAGCGGCACCATCGAAGCAGGACTCCTCACCTCGACCTGATTTTGTTTTTTACTGCTGTTTTGTGTGCGTTCACTAGCCATAAAGGGGCCACTGGGTTTTTCGCTCCGTCTCCTCTCGCCTATAACAAAATATATGGGGCGATAAATTCGCTTTATCTTTTATTTTGAGTGACGACTCTGCCGCTTCTAGTCCTAAGTGGAGGGTCGGTTTGTTGACAAAATGGTTCCCGCAGACCAGATGGCGCCACTGGTCCGAGCTTGTCACTGCTTGTGCATTTGCATAGGCTGAACTTAACATTCCGCAAAATGCTTGCATGAAATATTAGTAAGCGTGCATGCGCTTATGGTACGTAGATAGCGTCGGTTTAGTCCCTTTTCTAGCCATATACGTACAAGGCGCGAGCAGATGACGAGCTGCGAAGGAACACGTTTAACGCGATCTCCTGATTGGCTGAGAAGGTCTCAACCTTCCATAGCGCTGCTCGGAATTTATGAGAGGGAGTTTAGTCACCGCCGGTAACGCCAGGAAAAGCGGTTGGTTATCTCTTAGCTCGCTCGCTATTAATCGATGACAGCAGCATGCAGATTGTGCGCAGAATTGGTTTATGACATCGCATCCTGTTCAAATTTTTCGCCTTTTTGACCTCATCGAAGCTATAGGCATCGTTTGCATGCAGTATAGGGTGGGTCGTTGCTTTTACTTAAAATGGTGCCTTCCGGTTCCGTACAAAAACTGTGTTTGTTGTCGTCGCATCGAACTACTTGTTTATGGCGGCCTTGTTTACAACTGTTCGCACGTGTTCCCCGACATGCATATCGTTGGTTGCGCCCCTCTGGTGAGACGTGACGCCATCTGATGTTTTTTTGCCGTGCTTGAATGCACGTCGTCCGTCAGTAGCCTGTCGCACGCTGGTCGCCGGCCCATTAATCATCGCTTGTACTACACGGTGGCGTGCTGCGAATTGGAAATCACGGAAACATTCCGCACACACCCTTGTCCGCCTACTTCTCTACATGCGTGGTTATCCCAATGGGGGACTTGGGACCACTGATGCCGCTGACGACGCACTGTACAAAGAGTGGTGCGTCGTCAAGAATCACATGTGTTGGAAGAAACGATTTGATTGAAAAACGTGGTGGGGCCATAAACTGCCAGGTTATCTACACGGTAATAGCGTGTCACTCCAATACTTCAAGAATTACTGTCAGATTGTACCTGACTTGGGCAATGGGTGCTATCTTTTAAGAATCCTTATTTGATGCTCGCCGTTTGTGAGTTAAGAGGGCATTCACTAGGACCACAAGCTCATTCGAACAATCTCGCTTATCGGGCCCTTTGCGACTGAGAAAGGGCTTTTACAATTTGAACAGCATTTAAAAAGTAACCGTTTACATTAGCCTTCCTTTTGCTGTCATTTTGTGCTTTTGCTTACTTATGGGACTAAAGTTTTATAGTATACTGGACTTTTACTAGCTCTGTATAAACCAGTCATTTTGAGTTTTGACTCCGCGTCCCGATGGGCCTTTTATTTGCTTGCTATATGTGATAGAACATGAACTAGAAACATTTGCACACTTCCGGCTGCATCTATTGGGAACGAAAGTCATAAATATGAAAATTAACGCGAGTACATTGAGGGTTAAGCGGGAAAGGAAAGGACTCAAGCGAAAATGTATTCCAGCCTCTATTTAGACATTCGTCGACAGCGTATACCTTTTGTGCGTATAGAAATAAGTGCGCACGCTTCTTTCGCACAGGGTGCGTTCTTAGGCGAGATGGCTTATGTGGAGCACTGCCAGACGGGTTGCGTATTATGAACGATCGCAAGAGAGGCAAGACAGGACGAGCGCTCTACTCGTCTCTCCTCTTTTGTGCAGCCTGCCGGGCTTCACTCCTTATGTCGCAGTCGTTCTGCTAGAAGAGAAATTTAAAATAAGCTGCAACCATTACTATAACATTTTTGGACGCGCGCCATTTTTAGGAACAGTATTAGACCTTTTTAGCATTCCGGAGACGTACTAGCGTAGATGTGTACCGGTTTACCGGACCCCTCCTGCGCACGCGCAGTGGCTCCTCCTGAACCCCAACACTGCCACTGCGCATGAGCAGGAGGGGTCCGGTAAACCGATATACGTCTACGCCAGTACGTCTCCGGAATGCTAAAAAGGTCTATCGTTTTGTGCGAAATTGTTATCAGCAGTTGGGGTCGACAGTCCTCAGCTTTTGGTCATTATAGTTAGACATGAACTCCTGAAACGTTCACGCTCGCCTGCTCCGCACTGCGCCTGCGGTACACTGAATCATTTTTTAAAGCCCGGGTAACCATGAATGAAAAAAATGTATTGTTTTAAACATAATTTTTGACAGCATTATGAACCACTTAATTTCAGAGCGAAAGACTCCACTCCTCCAATGCTGAGTCTTAATTTCAATAGCTCTTGAATTTGACCTCTAATGGAGGGCGCCGCACGTGAAAGGTGCCTAGATATAAGTCCGCCGCTGCGTTGGCTGCTGCTCGGTCACTCCTCCTCGCCAGTTGTGGCATGTGACGTGTCACGTGATTCGCTCTTGCGCTTGGCATTCACTTCTGCCGCTACGCCGACCACTGCTCTGGATGCTCGCTCGTGCATTGTGGCACGTGATGCGTCATGCGATTTGCTCTCGCTGAAACAATTTGCTCTCGCAGAAGTCTTGAAACAATAAAGATGAACCAAAGCTAAACAGCGCCTAACCATGCTTAACACAGCTTTCGCTATGAATATACTGCTAACATTCACAGCGCAAGACGAACACGGACACGAGGGGAGACACCACAAAGCGCCGACTTCAACACAAGTTTATTGCTGTGCGAGCGACTATATATGGTGTACAGCGGGCATGCGCAGCAACGAAAAGGTACAATCATGAGCATCTGGTAGCGGCGCCACATCGCAAGCGAACACATCATCGCAAGCGAACACACCAGATGCTCATGATTGTGCCTTTTCGTTGCTGCGCATGCCCGCTGTACACCATATATAGTCGCTCGCATAGCAATAAACTTTTGTTGAAGTCGGCGCTTTGTGGTGTCTCCCCTCGTGTCCGTGTTCGTCTTGCGCTGTGAATGTTAGCAACCAGATGCTCATGATTGTACCTTTTCGTTGCTGCGCATGCCCGCTGTACACCATATATAGTCGCTCGCACAGCAATAAACTTTTGTTGAAGTCGGCGCTTTGTGGTGTCTCCCCTCGTGTCCGTGTTCGTCTTGCGCTGTGAATGTTAGCAACCAGATGCTCATGATTGTACCTTTTCGTTGCTGCGCATGCCCGCTGTACACCATATATAGTCGCTCGCATAGCAATAAACTTTTGTTGAAGTCGGCGCTTTGTGGTGTCTCCCCTCGTGTCCGTGTTCGTCTTGCGCTGTGAATGTTAGCAACCAGATGCTCATGATTGTACCTTTTCGTTGCTGCGCATGCCCGCTGTACACCATATATAGTCGTTCGCATAGCAATAAACTTTTGTTGAAGTCGGCGCTTTGTGGTGTCTCCCCTCGTGTCCGTGTTCGTCTTGCGCTGTGAATGTTAGCAACCAGATGCTCATGATTGTACCTTTTCGTTGCTGCGCATGCCCGCTGTACACCATATATAGTCGCTCGCACAGCAATAAACTTTTGTTGAAGTCGGCGCTTTGTGGTGTCTCCCCTCGTGTCCGTGTTCGTCTTGCGCTGTGAATGTTAGCAACCAGATGCTCATGATTGTACCTTTTCGTTGCTGCGCATGCCCGCTGTACACCATATATAGTCGCTCGCACAGCAATAAACTTTTGTTGAAGTCGGCGCTTTGTGGTGTCTCCCCTCGTGTCCGTGTTCGTCTTGCGCTGTGAATGTTAGCAACCAGATGCTCATGATTGTACCTTTTCGTTGCTGCGCATGCCCGCTGTACACCATATATAGTCGCTCGCATAGCAATAAACTTTTGTTGAAGTCGGCGCTTTGTGGTGTCTCCCCTCGTGTCCGTGTTCGTGTTGCGCTGTGAATGTTAGCAACCAGATGCTCATGATTGTACCTTTTCGTTGCTGCGCATGCCCGCTGTACACCATATATAGTCGTTCGCATAGCAATAAACTTTTGTTGAAGTCGGCGCTTTGTGGTGTCTCCCCTCGTGTCCGTGTTCGTCTTGCGCTGTGAATGTTAGCAACCAGATGCTCATGATTGTACCTTTTCGTTGCTGCGCATGCCCGCTGTACACCATATATAGTCGCTCGCATAGCAATAAACTTTTGTTGAAGTCGGCGCTTTGTGGTGTCTCCCCTCGTGTCCGTGTTCGTCTTGCGCTGTGAATGTTAGCAACCAGATGCTCATGATTGTACCTTTTCGTTGCTGCGCATGCCCGCTGTACACCATATATAGTCGCTCGCACAGCAATAAACTTTTGTTGAAGTCGGCGCTTTGTGGTGTCTCCCCTCGTGTCCGTGTTCGTCTTGCGCTGTGAATGTTAGCAACCAGATGCTCATGATTGTACCTTTTCGTTGCTGCGCATGCCCGCTGTACACCATATATAGTCGCTCGCATAGCAATAAACTTTTGTTGAAGTCGGCGCTTTGTGGTGTCTCCCCTCGTGTCCGTGTTCGTCTTGCGCTGTGAATGTTAGCAACCAGATGCTCATGATTGTACCTTTTCGTTGCTGCGCATGCCCGCTGTACACCATATATAGTCGTTCGCATAGCAATAAACTTTTGTTGAAGTCGGCGCTTTGTGGTGTCTCCCCTCGTGTCCGTGTTCGTCTTGCGCTGTGAATGTTAGCAACCAGATGCTCATGATTGTACCTTTTCGTTGCTGCGCATGCCCGCTGTACACCATATATAGTCGCTCGCATAGCAATAAACTTTTGTTGAAGTCGGCGCTTTGTGGTGTCTCCCCTCGTGTCCGTGTTCGTCTTGCGCTGTGAATGTTAGCAACCAGATGCTCATGATTGTACCTTTTCGTTGCTGCGCATGCCCGCTGTACACCATATATAGTCGCTCGCATAGCAATAAACTTTTGTTGAAGTCGGCGCTTTGTGGTGTCTCCCCTCGTGTCCGTGTTCGTCTTGCGCTGTGAATGTTAGCAACCAGATGCTCATGATTGTACCTTTTCGTTGCTGCGCATGCCCGCTGTACACCATATATAGTCGCTCGCATAGCAATAAACTTTTGTTGAAGTCGGCGCTTTGTGGTGTCTCCCCTCGTGTCCGTGTTCGTGTTGCGCTGTGAATGTTAGCAACCAGATGCTCATGATTGTACCTTTTCGTTGCTGCGCATGCCCGCTGTACACCATATTTAGTCGTTCGCATAGCAATAAACTTTTGTTGAAGTCGGCGCTTTGTGGTGTCTCCCCTCGTGTCCGTGTTCGTCTTGCGCTGTGAATGTTAGCAACCAGATGCTCGTGATTGTACCTTTTCGTTGCTGCGCATGCCCGCTGTACACCATATATAGTCGCTCGCATAGCAATAAACTTTTGTTGAAGTCGGCGCTTTGTGGTGTCTCCCCTCGTGTCCGTGTTCGTCTTGCGCTGTGAATGTTAGCAACCAGATGCTCATGATTGTACCTTTTCGTTGCTGCGCATGCCCGCTGTACACCATATATAGTCGCTCGCATAGCAATAAACTTTTGTTGAAGTCGGCGCTTTGTGGTGTCTCCCCTCGTGTCCGTGTTCGTCTTGCGCTGTGAATGTTAGCAACCAGATGCTCGTGATTGTACCTTTTCGTTGCTGCGCATGCCCGCTGTACACCATATATAGTCGCTCGCATAGCAATAAACTTTTGTTGAAGTCGGCGCTTTGTGGTGTCTCCCCTCGTGTCCGTGTTCGTCTTGCGCTGTGAATGTTAGCAACCAGATGCTCATGATTGTACCTTTTCGTTGCTGCGCATGCCCGCTGTACACCATATATAGTCGCTCGCATAGCAATAAACTTTTGTTGAAGTCGGCGCTTTGTGGTGTCTCCCCTCGTGTCCGTGTTCGTCTTGCGCTGTGAATGTTAGCAACCAGATGCTCATGATTGTACCTTTTCGTTGCTGCGCATGCCCGCTGTACACCATATATAGTCGCTCGCATAGCAATAAACTTTTGTTGAAGTCGGCGCTTTGTGGTGTCTCCCCTCGTGTCCGTGTTCGTCTTGCGCTGTGAATGTTAGCAACCAGATGCTCATGATTGTACCTTTTCGTTGCTGCGCATGCCCGCTGTACACCATATATAGTCGCTCGCATAGCAATAAACTTTTGTTGAAGTCGGCGCTTTGTGGTGTCTCCCCTCGTGTCCGTGTTCGTCTTGCGCTGTGAATGTTAGCAACCAGATGCTCGTGATTGTACCTTTTCGTTGCTGCGCATGCCCGCTGTACACCATATATTGAAACTACCTACGAACACAAGTGCAGATAACAAGGGCTGGTGATGAGGCACCCGGGTGACAACAGAGCACCAAGCCATGTTATGAAGGCTACGTCCAATAAACAATAAAAACTAAAAACCAGAAAGAAACAACAAAATAAAGCAAAAGATTTGTGGCCCTAATCCACGCTGTGAACGTGGTTGGACACTGGTTTAAGGGATGCTGTTTGCATTCAATTTTTGGCCAGGCGTTTTTCGCTTATGACGACAAGAAAACGCTATCGTAATCTCTACCAGGAAACACACGGGTGGAGGGGCAGAAGGAACCTGCTTCGCAATGTTTGCTGGCACCGTTATCATATATTATGCGGTTTGCACTTCACACAGCAGAACAGCAGAACTGGGGCCATAATGACGACGATATACTGATCGATATTCATAGTTAGATATAAAACTGAAATCTTCTAGCAGTAGAATTTCCCGATCCGTGCGCAGGAGGTTTGTCACTGAAAAAAAAAACACATTTCTATCTGTCTGCTTTACAGGACATATACAGAAATACAGCATATACAGCATATACATATACAGACATATACACACAGATATGCATAGAGCATATAAAGACTTGCAGCGATGGCGTAGAGGTAGAGCATCCGCCTCTAGTGCAGGAGGACCGGGGCTCAAATCCTGGTGCCGCGCAATTCTCCACCGGGTTTCAAAAAAAAATCCGCGTGTCGATGGAATTGCATAACCAGGCCTGGAGTGCGGCCTGATCTCGGTGACCAGCACCGACAACGCACTCCCTCACCAGAAAAGGATTTGGCCACCCTGCTGCAGTACTTGGCCACAACCTTCTATGATCAAACCAATTAACCCTCGGCCCTCAGTCCCCAGCGGCTGCGGAGCGACTGACCACGGCGGCGGTCAGACCTGTGACGCAGCGGAGGGTGCTAAGAATCTCTGGCTCCGGACAGGCCGCCATTGGAACCTGAACCCGGCAACGTTTAACGCTAGAACTTTAGCTAGTGAGGCTAGCCTAGCAGTTAAAGCAGACAGCTGGGCTAGTTGGTGATCTTTAGATTTAATGCACATGGTAACTGCGCTACCAGTTACCATGTGCATTGAATCTAGCCTAGCAGTGCTGTTCGAGGAACTAGCGGGAATTAAATGGGATGTGATAGGGCTTAGCAAAGTTCGGAGGACAGGTGAGGCATATACAGTACTAAAGGACGGACACGTACTGTGCTATCGCGGATTAGAGGATAGACGAGAACTAGGCGTGGGATTCCTCATTAATAAGGATATAGCTGGCAACGTAGAGGAGTTCTATCGTAGTAACGAGAGGGTAGCAGCTATTGTGATGAGGTTGAATAGGAGGTACAAGCTGAAAGTGGTGCAGGCCTACGCGCCCCCATCCAGCCATGATGACCAGACCGTTGAAAGTTTCTATGAGGACGTAGAATCGGCTATGAATAAAGTAAAATCACAGTACACTCTACTGATCGGCGACTTGAATGCGAAGGTTGGCAAGAAGCAGGCTGATGACCACGGTGTAGGTGACTATGGCATAGGTTCTATAAATAGCAGGGGAGAGTTATTAGTCTAATTCGCGGATAGAAATAATTTACGAATCATGAATACCTTGTTCCGCAAACGAGAAAACAGGAAGTGGACCTGGAAGAGCTCCAATGGTGAAACTAAAAATGAAATCGACTTCATACTATGCGCTAAGCCTGGCATCATTCAGGATGTGGCCGTACTCGGAAAGGTGCGTTGTAGCGACCACAGAATGGTAAGGTCTCGAATTAGCTTAGACTTGAAGAGGGAACGGAAGAAGCTAGTGAAGAGGAAGACCATTAACGAGTTAGCCTTAAGAGGGAAAGCACAGGAGTTAATAAATAAGCTCAAGGTATCCGACATAAGGAAGTTTAATATGGAGAGAATCGAGCATGCTCTAAAGAACGGAGGGAGCCTAAAAGCAGTGAAGAGGAAACTAGGCATAGGTAAAAACCAGATGTATGCATTAAGAGACAAGCACGGCAATGTCATTAGCAATATGGATAAGATAGTCAACGTAGCCGAAGAGTTCTACACAGACCTGCACAGTAGCCAATGTAATCAGAGCATAAATGAGGAAGACGGCAGTGCACAGCAATTCGTCATCCCGCCAGTAACGCAAGATGAAGTAAAGAAAGCCTTGGAAGCACTGAAAAGGGGAAAAGCATCTGGAGAGGATCAGGTAACAGCAGATCTGTTGAAGGATGGAGTTGACATCGTGCTAGAAAAACTAGCCTCCTTGTATACGCAATGCCTTATGACCTCGACTGTACCAGAAGCTTGGAAGTATGCAAACATTATCTTAATTCATAAGAAGGGAGACGCCAAGGACTTGAAAAATTACAGGCTGATCAGCTTACTATCCGTTGCTACAAAGTATTTACTAAGGTAATCGCTAATAGAGTCAGAGCAACGTTAGACTTTAATCAACCTAATGATCAGGCAGGCTTTCGTAAAGGATATTCCACAATAGATCATATTCACACTATCAATCAGGTGATAGAGAAATGCGCAGAATATAACCAACCACTATATATAGCTTTCATTGATTACGAGAAAGCATTCGACTCAGTGGAAACCGCAGCAGTCATACAGGCATTGCGTAATCAGGGGGTAGAAGAGCCTTATGTCAAAATACTGGAAGATATATATAGGAGCTGCACAGCTACTATAGTCCTCCATAAAGTCAGCAATAAAATTCCAATAAGGAAAGGCGTCAGGCAAGGGGACACGATCTCGCCAATGCTATTCACCGCCTGTTCACAGGAGGTATTCCGAGGTTTGAAGTGGGAACAGTTGGGAATAAGAATAAATGGAGAATACCTAAATAATCTACGATTCGCTGATGACATTGCCTTGCTGAGTCACTCAGGAGGTGAACTGCAAATCATGATCAATGAGTTAGACAGGCAGAGCAGAACGGTGGGTTTAAAAATTAACATGCAGAAAATCAAGGTAATGTTCAACATCCTAGCAAAGAAACAACCGTTCACAATTGGCAGCGAGAGCCTAGAAGTTGTGACGGAATACGTCTACTTAGGTCAGGTAGTGACAGCTGATCCGGATCATGAGAGGGAGATAACTAGAAGGATAAGAATGGGGTGGAACGCATATGGCAAGTTCTCGCAGATCATGAGCGGCAGTTTACCAATTTCTCTCAAGAGTAAAGTGTACAACAGCTTTATGTTACCGGTACTCACCTACGGGGCAGAAACGTGGAGGCTAACGAAAAAAGTTCAGCTTAAGTTAAGGACAACGCAGCGAGCCATGGAAAGAAAAATGATAGGTGTAACGTTAAGAGACCGGAACCGGGCAGAGTGGGTGAGGGAACAAACACGGGTTAATGACATCCTAGTCGAAATCAAGAGAAAGAAATGGGCTTGGGCAGGACATGTAATGCGAAGGCAAGATAACCGCTGGTCCTTAAGGGTAATGGAATGGATTCCAAGAGAAAGTAAGCGTAGCAGGGGGCGGCAGAAGATTAGGTGGGCTGATGAGATTAGTAGTTTGCAGGCAAAGGGTGGATGCAGCTGGTACAGGACAGGGTTAATTGGGGATGGAGGGACTTTGCCCTGCAGTGGGTATAGTAAGACTGATTATGATGATTGATGATGATGATGATGATGATGGTACAGAAATATTTGGCCACTGCTGACACGAAATGAAGAGGTCACAAAATATGAGTCACCCCTCATCATCAGTGCAATACGACAGGTCGGTCATATTTAGAGTGAAAGACATAAGAGCGCAAACTGGAAACACGGACGAGGAAGGGAACAGGACGAGCGCTCGTCCTGTTCCCTTCCTCGTCCGTGTTGCCAGTTTGCGCTCTTATGTCTTTCACGAATATGCTCCAACAAGCCCAGTTGCAAGTACTTCTTAGTCATATTCAGAGTACTGCTAAAGAAAGCATGCACACTCCAGACAAGACTTTCGAACGACTTACGATAATATTATATCGCGGTAAAAACATCTCAAGAGCAGATGCTGTATCCGAAGCCGTAGCCAGCTTAGTTTCGTGAATTGAAGCTACATTAGCGCTACAGCCTTCAAATACATGCTTTAAGTGGCACTGCCGCCGTCGATTCCTCAAGCTTCTAACGTTAAGGGTAGCGACCTCAAAAGCTGTGAACCCCCATTTTTCATACGTACATTATTCGACTCCATCTGCCGAGGTAGGGTGCGCCGCCAGCGAATTGGCGGCCTTTTGTGCTGTCATTGCCCTCTTTTTAGGAGCAAACCTTCTTTTGCCCTCCACCACTGATGCCTTGCTCGGATGTCCGCTGACACCGAGCTCCTCATCCGCGGGACGCTTCAGAGGCGCGCTGCTGTTTATGAGGTGTCTGAGGCTTTCGCCCATGAGCACCACATCACTCGCAGCTCTAAGGTCGGCCGGCAGCTATTTGCAGACGCCGGTGGAATTGACTGCAGACGCGGCGCAAAACACCCCAGCGACACACCACCGAGGGAGCAGCCTGGACGCCCATCCGCTGGCTCCTCAGCAGTCTCCGATTGCAGATCTTTAGATACTTCTGCTGCAGAACGCGGCTGTTTAGCCAACCCAAGATCAGGTGCGCCATGCTGCAGCTGACCTGAGCCTGGAGGATCGGGGTTCGGAGGTTCAGTAGGTGGCGGCTTGATGTCCTGTGAACTATTATTAATCGGCAATGCCTCACTTGGAAGCTGTGTTGAGCTCTCCGGAAGCGTCCACATCAGAAATATCCATGATGTGCTCTGACATTACTTCGTCTTCTTTGGACCAGGATCCCTGACGTGACCTGTCGGCATATGTCATATATCCCCTGTGTGACCGAAACGACACTGGGTGTCCCACGGCGTACGGCACTGCTGTCAGAGATGTCCAACTCTGCTGCACCGAGGACACAGCGGAGGCCTGCCCATGGCTACGAAGGCCTGAATCCCAAATACACTAAAGGTGTGGGGAAAGTTGGAACATTATTCCCATCTTCCAGCGCGAGAGACACTTCCCGGTTTGCTGTCTCCATTTGCTCCATCCCAGGGCAGCGCCACTTTTCACGCAGCACTGACTGAACATTGCCATACGGTTCCAAAGCTTCCACAATCCGGCGATGCTTCATGTGGCGCCGGAGTCAAAGCAGCCTCAACTTAATGTTTCTTGTTTCCGGACCAAAAGATAATGTGGATTAGCTCAGCTAATCCAGGATATACAAAGCGAAAGATGTCGGCGTTCACTGTGTTCATTGGCGTTGGAAATGTTCTTGACGGCGATGGCTTTGAGGAAAGAATGGGCGCATAACTGGCTCCCTGGATATGCGGACGCCTCATTCGTGCTTTGATACATGCGGCGGTGGTGAGAGAGAGATGTGGCCTGAATGCATTAGCGCTGACAGTGTTGTGGCTACATGCGGCACTGCAGCAATAGCTAGGCCGCAGCGTTCATTTGGTGATTAATCTCTCGCGATCAACCATTAACTGCATGCAACTTCCCAGGCTGGCAGGGAGGACACGATGCCTATCCATTGTGCGGAACGCAATCAAAGCAGGGTTTTGCATTTGGACACCAACGCCACGCACATGAAAGCTAGATTCAGGTCTCCACTGACCAACAGAGCCAGTTGTCCGCCTTTCATTTCGTGAAAATGAACGGCCTTTGCAAAGTTGTCAGCGCCAATGAACTTTAGAACGCCGTCGGCTCACTTGTTTTGTTTGGTTTTTGAGGAAATGAAATGGCACAGTAACCATCTGACGTATCTCGGTGGACACCCGAACCGCGCCGTATAGGTAGGGAAAAAGGAGGGATGGAAAGAAGAGAAAACTGAAAATTTCAAGTTGGATTTTGAGAAAAGGCGTGGCGCTGCGCAGCGGCGAAACACCAGTGGCTGGGTGCTACTGGCGGCGCATGCGCAGTAGTGACAAGGAAGCGAGAGAGAAATATCCGCGGCGAGGCGCGCGTTGTGACGTCATGTGCCTCCTCGGAGCACCGCCACGGCGAATTCGCAATTTCGCGGCCAGCGAAGCTTTCGCTTTAATATCACCCATTCGAGCCCTTTCACGCGCGGCTCCACCAAGTCCACGAGCTTCTGTTTTGAAAAGCTATTCTCACAAGTCACCATCCAAACATGGCTCATTTGGCAATGTCCGATGGAAATATCACAAAAGTCCAAAAACACGTCAAGGGCATCTCTGAAGTGAGTAGTTTGGTACGGATGCGCATTTAAGTCACCATGCGAAAATACGGTGTTAAGCACTAAATTACCGGATAGCAGACGAGGCAGGACAGTCTTATAGGTGTCCATGATGTTTTGAGAGGATGCAAGTCCTTGGCCAAGGGCCAATGCGCTGTTTTCACGACTGTGCGACTCTTGGAAGTGAATGAAGGCGCGCCTAGTGCATGTACAGATCTCTAAGAATCGTATGTTGGTGGTATGTACTGAGGCGTGCATAAATAAGTAAATTGTGAGCATAGAAATTACAGGTATTAAGCGAGGAGCGGAGTACGTTTCCGTTGAATTTTCTTCGTGCATGAATGGATGGATGGATTGAGAAGGTGGAACCCTTTAAATCGGGCGGTGGCTCAAGCCGCCTATTCATGACTCGTAAAAATTTTACTCTTGTCTTGATTTTAGCCACCAATGAGATAAACGTCGCCCAGTTACTTCTACCTACTTAAAATCTATTTTTCCTTCATTGTTCTTGAGCCCCAATGCTCAGAATAAATCAGCCCCGCTGATTTTCACTGCAGGGTGAAACCCTTTACTGGAAAGTATCAAATGTTCAGCCATATTTTCCTCCTCTCCACAAGCATAGCATAACGTGTCTATCTCGTGGTACCTGACTGCACATGTCTTAGTCCGGAAAACTGCCGTCCTGCTCAAAGATCTTGTATGCTCCCAGTGCCGATTCCGTCAGCATCCCTGTTTTCCACAGAGCTCTCTCTGTTTCTTGAACCTTTTCTTAACCGAAATTTGCTGACTTGCTCGCCAACTGCTGCCCAAATATTTACTTGTCAAATTTCTAGTTCGCTTTCTTCATTTTGTGTCCATATTTCTCATGTACAGGTACCTGAAAAATTTTCCTAGCACATTGCTCTTCCCCCATTTTTCTTAATCGCTCCTCAAATGCTGCCTGACTGCTAACTTCTTTTCTCTGGAAGGACGCCCATCCCGTATCACTCTGTACCCCCTGATTAGGAGTATCGACATGTGCTCCCAAAGCTAGCATCCCTACTCCGCGTTGCTTGATTTCTAACCTTACTTGAACATCTGGTCTCAAGCACAGGACCGCAATGGCGAAAGTCAGACTAAGAACCTTCATCCTTTTCCAGATCCCTCTTACCACTTCGTACGTATTTTAATTCAACAGTGCCCTGTTTTCATTGAGAGCTGCATTCCCACTAGCTTTATTCATCACATATTTCTCATGCTCTGTAAAATACTCAGCACCCTTATTTATCCACGCCACAAGATACTTGTACTTAACCACTACTTCTAGCATGAACTCCTGTATTCTATGCTCGCCGCCCTCATCAATAAATATTATGACTGCCGATTTTTCTTAATTTTTTAATTGGTTTTTGGGGAAAGGAAATGGCGCAGTATCTGTCTCATATATCGTTGGACACCCGAACCGCGCCGTAAGGGAAGGGATAAAGGAGGGAGTGAAAGTAGAAAGGAAGAAAGAGGTGCCGTAGTGGAGGGCTCAGGGATAATTTCGCCCACCTGGGGATCTTTAATGTGCACTGACATCGCACAGCACACGGCTGCCTTAGCGTTTTTCCTCCATAAAAACGCCGGGTTCGAACCCGGGAACTCCGGATCATTTCGAACCCGACCGCGGCGGCTGCGTCGATTTTTCCTTACTAAACTTGAAACCTAATTTATCTCCCTCTGTACCGCAGATATCTATCAAGTTCTGCATATGTTTCTTATTGTCAGCCATTAGCACTTTATCATCTGCGTACATTAGTTCTAGTAATGACTGTTTAATCCATCCGCCTTGTCTGAAAAAAATATAGGTTGAAGCCCAGTCCGCTCCTCTCTAGTTTGGTCTCTAAAACTTGTATGTACAACATGAAAGGATACAGAGGACATCCTGGCCTAAAACCTCGCTGTATTTCTATAGGCCCTGAGATATTTTTTTGTAGCGAGAGCTACATATTGCCCGCAGTCTCGCCGTTTCGCTGTGGCTGTCGGTCGCCAGTTCTGCGCATGCGCGAGAAGCTGAGTGAAGTCCGAGCCGCGCAGCTGGTGCGCCGCGTGCCGACCGCGGAGCAGACGCCGCTCGCTTCCGACCGAGGAGACTGCGCATGCGCGAGGAGCCGAGTCACGTCGGAGAACGCAGTTGGAGCGCCGTGCCGCTGCGCTCTACTTCGCATGCGCGGCAAGGGGAGGAGAAGTCGCGGTGAGGTATGTATAATGGGGGGCGGTGGTGATGTGCCGGTAGAAACCACACTGCCATGGCGGACAAGGAGAGCGAGGCCGACGCTGCGCAGCGTAGAAGACGGGATAAACTCGAGTCGTCGGATCCCGAGGTTGTAGCCTGGCAGTTAGCCGTCCAGGAAAGGAGTAACGAGCAGCGCGAGGCCAAGAAAAATGAAGAGACGCTGGAGCAGATAGAACAGCGCTTTCCAAGCTAATACACCAGGACGCTGAGCGGAAAACAGCGGCGTGCCCTAGCCCTACTGGAATAACGCAGCGAGGCGATGATGGATACGACTGAAGAAGAGGAACTGAAGAGCACGATGGAAAGGCTCGTCGTATAACTTTTTTTATGGCGCTAAGGCATCTATGGCCAAAGAGCGCCATGGCACAAGGTATTTTATCTTCTTGAGGTGGGGTCAAAGATCCATTTTCCAAGCATTTAACTCGAAATAAGCCGAGCACCAGGCCAGGGGAAAGCTTGTACCCATTGAATCGCCGGCAGGTGCCCGGCGGCATTGGGGATCGAACCCCGCAGCTCCCGCATGCGAGGCGGATGCTCAACCAATTGGCCGCCACTGCGGTGTATGCCGTATAACTGACCACACAATTAGACCAGGGGGGAACTACAACTCTCCCTACATATATCCTGGCATAGCTGAGCTACGTCAGCGCCAATTTTTTCCCATTTTATAAGCACTCTGTTACCTTAATATAAGCTTTTAAAATATTGGTTACTCCATCTTCCACATCCAAGGTACTCAGTATGTCCCACTAATTCTTTTGAATAACGTTGTCGTAGGCTACCCTGATATCCAGAAATTCTAGTCATAGGGCCTGTGTCTCTTTTCTGCAATCTCTATACACTGCGTCAACGAAAACAGATTGTCCTTTGTTTACGGAACCAATTTTGTAGCTCCAATAGCACCCCCTCGTTATCCACCAAAGCCTGCGGTCTGTCCTTTATAATCTGCATCACCGCCCTGTAAACCACAGATGTCACTGTCATGGGACGGTAGCTGCGTATGTCAGCTTTGTCCCCCTTTACCTTATATATCGTGATAAATCTACGTAATCGCCATTCAACGAGGGCTTTGACATCCACAATCATTTTGTTGACTACCTCTATTGCGTTTGCTTGGATTTTGGCCCTAGCTTTTTTATAACATAATCAGAATACCATCTGATCGTGCCGACCTGCCATTAGGAACATTATTCTCTGTTCTTTCCTACTACCTTTGCTTAAGTGAAGCAATTGCAGTAATCGCTCTATCCTCCTTCGATAAATTATGTGCAAAATTTCGTTCTTTTGAAAATTTTTCTGCCATCCTTGTTCCTATATGTTTCATTGGTTCATTACCTTCTAGCCGAATACCCTATCTGTAAAAATAAACCTTTGATCTAGCCTAGTCTTATTACTCATGGAGTTGATAAGTTTTTAAAATTGCTGAGCTGCTCTTCTATCCTTTTTATTTACTTGTGACATCTATTGGGCACCCTTTCTTTTAATTTTCTCATTGATCAAATACGGTGCTTCTCTTCTACACTTTATAAAGGTATCCATTTTCTGTCCACCACTAGCTTCTGGTTCCCCCCTCTTGGAATATCCGTGTTCCTGGATGCTTCCTGACGTTTCTCTATGGTCTTCTTGACCTCCTCATTCTGCCAACACTTGGGTTTGTGTCTTCTTTTTCTTTTTGGCTTGATTCGCACGTTAGCTAGCTCTAGCTCAAGTAGTAGTAGTATAGTAGTAGTCATCATCATCATCCTTACTAAGCCCATTGCAAGGCAAAGGCCTCTCCCATGTCTCTCCAATCAACCCTGTCCTTTGCCAGCTTCATCCACCCTTTGCCTGCAAACTTCTTAAATCTCATCCGCCCACCTAACATTCTGCCGCCCCATGCTACGCTTACTTTCTCTTGGAATCCACTCTGTTACCCTTAAGGACCAGCAGTTATCTTGCCTTCGCATTACATGCCCTGCCCAAGCCCATTTCTTCCTCTTCATTTCGACTAGGATGTCATTAACCCGTGTTTGTTCCCTCACCCACTCTTCCCGCTTCCGGTCTCTTAACGTACACCTATCATTTTTCTTTCCATAGCTCACTGCGTTGTTCTCAACTTGAGCTGAACAGTTTTCGTTAGGCTCCACGTTACTGCGTCATAGGTAAGTACCGGTAAGATACAACTGTTGTAGACTTTTCTCTTGAGAAAGATTTTGGTAAACTGCATGTTATCTGAGAGAACCTGCAAATGCAGTCCACCCGATTTTTTTTTTCTTTTTGAGATATCACTCTCCTGATCCTACCTGCACACGTATTCCATACCACAACCAGCACCTAGCTACCATTCGAAAAAGGAATTTCCTTCCGAGACTGTTGCACACTACTTTGGTTTTCTGCAGATTAATTTTTCCACCAACTGTACTGCTCTGCCTGTATAACTCATTTATCATATTTGACAGTTCTTCTCCTGAGTGACTTAGCAAATCAACTTCCAAAGCGATCGCCGAATATTCAGATATTCTGCATTATCTCTTTTTCGCAACTGTTACCAATCCTGTCCTCTGAAAACCTCCTGTAATCAAGCGATAGCATTGGCGAGATCGTGTCTTCCTGCCTGACACCCTTCCTTATTGGAATTTTGTTGCTGACTTTATGAATGACTATGGTAGCTGTGTACTGGCTGTAGATATCTTCCATGAATTTTACATAAGGCTGTTCTACACACTTATTCCGCAATACCTGCATGACTATTGAAGTTTCAACTGAGTAGAGTGATTTCTGGTAATCTGTAAAGATAAAGATCACCTGGTTGACAGAGGAAGTATGTCGTATTAAATAAAAGTTTTGTATGATAAATGAAAAGAATGCTATAACGGTTTCTTAAATCTTAGCACTACTGTGGTTGCACTCCAATTGAAATGGCGGTAGATAATGCAAGAGTATATTAATGAATGATATAGCTATAAGCTGACATTTCGTAGCAGTGAGCGACATTTCTGACGGAGAAGCGCAACGACCTGTTAAAAGTTGGAACAAAACTAGCATACTCAACCGAGCGCATTTTTTTTTCAGTGAATAGCAGCGTAATATTTTAAAAAATGGCCCTACTTCTAAGAAGGTAGACCACAATCATATAGTGACAGCTTGAGAAATTTGCTGGTTATAAATTTGGAATAAGTTGTTTAGTTTTCGGTGCATTTATCTAACGCGCTATTGTTCGCCTATCTTCTACTTGTTTCAGCGCACTGATTACTGCATCTATGCTGATTTCGTCAGCGTATTTATAAATTTTGGGATTAGAATCCCGTGACTGAACAGGGACTGATTGGCGCTTCAGTGGTGTTTTCCTTCGTTTTCTCCACCGTCCTGTAAAGGCCGGGGCTCTGAAACGCCTTCCGAGGAGAGCACATTAACTCACGTAATCACTGCACTGTGTTGCCATGAAAACCAGAGCCAAATAATACTCTTCTGCATGCAGCAGACGACCCACAATCGCGTCAAAGTTGGCGAGCCCTTCCCTGCAACTTTTTCACGCTCCCACCCTCCTCCGTCCCCCGCATCTGCGTAGACAAGATGAGAGGTGGCCATTGGTTAGATTCTTTCAGACGTCAGGCAGGTAGGTATACCGTGGCCGCGGTCAATAAGACGCTAATCTCCGGCGGGTCGGGAAGCTCCGCTCCCAGACGGGGGTCGGCGAAGGAGCGCCTACCTTCCAGCGTAAAAAAGTGACGAGAGGAGAGGGAAAAGCGCGAAGACGCTGAAATTCAAATTTTAACTACAGAGAACTGAGCTTCTACAAAGGGCATTTAAAAAATTCTTGCTGGACACTATTCGTGAAGCGGCGTGCTGCAATATCCGAGGCACGCCCCTTTAAGATTCCGGCCGCTTTCGTGCCGATTTACTGTTGCTGCACCCCCGCCAAGCGTCTTGTGAACCCGCGAGAATTGCTAGCGAACGCCCGGACCTGTTTCCCTCGGTAACCGTTTGAGCAACGGTGACCTCCTCGGCGTCAAACACGGTGCAATTCCTTAGGGATTTGCTGACCTCCTTTATCTGCAAGTCGGTCACCGTCGACCCCGCATCTCTTCCGTTTTCGTGTATTGCCGCATCTGCGTAGAAGATGCACTCGTTTTGGTCGTAGTTCGAAAACACTACTGGTCCCTGGTTGCATTGAGCCCTCCCCCCCCCCCCACACACACACACACGCGCGCGCACACACACACACACACACACACACACACACACACACACACACACACACACACACACACACACACACACACACACACACACACACACACACACACACACACACACACACACACACACACACACACACACACACACACACACACACACACACACACACACACGCACACGCACACGCACACACACACGGGCCATCTTTTCGCGTAGCGGGGCTGGTAATGTTTCGCATTAGAGGTAAAAGAATGTGCTCTTAAATGCTTAGTTTCGCGGGCCTTCAGAGTCATGCAAATGAATCCAAGGTATCAGAGGAATGGCAGCAGCGCCAGCCGCCCAGAGATCTTCCTTTCATCCTTTCTTAACAAGTTCGTTTCATTTCCAGGGAAGCAGGAGGCTGAGGTAATTAATCCGCCAGCAATGGGCTTGTCGTAGGATCGACTCCCTTCCGCAGCAGCCGCTTTTCTCTGGAAGCAAAAGAAAAAAATAGTGCCCATGTGCTGTGAGATTGCAGCGCAAGTTAGAAGACTACAGATAGTCTGAACAAATCTGGAGCCCTCCACAACGGCACCCTTCATAGCTAACGTGTCGCTTCGGGATGTCAAACCCGCCATACAAATACGCATTTCGCGTTTGCTCCGCAGGCAGCTAGAAGTTGCAAGCGAAGCAAAACATATTTCTATCATTCTTTGCAACCTAAATAATTAAACACTAATCGTTCAAAAGAACTGACTCAGTTTACACTTCAGGTGCCAGGGTATTTTGCTAACAAAATTATTTGCAGTGCAGAACTCGCCCTGGGATTCTTTTGCTACTCCTAGCAGCTACCCCGAACTCTTCTATTTCCGTTAGCAGGCTACGCGATGTGCACGCATCTAAACTCTTGGAATCGGGGCGGCTGGTGCGCGGCCTTCTGTCTCCGGGAGAGCAGGGCGAACAAGAGCGAGCTGCTTTGCAAATGGACACGGCTGGCGGACCGGCGCTGTTTTCCGCATCGGCCGCTCACTGGGTGCACCGAGCAGCGTCCGACGGCAGCCTTTCCGAGTGGTGCATGCTCAGGTGAGTCGCTTGGAATGTAAGAGCCACGGCAAGCCGAAAACGCGTTTCTGATATCCTGAATTTAAAATGCTAATGGGAGTTTACTGCTAATTTACTCATTGACTTCTCTGAGAATAAACCTATGCTCACACTCTTCTTCTGTTGAAGCTAAGTAAATAATGCAGTTGTAGGCAAAATCGTCACTCTCAATGTCATTAGTAAATAAAAATAATTAAAATAGTACGAGAACGGCGCCGTGGTGAATGCCACAATCAAGAGGAAAAGTATGGAGAGAATAGGCTTTGAAGCTGGCTTTCTCGAAAGACAGGCTGAAATGTAATTGAAGAGCTGGGTGCGTCACTTTTTATGCAAGATTTCATCGAAAGATATTGCAAAGCTGGTGAAGATTGCATCGTTTTGTTTATCTGAATTCATTTAAGCTGTGAAATCATGCACAATATTTGTTCAGAGGATGCGGGAAGGGATGTCCTAAATCCACGTTGGACGGTCGAGATATGATTAAACTTTTCAAGAAATTCAGAGCTTTGCTTATGTATTATGGGCTCAAGAATATTGCATAAGGATGAAATTATTGAGTAGGGTTATTATTTAAAATGCGCTGTATGTCGCCATTCTTATAAACAGCCCTTAACATGGCTGTTCATCTCTCGAAAGCAGTCTATCCGTCCAGAACAGATTTAGCGTATAACACATGCGCACATTTCGAGACTCAGGGAGCGTAACGTTTAGGAAATTGACTGTGAGGACCGTCACGCTTAGAAAATTTCAGCGTTCAGTCTGCGAAGCATATTCCGTATTTTATTGTGCATTATTTATTTATTTATTTATTTAATTATTTATTTATTTATCAATACTGCCAATCCCTGTTTCAGGGATTTTTAGAGGAGTGTGATCTGGCCTCAGGCAAACAGTCGACCAGGCATAAACACTATTTTAAGTACGCAAAGTACAGTGAAGATTATGGGGGAAGTAAGACTGGGCATTGGCAAAGGCAATGCAAAGATAACCCATAAGAATCATCACCTTTTTCCTTCATAAATCATCGCGAGAAGTACAATATATACATGAAGTATACAAATACTTGGAAATACAAATACATGGAAAACCCTCGAAATATTAGAAAAAGTAAATAAAAATCACGGTTTCTTTCCTGACAATACACTTTTGCCAGCTAAGGCCAAAACTTTCTCAGTAGTTCGTTGTACAATCAGTGAATCAAAAAGTTGTTCTACTCGCGCACAGCTCGCGGAAAAAATAACATAAAGGTATTATTTGAGCAGTGATATTATTGTACGGTGAGTTCCTTTCTGGGACGCGTTTCCCTGGAAGTCTTCAAGGTAATGTATGTAGCGGAATCAACTTTAAGTTTGTTATGTAAAATCATGTACAGAAACTACAGACGGTGAAGCGTCGCACGACTAGCTATCGTGTCAAGCCCACTCTCAGATAGCATCAGCGTCGGAGAGTCGGTGCGCCTATATCTGTTGCAGATAAAGCGCCCACTTTTTCGCTGGACAGCCTGAATCGTAGCTGTGTTATCTAGCGTCTACGGGAACTAGGCGACGTTAGCGCATTATAGTATTTGATGTATGATAGTAGTATACGCCAAAAGCTTGGATTCTTTCGTAGAATGCTGCAGGGCTCGTTTCAGAAACATGAGCTTACGCATCGCTTTGTTTGTTACGTGGTCTACGTGAGCTGTCCACCCCAGATTGGCTGATATAATGATGCCTAAGTATTTGTGCTCGGCGACTGTTTTGAGTGCAGAGCTGCTATAGCCATAAGGGAAGCTAAGTTCTAATTTGTTTTTCGTTGTAGTCATTGAAGCTGTTTTGTCTAAGAGCCATTTTCTACTTCGAACACGATTCTGCTATCTTGCCAAAATCATTGTTAGAAATTATTTGATCTTCTCGGCTTTTTATTTCTCGATATCGTACGCAGTCATCTGCGAACAACCTCCGTTTCGCTTCTACCTGGTCACCAATGTCGTTTTTGAAGAGAAGGAAGAGAATTGGGGCTAAAACAGAGCCCTGTGGCACACCGGAAAGGACCGGGACAGTATCTGAATGTGGTCGCCGAGTGGCACGAACTGGCGACGGTCAGTTAAATAATTGGCAATTCAATGGACTACTTACCCTACCCTAATATACGACTTAGCTTCTGTAGCAGTTTGGCGTGGCAGACCCGGTCGAAAGCCTTTGAGAAGTCTAAGAAGATTACATCTGTTTGCATTCGGTCGTTAATTGCTTTTGCGAAGTCATGTAAAGTCTCGACAAGTTGTGTAACAGTAGACAGACCACGCCTGAAGCCATGCTGTTGGGGATGGAGGATGTTATTTGATTCAACTAACCCTGTTAACAATGTCTTATAGCAATGTAACAATAACAATGTGTTTTGCTTGTACTTGGTGAATACGATGGATGGGAGCGTGGTAGAACGTCTTTGTACATCGCGAAGACCGGCTTGAAAGAATCATGAAAAACATTTGCAATCTTACTGTTTAATATCACGTATCACCACTTGATGGGAGGGGATATGTAGCGTGAAATTGCATTTAATGATTATTTCAAGCCGGTCTTGGCGAAGTACAAAGGCGTCCTAGCAGGCATATCACCTATCTCCAGCTTAAAGGAGGACGAGGAAGATGACGATAAGCGGACCGGCTGTCTGAGCCCAGTCCCTAATTTTTCAGTGTTTTTTCTTAGTCTGAGTACTCTGAGGTCTTTTCTGGTATGTGTATTCGCCGTGCGACCACCTGGGGCTCCCCGCTCATCGGGAGAGAGACGTAAAAAGATCCTCTGTGCGCTCGGCAGAGGAGACGAACCAGGCATCCTTCACAGTTGTATCCTATAAGGAAAAAAGAGCTCCTGGTGTTGCTGTAGTCTTCAGGCCTACTATGGAAGGAGGAAACTTATGGAAAGTCAAACCCAGCGTCGTAGCGTCGGCGGCTGTAATGTCAGCACAATAAAAAATGTTCTCAACCATCGAATTAAAAAGGATGGCAGCCTCATGCTTAAAGTTTCAACACCATGAGTCCGCCTGCTCACACTGACAAAATTGGCTGGAATAGATGTGGGGGCTCGCGTACCTTAGTACTACATACATGTCTAATAATGGGAAAATTCAAGATTTTTCAATCACGTAATCAAACGAAGTACGCTGGCAGATTTGTGTCTAATAACTATAGCTTCTCAACTAGTGTCACGTCTTTTAAAAAACACCTTGGTTGGGAAGCTGCCACGTTTGCTCAGTGGCTATGGCGTTCGGCTGCTGGCCCGAAAGACGCGGGTTCGATTCCGGCCGCGGCGGTCGAATTTTGATGGAGGCGAAATTCTAGAGGCCCGTGTACTGTGCGATGTCAGTGCACGTTAAAGAACCCCAGGTGGTCGAAATTTACGGAGCCTTTCACTACGGCGGCCCTCATAGCCTGAGTTGCTTTGGGACGTTAAACCCCCATAAACGAAACCAAACCAAACCACCTTCGTTGGAGATCTCTGGCTAACCGTAGGAAACATTCGATGTTGCAAGTCATGCATCGCATCTATTTTGGAAAGCTGAACATTGACAACGACCGGCACGTGCTTAAACCTCACTTTTTTTCTAGACGACTTGACCATCAATGGAAGATTCGAGAGATTAAATGTAGGACAGATATTTACAAAACCTCGTTCTTGCCACGGACGATCAATAAGTGGAACAGACTGCTAGCTGGCGTCACTGAGTGCTGCACGGAAGATCAATTCCGCGCATTCTTA
>JARKHS020002419.1:0-52642 GCA_030143305.2 Amblyomma americanum
CGCCTCATTTTTTCTTTCATACATGTGGCGGTGTTGAGAAAGAGAGAGAGAGAGAGATGTGGCCAGATTACATTAGCGCTGAAAGCGTTGTGGCTGACATTCAGCACTGCAGCAATAGCTAGGCCGCAGCGTTCATTTGGTGATATCTCTCTTGATCAACCATTAACTGCATGCTCCCAGGGGGGCCGGGAGGGCGCGCTGCCTAACCACTGTGCGGAACGCAATCAAAGCAGGCTTTTGGCGTTCAACACCAACGCCGCGCATATGAAATAATAATAATAATAATAATTGGTTTTGGGGGAAAAAAATGACACAGTATCTGTCTCATATATCGTTGGACACCTGAACCGCGCCGTAAGGGAAGGGATGAAGGAGGGAGTGAAAGAAGAAAGGAAGAAAGGGGCGCCGTAGTGGAGGGCTCCGGAATAATTTCGCACACCCGGGGATCTTTAACGTGCACTGACATCGCACTGCACACGGGCGCCTTAGCGTGTTTCCTCCATAAAAACGCAGCCGCCGCGGTCGGGTTCGAACCCGGGAACTCCGGATCAGTAGTCGAGCGCCCTAACCACTGAGCCACCGCGGCGGGGCGCGCATATGAAAGCGAGATTGCAGTCTCCACTCACCAACGGAGCCGGATTGCGCCTTTCTTTCCCTGACAATAAACGTCTTTTGCAAAGTTCTCAACGATAATGAACTCTATGAACGCCGTCGGCTAACTTATTTTGTTTGGTTTTTGAGGAAAAGAAATGGAACAATAACCGTTCCACATATCTCGGTGGACACCCGTACAGCGCCATAAAGAAATGGATAAAGGAGGCAGAGAAGATAGAGAAAATAGAAAATTCAAAGTTGCATTTTTAGGAAGGGCGCCACGCTGCCGGAACACCCGTGTCTCGGTGCTACTAGTGGCGCATGGACAGTAGTCACCAGGGAGCGAGCGAGAGAGAAACATGCGCGGCTAGGCGCGTATTGTGACGTCATGTGCCTTCTCGGTGCACCGCCACAGCGAAATCGCAAGATTGCGGTCAGTAAAGCTTTCGCTTTAAAACTAAAAATTAAAAGGCGCCCGTGTGCTCTGCGATGTCAGTGCACGTTCAAGATCCCTAGGTGATCGAAATTGTTCCGGAGCCCTCAACAAATGCACCTCTGCCTTTCTTCTTTCAATCCCTCCTTTATCCATTCCCTTACGGCACGGTTCAGGCGAAAAGGATATACCAGAGAGGCACTGCGCCACTTCCTTTCCCCAAAAACCAATTACTTTTATTATTGTAATCTGCATTTTGAGGAAAGGCGTGGCGCTGCGCAGCGGCGGAACACCTCTGGCTCGGTGCTACTAGTAGTGACTAGGGAGCGAGAAAGAGAAAGAAATATCGGCGGTGAGGCACGCGTTGTGACGTCGTGCTCCTCCTCGGAGTGCCGCCACAGCGATATCGCTAGTTTGCGGCCGGGAAAACATTATCTCTAAAAGGGGCAATTTGCATAGGTGGGGCCCTTAGTCCGGGACCGCGCTGGACGGGGCCGCTACTCGCGCCCGTCAGACGGAGCCCTTTGAGACTCCAGCCACGAGCAGTTGAGGAGTAAGTCAGATGAATCGAAAATCGCCGTCGCCATAGGAAATCAATAAGAAACGCTATTGGTCATAGATTGGTGGCCTCACTGACATATCCAATTGGTGATTGATTGGTGACGACACTCATAAATACAAGATGCCAGCCAATAACAATAATTATTACATGACGTCATTAATTCATCCTAGGAAGGCGGCCGACTTAGGCCCTACGTGATTAGGACACCATAATCTTATATATCGACGAAATTTGGGTGCCAATAATGAGGTCAAAACCCACTGTCGCGTACAGAGGAGAAGCCATATTAATCTGACTTATATTCAAAATTCGCGGCGTACGTTTGGAGCCTCAAATGAACGATGCCGGCGCATTTTGGCTGTCAATGATGACGTTACGGCACATTGTGGCTGTAATAAGTGGAAGCACGTGATTATGACGTTAGGAGACGAAATGGCGACATAGTTTCGCTTTCTCAATTACAATATGGAGCATCTCGGTGTGACGTCATGCCATAGCCAGGATGGGGGCCATAAAATTTGTTGTGGAAGCGCACCCTCCTTGCAAACGGATGTTACAAACCAACGAAATTTACAGGTGCTCTCGACAACCCTTGTTGCGGTTAGCATGCGTGCCAGAAAACACCTACCTTTGATGATGCAAGCATCTAAAAAAGACAGAATAGCCATCAAACACAAAAGACGCGCACGAACACGCATTCATACCCTTTCTTTCATCTAACCTAATAATTATTATTAATATCGCCGCGGAAGTGAGACTTACTGCGTCTTTCCTTCCCTTCAAATCAATTTTCAGAGAACACTTCTTTTCACGTGTCTCTTTTTGCACTTCCTCTTCGAACTGTTTTTTGGCATTCGCTATGAACCGACTAGCCCAATGTCGTGTCTTACCTCTGAAGACGTCTCTGAAAGACAAAACATAGCACTAGACATGACGTAAGGCTGAGCACATCGCAAACAGGAAGTGCCACTACGTTTTGAAGTATTTCTGTTCCTTGACATTTGTGGAAAGAGCTGATTAACGGTGCCGGTTCATCGTTTTAGAATTCTATAAGCTTTGTATTCATATCAGAAAAAAGGACCTCATACCAAGAGGTTCCGCCATATATTGCATTGCGGTGAGGTATCGACTGCTCAGAGAAGTCAAATGAACTCATTCTTGCAAATGCCACTGCAGGACTTCCCAATAGATAATTGCGTTCTAAAAATGGAAGAAGCAACGATCTATTATTTCAGTAACACCACACTGTCGGCAGTTCACAGATGACACATAAATGGCGTTTTTCTGAATGTAAGTTTTCAATGGGCGCTGTTTTCGTAAATAAATTGTAAAAGTTTGCGGGCACAGTCGGCATGGGCAAAGAATTAACACAATTTGTCAGCAGAATTACTCGAAACATATGATGGTAAGTGTCGCGAAAAAACAAAGCGAGTAATATTATGCCTTGCATAAAGATGGACTAGGCCAAGCCCGCGCTGGCAGGCCGGCGAAGATGATCACGTTGCATGGCTTCCTTGGAAGAACTCCGAATAATACTTGGAAAAACCCCGGCGAATAGATCAATAGAAATCCCGGCACAGTAAATATAAGTGTTAATAAGTGTTAATACTGAGCCGGCTCTACGGAAGTTAGGGTCTTGTCCGGCTCAATCTGTTGTCATCCTGATTCAAGATCCGCCCTTCATAGGCTAGAGCGCGGATTCCACACTGATGCCTTGTCTATAAGCTCTCTGCACTTGGTGCAGAATCTGCACAGCAGAGGCTTTACTCCATATTTCCAATGGGTGCCCTCTCATATAGGAGTCAGCGGCAATGAGGAGGCATAGAGCCTTGCCCATGAAGCTTTGTCAAGGAATCCATCAAAAAGAGTACCTCAAGATAGAAACATTCTCTACAGGAGAACGGTTCTCGATCATTTCAGTTCCCTTAGGAGTGCGCCCCATAAGCCATTTGAGACCAAGTGACTTAGAAGATCCCAGGCGACTCTACTGCACCGAATTCGCACGGCCTCTGTTCGCACTACTGCCTGGATGAATGAGACCGGCATGCGATCGTCTCCGCTATATACTTTAAGTGGTGTGTGTGGTGATATCGATCATTATAGTGTAATTATAATGTATACTGCCCAGATTACAACACGGGAAGTTATGTGATGTTAGCTTCCTTCAGGAAGACAGGAACCCTTGACAGTACAGTTTAGAACATTGTCTACCCGAATTGAAACCAGATATGCGGAAGGGACGCTGCACACCTTCTTTTAACATTACTGCAGGACGCTGATCTTGTTTCTAAATGGTGGCAGCAGGAACCGAATATGGTCTACTGTGATTGAATGTATGCGTAGATGGTGACTTCTGGAGTGGACTGTGATGAGGACTGTGTGGAGTGATTGTGTGCCGCAGAATAAGCAAGGCTAATCCCACCTGTAGCTTTCAAGATCTCAACTCAACTGTTTTTCTTTGAGCATTCATGCGCATGTAGCAATACACATGAGTGAGTTTCTTCTGTCGCTTCGCAAGGTGGCAAAGATTACAGGTCCTCGAAACCAGGGCAAGGGGTGCCATCACTAGTGTAACCGTGAAAGGCAAAGCGACAATGCGACGCGGAGTTCCGCTTGCACGAAGTGCAGCGAAAGAGCCAACCTTTACTACTTTTACTTGAAGAATTGAAAACGTTGACACAGTCTGGAGGGTGGGCACACGAAACCTAAGCATTTGAACACACGCGCGAACCACGATGGTGGAACTCCGTCGTTTGAGCTTATGGCGTAAAATTTAACGGCAGTCCGTTCGGCTTGTTGAATTAGTAAGCGACAGATCCTAGAGAGATGTTGAGATCTTCAGTGTTACGGCTGTGGGTTTGACCACCTCTTTTTCCAAAACGGCTGGTAGACGTGCCAACGACCCAGCAAGAAAACCTGATTAACCCTTTCGCAGCTGACTGCGCCTTGTGTTAAACTGCAACACTCTCTTGCGCTGTGTATTGCATATCGTCGTCTTCAACAACACTTCCGTCGGTGGAGCAAAGAGATCAGATAAGCTTAAACGCAATCAGGGCTCACGCTGAGTCTAATCCGGTTGCTAGACGTGCCGACTGTCCAGCAAACAAACGAGATTAAATCCACGCTTTCGCATGTCTACTCGGTTTACCAACTTTAAAAACTTCCTACTGTTTTTGCTAACCTCCCAGTGAGACGAGGTTAAGCGAGCAGTAGGCGTTGAAATTTTCACCATTTTGTAGCGAAAGCTACACTATGGGGGCATTTTGAGCATTCAGCGTTTCGTCGCCGGGGCCACAGTGGCGGCGCCGCCACACAGCTTGGTAACCTGGTTGGCTACGTGGTGTGGAGGAGCTGCCGGCTGCGCGGCACGCCGGCAAATACGAGTGAGGGGGATTGGGCACAGGGAGACAGTGAATCCACTTCCAGGAACGAAGATAAAGAAGGAACGCCCAGCGCAACAGAGCAGCTAAGGAATGACTGCAATTCGACTGAGTGAGTTCCACTCGGCCAGTAGTAGCTATCGCGCCAATCCAGCTTTAAGCAGATCTAAAACACTGCCAATTTTTTTTATTTTCGTTAGGCACAAGGTTGCCTTCTCTTCTGCTGTGGCTGGAATGCAGATATAGTTTCTGAGATAAAAGTTTGCGGCGTAGAAGCATTAGACAAAAAATGCAGTGGCTTAGCTAGGCTATGCCAGGACATATGTAACATAGGCAAGTGTGAAACTCCCTGGTTGGCCTTGTTTACATATTCCACAACGTATGAAGCACAGACATAAACGTCCAGTATAACCTGTATGTTCATGTTTGATTTCAGCACCGAGGCTATCCAAGGATTTAAGGGTTCGCGTGGTGGTGGTGAAAACTTAATTGCTGCAATATAGGTTGGGAGCCACAGAGTGGCCCCGCTACATGGTCGGCGTCCCTAGTCCGGGACATCGCATGACAATGCCCAGTCTCTCGCCCGTTTCACCAGAGCCCTTTGGGACTCAAGCGAGGAGCAGTTGAGGAGGGCAGTCTCCTATGCCTCTCTGGAAGGGGTAGGGGAAGGAGGAGGTGGGGATTTTGAGTACATGCCCACACCATGTGGAAGATATCACAGGTCTCCCCACAGTGCGGGCATCGCCCATCCGTGTTAGGATCGTAATGCTTTAAGATTGCAGGACAGAGCAGAGTACCTGTCTGCAGGCGCCTTAAAGTTCGCTCCTCCGTCTTACTCAGCCCCTTGGCAGGGGCCGGGAAAAGGCGGTGGTTGTCGCTATAATGCGTTATTATTTCCCTGAATCGCAGCAGCGGCTGGTTAGTCTCCGAGCCAGAAGAGCTGGGATGAGGAGCCCGGTAAATAAGCCCTCGGGCAGCCGCGTCAGTGGCCTCATTACCTCGTACGCCCTGATGGCCAGGAGCCCAAATGATTCTTTTCGGTGTTGGATCAGTGGCAGTCCGTCTTAGAATGCAAGCAGCTAAGGGGGAGATATCCCCAGCCAAGTAATGATCACATGCTTTTCGGGAGTCCGTAATGATGTTTCTCGAATAGGCGTGGGCGGCAGCAAGCGCTATCGCTACTTCCTCGGCTCGCATTGAATTCGGGGCTCGAAAAGAGAGTCCATCGACGTGCATTTCCTGGTGAACAGCAGCGGTCGTGTAAAATCCCGTGGGCGACGGCCCTGCTACGTCTACATAATATACACCGGGTCGGGAGCCGTGTTGTCTCTAAAGAGCCCGAGCCCGCGCTTGTCGTCTATTTTCGTGCATGTCGGTGTCCATGTTACGGGGGAGCGGGGAGACCCAGAGCATATTGCGCCACAGTACCGGGATACGCTCCGTCTCCTCAGGAGTGCAGTCGTGTTGGATGTGTAAGCGGTTTAGCAGGCGGCGCCCAGGGGCCGTCTGCATGAGCCGCGTGTATTGGTTCACGAGGTGGGCCTCCCGCAGCTCCTGGTAGGAGTTTAGCACCCCCAATGCCTTCAGTTTGGCATTAGAGGTAGCCACCGGGAGATCCAGGGCTCGCTTAGTTGCCTTGCGGATGATGGCGTATATTCGCGCCTCGTCTTGCTTAGTAGTGCGGAGATATTGCACGGCGTAGAGGATCCGGCTAGTCACGAAGGCATAGACGAGCCGAAGCGCGTCCCTGCCCCGCAGACCGCCCCGCTTGTTGGAAACGCGGCAGATCATACGCCCTACCTACGTTATGCCGTTATGCCGGAGACGTTATGCCGGATACTGGCTGACTACGACATCCAAGTTGCCCATGTCCCATCAAGCAAGCTCAGAAACTATTTGGTACGAGCAAAGGACCCGCTTGAAAAGACCAGCTACCCTGGGGTAGTTTACAAAATTCCTTGCAAAGAATGCGGTGCAGCCTATATAGGCGAAACAGGGGACTTCAGGGGACGATTCAAAGAACACCAGCGTGACGTCAAAAACAAAAAAGTGACTTCTAACGCTCTCGCCGAACACCAGCAAAACACGGGCCACTTGATTGACTGGGATTCCACGCGCATACTTGAGAAAGAAAAATCATTATCTACTCGTCTGCTCAAGGAATCCCTTCACATACAAATGACAAGCCAAGCGATTAACAGGACGCAGGGCAATCTACCCGAGATATACATCCGCACGATACGCAACGTTTTCCCTACATAAGCAGCAGCCCGTCTCGTTTTTCATCCCATTGTGAACAAGGCACCCGTAGTGGTGCCGAAACGTCAATTCTCTTACGGTTATTTTTTTCCTTTATGACTTTGGCGAGTGTTCGTTTAAAAGGATATGCTGAATTTCCCTCGCCAGACGGGTTTCCGTCGAACCCTCAACTATACGCCCTACCTGTTCGCCTACTCTCTTGAGTTTCACAATAGTGGAGTCCGGTTTGAGTATGTGGTGAATGAAAAGACCCAGAATACGGAGCTCCTCCACCTCTCTAATAGGACCTCCTGACAGAGAGATGTGAATTGCTGTCCTATCCTTTGGGTTCACTCTGACATACAGAAGCTCTGATTTCGCTGGAGCACATTGGAGCCCACAGTCTATAGCATACGCATCGACTATGGAAGCGGCCTGCTGAAGGCGGGCCTCCATGTCCCCAAGGCTCCCCTCAGTGGTCCAAATTTTAATGTTCATCAGCCTTACTACACCCACTGCAGGGCAAAGGCCTCTCCCATGTCTCTCCAATTAACCCTATCCTTTGCCAGCTGCATCCACCCTTTGCCTGCAAACTTCTTAATCTCATCCGCCCACCTAACCTTCTGCCGCCCCCTGCTACGCTTACTTTCTCTTGGAACCCACTCCGTTACCCTTACAGACCAGCGGTTATCCTGCCTTCGCATTACATGCCCTGCCCAAGCCCATTTCTTTCTCTTGATTTCGACCAGGATGTCATTAACCCGTGTTTGTTCCCTCACCCACTCTGCCCGCTTCCGATCTCTTAACGTTACACCTATCATTTTTCTTTCCATGGCTCGCTGCGTTGTCCTTAACTTAAGCTGAACTCTTTTCGTTAGCCTCCACGTTTCTGCCCCGTAGGTGAGTACCGGTAAGATTATGCTGTTGTACACTTTCCTCTTCAGGGAAATTGGTAAACTGCCAATCATGATCTGCGAGAATTTGCCATATGCGCTCCACCCCATTCTTATCCTTCTAGTTATCTCCCTCTCATGATCCGGATCAGCTGTCACTACCTGCCCTAAGTAGACGTATTCCGGCACAATTTCTAGGCTCTCGCTGCCAATTGTGAACTGTTGTTCCCTTGCTAGGCTGTTGAACATTACCTTGGTTTTCTGCATGTTAATTTTTAGACCCATCGATCTGCTCTGCCTGTCTAACTCGTTGATCATGATTTGCAGTTCACCTCCTGAGTGACTCAGCAAGGCAATGTCATCAGCAAATCGCAGATTATTTAGATATTCTCCATTTATTCTTATTCCCAACTTTTCCCAATTCAGGCCTCGAAAAACCTCCTGCAAACATGCGGTGAACAGCATTGGCGAGATCGTGTCTCCTTGCCTGACGCCCTTTCTTATTGGAATTTTATTGCTGACTTTATGGAGGACTATAGTAGCTGTGCAGTTGCTATATATATCTTCCAGTATTTTGACATAAGGCTCTTCTACCCCCTGATTACGCAATGCCTGTATGACTGCTGAGGTTTCCACTGAGTCGAATGCTTTCTCGTAATCAATGAAAGCTATATAGAGAGGTAGGTTATATTCTGCGCATTTCTCTATCACCTGATTGATGGTGTGAATATGATCTATTGTGGAATATCCTTTACGAAAGCCTGCCTGATCTTTTGGTTGATTAAAGTCTAACGTTGCCCTGACTCTATTAGCGATTACCTTAGTAAATACTTTGTAGGCAACGGATAGTAAGCTGATCGGCCTGTAATTTTTCAAGTCCTTGGCGTCTCCCTTCTTATGAATTAAGATAATGTTTGCATTTTTCCAAGCTTCTGGTACAGTCGAGGTCATAAGGCATTGCGTATACAGGGTGGCTAGTTTTTCTAGCACGATGTCCCCTCCATCCTTCAACAGATCTGCTGTTACCTGATCCTCCCCAGCTGCTTTTCCCCTTTTCATTGCTTCTAAGGCTTTCTTTACTTCATCTTTCGTTACTGGCGGGATGACGCATTGCTGTGCACTGCTGTCTTTCTCATTAGCGCTCTGATTACATTGGCTACTGTACAGGTCTGTGTAGAACTCTTCGGCTACGTTAACTATCTTATCCATATTGCTAATGACATTGCCCTGCTTGTCTCTTAATGCATACATCTGGTTTTTACCTATGCCTAGTTTCCTTTTCACTGTTTTTAGGCTACCTCCGTTCTTTATAGCATGCTCGATTCTCTCTATATTAAACTTCCTTATGTCGGCTACCTTGCGCTTATTTATTAACTTTGATAGCTCCGTTAGCTCTATTCTATCGGTAGTGTTAGATGCCTTCATGTTTTGGCGCTTCTTAATCAGATCTTTCGTCACCTGAGATAGCTTCCCGGTATCTTTTCGAACTGTCCTACCGCCTACTTCTACTGCGCACTCCGTAATTATTGATGTCAGGTTATCGTGCATTGAATGAACATCAAGATCATCTTCCTCAGTTAAAGCCGAATATCTGTTTTGCAGCGCTATCCTAAACTCCTGTGCTTTCCCTCTTACGGCTAACTCGTTAATGGTCTTCTTCTTCGCTAGCTTCTTCCGTTCCCTCTTCAAGTCTAAGCTAATTCTAGACCTTACCATTCTATGGTCGCTGCAACGCACCCTTCCGAGGACGGCCACATCCTGAATGATGCCAGGTTTAGCGCACAGTATGAAGTCGATTTCATTTTTAATCTCACCATTTGGGCTCTTCCAGGTCCACTTCCTGTTTTCTCGTTTGCGGAAGAAGGTATTCATGATCCGTAAATTATTTCTATCCGCGAATTCGACTAATAACTCTCCCCTGCTATTTCTAGAGCCTATCCCATAGTCACCTACCGCGTGGTCGTCAGCCTGCTTCTTGCCCACCTTCGCATTGAAGTCGCCCATCAGTACAGTGTACTGCGATTTTACTCTATTCATTGCTGATTCTACGTCCTCATAGAAGCTTTCAACGGTCTGGTCATCATGGCTGGATGTGGGTGCGTAGGCCTGCACCACTTTCAGCTTGTACCTCCTATTCAGCCTAATTACTATAGCTGCTACCCTCTCGTTAACACTGTAGAACTCCTCTACGTTGCCGGCTATATCCTTATTAATGAGGAAACCCACACCTAGTTCTCGTCTATCCTCTAACCCGCGATAGCACAATATGTGTCCGTCCTTTAGTACTGTATACGCCTCACCTGTCCTCCTAACTTCGCTAAGCCCTATCACATCCCATTTAATTCCCGCTATTTCCTCAAACAGCACTGCTAGGCTAGCCTCACTAGCTAAAGTTCTAGCGTTAAACGTTGCCAGGTTCAGATTCCAATGGCGGCCTGTCCGGAGCCAGAGATTCTTAGCACCCTCCGCTGCGTCACAGGTCTGACCGCCGCCGTGGTCAGTTGCTCCGCAGCCGCTGGGGACTGAGGGCCGAGGGTTAATTGGTTTGATCATAGAAGGTTGTGGCCAAGTACTACACCAGGGTGGCCAAATCCTGCTCTGGTGAGGGAGTGCGTTGTCGGTTTTGGTCACCGAGATCAGGCCGCACTCCAGGCCTGGTAATGCAATTCCATCGACACGCGGATTTTTTTTTTTTAAACCCGGTGGAGAATTGCGCGGCACCAGGATTTGAACCCCGGTCCTCTTGCACGCGAGGCGGATGTTCTACCTCTACGCCATCGCTGCATCTGTATATAACGCGTGCTGAATGCCTTCCACCCGGGCCAGTTGGCTTGGGAGGCGCATCATAGCTATGTTGAACAGGAGCGGTGATAACACCGCTCCCTGGGGGGTACTCCGTGTTCCGATCACGTAAGGGCCGTATTCCTCGCCCTCAATCCGAAGGAAGGCCTGGCGATTAGTCAAGAAATCTCTTACATACGCGTAGGCCCTAGCCCCACAATCGGTAGAACTCAAGTTCTCTAGACTAACTGCATGTTGTTCTTCGGTTTATTGAGCCCTTCGCAGAAGCCTCTCGGTCGCAATCGATCGTTCATCACGGGCCGTCTTCACTGAAGCAGAACTCAGGTCTCTCCTCCGGCTGCGGCCACTGCTGCTAGCGGTCGAGACACCGGACATTAAACGTGCCTGTCCCGCGGCGGCATATTCACAGCGGCGATTGACCAGTCGTTCAGCGCGCTGTTCGACTGTTCATTCATTTCATTTCATTTATTCATACTGTCAGCCCTGGGCGGGCTATTACAGGAGTGGAAATCAAACTTGAAACAGAAAAAGAACACATTAAACAAACACTGAGATCAACACTAAATTTCATACATAATTGTGTTTGCCACTTGAACAAAACGAAAACATTGTCATAGAAATCAAGCAGAACATAAAATATTGTGCAGTTTATCTAAAAATTCGCTTAGTGATTGTGACGTGACAACGGAGTTTGGTAACATATTCCATTCCTTAATGGCTCTCGGGAAAAAACTAAATTTAAAGCAATCATTTCTGACAGGCGGCATTGGGATGTACAAACTGTGACGATGGCGTGATGTTTCCCCTGTTTTAATTTCAAAGTATTTTGTTTGATCGATTTTCAAGTAGTGGTTAGCGATCTGGAAAAGAAACTTGAGTCTGTCGCATTTGGTTCTAATGTCAAGTGTTTGCAAATCAGCAGATTTACACAAAGAAGTTGGAGAATCAGAATAACGATACCTATTAAATATAAACCTTGCTCCGAGACGCTGGATTCTTTCCAGCTTAGAACAGTTGGAAGCAGTGTACGGGTCCCAGACAACTTTTGCATATTCGAGGATAGGCCTAACTAGGCTTTTGAAAACCAGACTTTTTATTTCAGGAGTTGCACTGCACATATTGCGTCTCAAGCTCCAGAGTGCCTTGGAAGCCTTAGTACATACATTATCTATGTGTGAATTCCAGCGTAAGTCAGATGTGAGTGTTACTCCAAGGTATTTAAAATTACTTACTCTAGTTAGTAATCTACCATTAATGCTGTAACTGTAATCAAGGACAGTTTTCTTTCTTGTAATGGTCATAAAAACTGTTTTGTTTGAATTTAATACCATCTGCCACACCTTACACCATTCATGTATTTTCTGCAAGTTTTGATTGAGTTCTGCCTGATCTTCTGGAGTATTAATTTGTTTATAAACGATGCAGTCATCTGCATACAGTCTAACTGGAACGCTCAAACCAACAGGCAAGTCGTTGATGAAGATCAAAAACAAGAGAGGGCCCAGAACGCTGCCCTGGGGAACACCGGAATCGACTGGCATGATGTTGGATTTATACTCTTGAACCTGAACATACTGTACTCTAGACGAAAGATATGACCTGAACCACTTAGTTATAGTTTCATTTTTAAATATGGCACTGATTTTTAGTAATAGCTTAGGGTGCGAAACCTTATCAAACGCCTTTGCAAAGTCCAAAATTATGATGTCTGTTTGCATGCGGGAATTAATTGACTGAGAAAGATCATGTACAGTTTCCGTGAGTTGTGTGATGGTTGAAAGCCCCTTGCGGAAGCCATGCTGGTTTACAAATAGGTGATTGTTACTCTCAAGAAAAGTTGATAAGTGAGCGTACATAATATGTTCGAGTAACTTGGAACACGTGCTAATGAGGGAAATGGGTCTATAATTTTCAACGTTAGAAGTGGGACCATTTTTATGCACAGGCACTATTTTCGCACATTTCCAGGCAATGGGAACACAACTACTGTCGATAGACGATTGAAAGATTTTGGTAAGAAATTTAGAATTCCACTCTGCATATCTATATAAGAATTCATTCGGGATACCGTCCGGTCCTGAGTTATTTTTAGTGTTGATATTCAAAAGAAGTTTCAGAACTCCTTCTTCACTTATTTCTAAATCGGGTATAGGAGGGCAACCTGGAGGCTCAAAAAAGCGGTGATTCGCCGTCATCTTCAGTGAAAACAGATGCAAAAAATGAATTAAAACTTTCAGCCCTCTGGGGGCTCTCTTCTTCATTAGAATGGTGAGTTTTACCGCCGCCATTTATATATCGAGAGAACTTACTGGGCGCTTCAGTAAGAAATCTGGTGAGAGTCTGACTGTAAAAGGTATTTTTACTTTCTTTGATGAGTCGCTTTAACTCTTGGCTCATACGACATATGGAGGTTTTTAATTCAGGGCTTGGGTATTGTGAGCATCTTTTTCGTTTCCTTTTGAGCTGTCGTTTTTTGTGAATAATGTCTCTATTAATCCAAGGATGCTTCCTTTTTGTTATTTTCGTGGTTTTAGGAATGAACATCTCAATTGCTTTCGCTGTCATGTTTGCAAAAAAATCCCACAACTTATCTGTGCCAAGTCCGTCTTGATATAAACACATGAATTGATCAAACGAGATTTCAAGGTAGTCCAGTAATCCGACATCATCGGCAGCCGCAAAATTCAAAACAGTCTTTCTGCAAGATTTGTGACATATTTCGTGAGTCATATTGAGCGACATAATCACCATTTTATGGTCAGACAATCCTTCTTCAACATCACAACTCAGCAAAAACTCTAGTAGACCAGATGACAAAAAGACAAGGTCTAGTATCGAGGATGTTGTCGTACATACTCTCGTACTCTTTTCAACAATCTGAGTCAAACCATAGCAATAGGCGAGTTCGATCAGATGTTCACTGCTAGCTGTATCAACTCTGCCGGGAGAAAGCGACATCCAATCAATTCCTGGCAAATTAAAATCACCTGTCAGCATAATATTGTCACCAAAGTGTACATTTAGGTCCAGTAACCTTTTTAGGTTATCAAGCACGTCTATGGTTGAATTGGGAGCTCTGTAGAAAGCACCCACTAAGACAGTACGACCATTCAGTCTGGTTTTAATCCATGCAGTTTCTAAATCATCAAACCCTTCTATAACTGAGAATACTATATTACTCTTAATCAGTATTGCAACACCACCACCCCTCCTTTCACGGTCTTTTCGTACTATGGAGTAGTTTGGGGGAGCAACTTCACAGTCTCTAATATCTTTATGTAGCCATGTCTCTGTGATTACCATAATATCGGGTTCATGTTCAAGGCATATACTTTCTATGGCGTCAACCTTGTTAAGCATGCTCCTAGCGTTCACATTTATAATTTTAAAGCAGACCGTCTTATGATTGTTTAGTCACTGATTGCTAGTGCTAGTGGCAACCTGGCATTTGAACCGCTGCTTGGTCTCCTCGTTCCATGCGTATAAGGTATTCTTGACTTTTAACTTATCAAAAATTAACTTAGCTTTCACGCCGTTCTTTCGTTCATCGGCACAGGAGTTCCAAAGATTTTTTCGTATTTCCACAACCCTTTTAGAAAAATCTTCATTTACACTAAATTGAGTGCCTTTTAGGTTGAAACAGTTACTCATTATTTTCATCTTATCCCTAAAGTCAGTAAGTTTAATAATAATCGGACGGTCTCTACCTGGTTCCCTCTTTCCAAGTCGGTGAATCCTTTCAATAGTGTCCACCCTTTGTTTCAGAATTTTATCAAAGATGTCATTGTTTACTTTCTGTAGTAGGTCCTCTTCACTCTCTGATTCCTCCTCCTTGACTCCGCGTACAATCAAGTTATTGCACCGCGAGCGGTTTTCCAACTCATCAAGTTTTCTCGAAACTGTAGTCATTTCTATTTCACATCTTTCAGCAAAAGTTTCTAGTTTCGAAAGCCTATACCGAGACTCGTCAAAGGTTTGTAGCTTTTGTTCTATAGCAGACAGCCTGGATTGCATGTCCAGAATTCTTGTTTCAGACGATGTTTGGTTTTCCTGTATTTCGCTTAATTTGCTGAGGATTTCAGTTTGAGAAGCAATTACTTGTTGAATCATTTCCATTGTATCCGGGCCAGGATTTTCCTCAACATCACCGGATAACTTCAGCAACAGGCCTACAACTGAGATACAATCACTAAAGCAAACCAGCAATGTGCGTGGACACGGCAACACGATCAAAAAAAGGCAGTTGCTACGGCAGCAATATTTTCGTCCACCAACCTGCACAAATAGTGGCACATCAGTTGACATTGTCACCACGGGGTTGCCGTGTCCACTGCTGATGGAAGCCAGCGCAGGCGTTCCTTTTATGCGCAACGATCCGGGCTGGAAGTGTGGATGTCACGTCGCTGTGCTCCAAGAGGGCGCGCAGACGGTCGTATCGGCACAGTGCCACGTCCAGCTGCTCGCAGTGTGAAAAATGTACGCCCCCCGCGCACGGCAGTGCGAAAGGCATCGGCAGAAGTTTCTGGGCGACGATTGAAGCCGCTGTCTGCGCTTACTGCACGGCCCAAGGCGATGGAAAACATTTACCGCTGAAGTACCTGCACAGTTAGTGGCTCTTCAGTTGACAGCGGCACCACGGAGCTTTGCCGTGTCCACTGCTGATGGAAGGCGCAGGCGTTCCTTTTATAGGCAAAATCCGGGCTGGAAGTGTGGATGACGTCGCTGTGCTCGAAGAGGGTGCGCAGAAGGTAGTATCCACGTGCCACGACAGCAGCTCGCAGTGTGAAAAATGTACGCCGCCCGCGCACGGCAGTCGAAAGGCATCGGCAGAAGCTGGGTGACGATTGAAGCCGCTGTCTGCGCTTACTGCACGGCCCAAGGCGATGGAAAAGAATCCGGTAAGTACCTGCACAAATAGTGGCACATCAGTTGACATTGTCACCATGATTCAATAGCTTGTTCTCTGCAATAGCGCTGATCAATGATCAGAACATCATTTGATAAACCTATTCATTCGATGTATTATTGAATTGTAAAGTGAAGTAAATATTCATTGCTGAGTAACTGCCCAATAATACAAATCTGCTCCATCTTTGAAGATTCTCGTAAAAAGAAAATTTACAATCACTGTTCCCACATTGAGTGATTGATCATTACGCTCTGGCCCTACCTCATGTTAGCCGTACTTTTTAGCTGAGCTGGTAGACTGACTGCGCCGGTGATCCGGTGGCTCAGCGTTCGAAGCCCTAAGCAGAAAGAATTTTTCTTTAGATACGATGTTTCTAAAGAACAATTCTTTCTCGTCTAGCCTTCGAACGCTGAGACACCTGCTCACTGGCACAGACACCCTACCAGCGCAGCTAACCGGTATGGCTAGCATGAGGCAGGGCAGCTCCACTATGGCACCTCTGTTCCTTTCTTCTTTCACTCCCTCCTTTATCCCTTTCCTTACGGCGCAATTCAGGTTTCCAATGATGCATGAAACAGATACCGCACCATTTACTTTCTCCCCAAACCAATTATTAATTATTATTACGAAGTTTCTGTGCAAGCTTTTCTTTGTAGCCCTCTAGCAGCGCTTGGGTCGATGCCACTGAGCAATTACTCTCTTAGACTAAATACATTTTCACTGGTTGTGCTTTGAAAAGAAGACAAGCATTGACTGGGAAGTACACACGAGAAGAATTTTCTGGTAAGGTTAAATACCTGTAAGCATGTAGAAAGCTTTGCATCAATATATGCAGAAAATTTACTTTTGTAAAGAATTGAACATTGAGAGAAAACAAGGGTTTTCATCGTAACTACCATTTAACAAACAGGAAGTCTGAACTGACTTGCGCAGCTTCAAAGTCATAGTGGCCCCTCCTACCCGCGGTACGCATCCATTCTGTTCAAGCTCAGAAAATATACCTGTATACAGAAGATAACTTGTGCACCTAATGAATATACCGAACGCCAGCGATGACATCAACTACCCACTTCGCAATGAACAAATATTAACGAAGGTTCACTCTCGGCAGAATTTATTTTGGGACAATATGAGGGAGCCCGATGACAAGGGTTCGAAGGCCTTCAGTTCTCCAAATGTGGAGTAGCAGCGCCATGTCCAAACGGTAGCAGCTACTAATGTAGAAAGCGCATTGAAATGTAGTGAAATGCGCCGCACACAAATACGTAGGTAGATAAGTGCCTGCACACACAGATCCGAGTTAAAAACACAAACAGCAACACAGAAACCTCCATCATACTGCGAATGGAACCATCAACCTATTCCTACTGTTTTCTATGACCCTTCAAGAAACGCTCGAAGGTGCGCTGGGATTTTGAGTGATTGTAGTTAATTTCTAACCACTTGAGTGCGTGCTGCACAAAAAGTTTGGGCATCTTGCATTTTCTATTGACTCGCACAAGTGGCCATACAACTATTGTAGCCAAAAATTTCAATCTGCAAGCACACAGTTTGGAAGGGAAACCCGCAGAAGGTCAAATTTCAGTGCGAATGAAAACTGGTTATTGAGGAAAGCAAATATCCCAGTACCTGTCTGCCACATTTTATGGACACCCGAACCAAGCCTTTAGGGGAGGAATAATGGAGGTAGTGAAAGAAGACAGTGGAGGGCTGCGGAGTAATTTTATGTGGCGATCTTGAAGTGCACTGTTAGAACACGCAGCACGAGCGCCTTTTCATCTCCATTGAAACACTACTGCCGCGGTCGGGTTCGAACACGATGACAGTGAAGGAGTAAGGGGTTTTCAAAGAAATAATAATAAAAAGGAGGGAAAAGATTTTGCAAGCCCCGGCGTCTGCCATTAATACTGAAGCACCTGAGCTGGGGCAGCGGACATAAAGGATAGCAGGCAGAATGGAGAAATGAAATAAAAAAGGTGAGCGGACAGGAAGAGAGAATAGGAGAGGTAATATACACAAACTATTTACTCAATAAGAAATGCGTCCAGGTTGAGCGCGTGATTAGTTCGTGCTTGTGAAATAAAAAAAAATTAATGTGGATTAGCTCACCAATTCCAGGGTATACAAAGCGAAGGATATCGCCGTTCACAGTGTTCATTGGTGTTGGCGTTGACAATGTTCTAGGCAGCGATGGCTATGAGCAAAGGAAAGGCGCATATTTCGCTCCCTGTTTATGTGGAATCCTCATTCGTGATTTGATACGGGAGGCCCGGGTTCGAACCCGACCGCGGCGACTGCGTTTTTATGGAGGAAAAACGCTAAGGCGCCCGTGTGCTGTGTGATGTCAGTGCACGTTAAAGATCCCAAGGTGGTCGAAATATTTCCAGAGCCCTCCACTACGGCATCTCTTTCTTCCTTTCTTCTTTCACTCCATCCTTTATCCCTTCCTTGACGGCGCGGTTCAGGTGTCCTACGATATGAGACAGATACTGCGCCATTTCCTTTCCCCCCCAAAAAAACCAATTATTGATACGGGAGGGCTCGGTGGGAGGAGCGCGGTGAAGGCGGGGGACTGAGTCGGCTTCTTTTAAAGCCATCGGTCGTTAACGGGAAAGACACTCGCGGGCATTGCTTCAGGCACTGAGTTGAGTCCAAAACTTACATTGAACCCAAAAAAAGAAAAAAGCGCACTAAGTATTCAATACACTGAGAAGTCACGTAGGCCCCGCACCTTCGGTACTGCATGGCCGCCATTTTGAAGTTAGAAAATTAAAATACAGCCAACAGAAGAGTCACGTACACCATCGACTCGGTCCTGCAAGGCGGCACCTTGCAGGGGAGAAAATTTAGCAATATACCAAAGATGAAGGCTTCGGGCCTGTGAGGGGTGACTGAGTTTTTTTTAATTGGGTTTTTCGGAAAGGAAATGGCGCAGTATCTGTCTCATATATCGTTGGACACCTGAACCGCACCGTAAGAGAAGGGGGAAAGGAGGGAGTCAAAGAAGAAAGGAAGAAAGAGGTGCCGTAGTGGCGTGCTCCGGAATAATTTCGACCACCTGGGGATCTTTAACGTGCACTGACATCGCACAGCACATTGGCGCCTTAGCGTTTTGCCTCCATAAAAACGCATCCGCCACGGTCGGGTTCGAATACTGGAACTCCGGATCAGTAGTCGAGCGCTCTAACCACTGAGCAACGCGGCGGGTAGGAAAACAGTAAAGCACAGACAGAACAAGCAGCACGTACACCGCCACTAGCGGACCACGAGGGTTTAGCCTAGCCGGATGGAAACTTACCGGCGAAGATAACGTGCACGTTGCCGAGTTCTTGCACTGCCCTACCAAGGCGACGACATACGGGCGGGTCATAAAGGACCCCGTAGAATATCTGATAACGGTCCCAATTGGACTTATTTGAGGCTGTGACACTGCCCGTCCAGCCAGCGGTTTTCCCAGCGTTGCTGATCAGGAGGGCCCCCGGATCCTCCGTCCCGGAGGTCCTGCCTGCTGTCCTGCTGCCCGGCGCCGCGCTCCTGCCGTGGTCACCCGGGCGAAGCCATGGAGCGACCCTGCCCAGCTGTGCGCCATACCAAGGCGCAATGCCTTCTGTTCACTGTGCCCGAACCTGTTCCGGCCGACCGCCTCATCGACATCCTCGAGGAGGTGGTCGGAGTCCATAGGTTGACCTTCCTTCAGAACCTCAGAGGTTTGCGTTTCCTGGCCGCCGTAGCCTCCATAGCGCATGTTAACAAGATGCTGGCGACAGGCTGCCTGCTGATCGCCGGCAAAGAAGTACCGCTAGAACAGATGGGAGTTCCGGTGGTCCACGTGCCGGTTTACCTTCTTCCACCGTGCGTGAGCGACGCCGACCTGGTCGCCGCATTCGCGCCGTACGGGAAGGTCCGGCTGGTCACTGAGACGGCCTTCCTGAGCAAGAACAGCATCGGGAACGGGACCCCCCTCGTCAGGTTGGAGATGACCAAGTCTCCACCCAACTTCCTGACGGTGGCCGGGACTCGAGCGATGATCGAGTATCGCGGCATGAGGCGTGTCTGTTCCCGTTGCGGAGGAGAGGGGCACTTCGGTGCTGCCAGCAAGCAGGTGCGCTGCGGCCGGTGCGGCGCTTACGGGCACGTGGGTGCGGATTGCAGGCCTGTATGTAAGCGCTGCGGTGGGGCCCACCCCATGCCCGACTGCGTCCGGCCGCTTTCCTACGTGGCGGCGGTGGCATCTGGGCCTGCCAAGGCGCCCCAGGAGCCAGGGGATGAACCCGAACTGGTGCGGTCCCCTCAAGCGTATGGCTGCGTTTCCGGCGGCACGGCGGAGGAGGTTGCGGCGAGCCCTTTGGACCCTGTGGTCAAGCAGAACGACGCCGTGACGAGCCCCGCGGAGGCCCAGGTGGGGAGTGAGCTGACGGGCTCCTCGTCTTCGCAGTCGCCGACGGAGCAGTCGGAGGGCGCCTCTGACGCCGAGAGGTCGGCTTCGGCCGACTCCGACGACTCGCCGTCTCTTGTGGACCCCCCGAGCTTGGAGGTCTCGCTCTTCGAGGTGCCGATGGCACAGCAGCAGGACGGCTTCGAGACAGGCACTGAGTCGCCTGCCTCGCCCTCTCCCAGTGACGCCCTAAACACGCCGGTCAAGGGCGGCCAAAGCACCGACAGCGCGAGCGACTCGCGACCAAAGGCCCCACACATCCCGGTGGCTGTGGCCCCGCAAGCCCCGTGCGCCGCGAAATTGGTGCGAGCGAGGGTGCGGAAAACTCTGGTCTTGGACGACTTCAAACGCCCACACTCGTCAGGGTCTGATGGCGGCGCCACTCCTTCCGGCACCCCTGCGCCAAAGAAGGTGAAGACGGCGGGTGAGTAGGGCGTCCTTATGGAAGTCTCCTAAACGCCACGCATTCTCCATGGCGTCATCGCTCCGGCTTTAGGCCGTCTCGGCCTCCCTCCCTCTCTCTTGCGTGGCGGAGGCTTGTGCTCTGCCTTTCTGGTGCTCGCCCAGCGCAGCTATCTTATCGGTGCGCTGGCTGGACAGCATGGCTTGCGAACGATGGACTGTGCGTGTGTTGCGGTGTGTGTGTGCGCGAATGTGACTGTGTCTGTGTTTGCACAGCCGCTTGTGCCACACGGACCTTTCTGAGGCCCGTAATTATCAGCGCATCGTCGCCCGCCTGCTGCCACCTGAGTGCCGACAGCCGGAGCCCCAGCGCGGAGTTGCGCCGCGTCCTGGAGCGCTGCCCCTACGCCGGTGTTGGGTCTCGCCAAAAGACTTTGCCTGACGAACTTTACCGTGAGTCCGTATTGTTTTCCTTGTCTTTTAAGTTTCCATGTTTTGGTTTGTGGTCCGGGTTTTCTCCTCTGTATTTATAATGGCATCTTTTCATTTTGCTTTCTTTTACTTGCAAGGCTTTGGCCATCCCGATAAGCAGTGGGAGGTGCTCCACCTTGCGCGGGCACACCGGGTAGATATTTTGTTCTTGCAGGAATGCAATTTTCGCACTCCTGCCGACGTTTTGCATTTTCGTCCACGTTCTGATGTCGAAGCCTTCTTTTCCTTAACGGACTCGCGGTGTTGTGGCGTGGGCGTGATTTTCCTCTCACCGGCGTACAGGTCTGGTGCACATTGCAATTTTGGCATTGACGGGCGCGTCATTGTAGTGGATGTGTTTTTGGACGGCCGGAGGGTTCGCTTTGTTAACGTTTACGCACCAGTAACGCGTAGCTTGACGAACAATTTCTTCCGGTTGATCGCATCGTATTTTCTTGATGATGTGCCCCATACCTTGCTCGGGGATTTCAACTTTGTCCTCGACACGTTGCGTAATGTCGGGGGGCCTGGCCACGGTGCCTCTAACTACCATGCGAAGGAGCTGGGCAAACTCGTTCGCCAGCTCAGTCTCCAGAACGCGTGGGTCGCTCTATATGGCTATGACTTTGCCGCCACGCGTGCCCGCGGCCAGAGTGCGAGCAGGATAGACCGCGTCTACCTTCCCTCCGCTCTGGTTCCGAGTTTAACTGTTAGAGTGCGCGGTTGTGCCGTTCCCGCCGGAGCGCGTGAACTTAGCGATGATTTTCCATCTACGTCTCTTTGCGGGCTACGCCCGGTCGCGCCACCGGCCCCTCACGTGGCGCATGGATGCTTCCGTTTTACACGACACCTTGTGCCTTCGCGGAATTTCGTGCCGAGTTGGCGGCTTCAGTTGACGTGGTCGCACACTTTACTCCCGAAGTGTGGGACGCCTTGAAAGGTTCGTGGAGGGATGTGTTGATTCGGGCAGGGAGAGCTCGCCGTGCCGGTCTGACCGGCGCGCTTAACGACATCTTGCGCCGAATGCGCATTGTGAAGGCGGCCGGAGAACTGACTTTTGCCATGCGCGAATACCGCGGAAAAGGACAAACTGGATGTTTTAATCCGTAAAGGGATAGAAACAGCACTAGGTTTACCACCCTGTGCGCCAACAAACAAGATTTTGAGTCTCGGTGTTTCGAATACCCTCGAAGAGCTCATTGAGGCTGCAAGGACCTCGCAGTATCAGAGACTTTTACGCAGTCGTACTGGTCGCAGCATTCTGGAGAAGCTGGGGCACGAGCCTCGAGGGTGCTCGAGACGTACGGACCCGGTTCCTAGGCAGGTTAGGGACAGATAAAGATACCCCCACTCCCCAAAAACATGCATCCCATCTACCATGAGAGCCGTAGGAAGGAAAGAGCAGTAGCGTTGCAAGCCCGCTTTCAGGGTAGACAGGATGTCTTGTATACGGATGCCGCGCAATGCACAAACAGTTCGGGGCACATTTCGGTAGCCACTAGGGAAAACGGAGGCCCGGTAGCGTGCTGCAGCACCAGACACTCGACAGTAACGGAGGCGGAAGAGTTGGCCGTTGCGCTGGCTCTAACTCAACAACAGGTTAAAATTATCGTGAGTGACTCAAAATCAGCGATTAGAAACTTTGACGCGGGCTGCATTTCAGCTACAGCAGCACGAGTGTTGGCCGGCAGTCCACCACCGGCAGAACTGGTAGCGCTCATCTGGACACCCGTGCACCAAGGGTTGAGGGGAAACGAGAAAGCGCACGCACTGGCCCGAGGATTAGCTACTTTCCGGGATCCCAGTGGCGTCTTGTGCACAACCCCTTCCCCCTCGCGCGATGAGGAGCTCCTACAGTTCGAAGACGAACTTAACACGCATCAGGAAATCCTAAACCATTACAAATTAGGCCGAGCGGTACTTCCAAAAGCAAGTAAGCAGCTAACCAAAAACGAAGAGGTTGCGTGGCGCAAGCTCCAAACCGGATTATTCCCTAACCCTCAGCTTTATAGCAAGTGGCACCCTGAGATTTTCAGCCCCAGGTGCAAACGTTGCGACGGCATAGCGGACATGATCCATATGGTAGTGACATATCCGAGCTTTGGACAACTAGACCGAACAGATGAGTCCTGGGAGGCACTCCTTCACAACGAGGACGAAACTGAACAACGTGAAGTCATCCGTCTCGCCCTTGCCGCTGCTGAGATCCAAGAGATCCCGGTCGACGGCTGAGGGGGAGGACATAGCTGGGACCGAGCGGCGCCTCGGTCCCAGCCATGTCGGGACCGGGTGCTAATAAATGTTATTTCTCTCTCTCTCTCTCTAGACACTTTGCGCGTGCGCTACCACCGCGTCGTGGAGGAAAGTGCTCGTGCGTCTCGTTTGGCGGGCGGCTGTCGACTGCCGCTGGATGATGTCGCCGACCTAGCTTATGCACGCTCCTTTAGTCGGAGGAACGCGCGTCCGCCACGCATCGAGCAAGTGTCTCTCGAAGACGGCGCGACTTCGTCGGCGCCTTACGAGACTCAGCGTGTTTTCGCATCGCGTTTTGTGGCAGTGCTATCGACGCGAGGTCAGTCAATTGAGGACTTTGAAGGAGCGGTCGCTACCTTTTCCGGTTCGCTTCCCCAGCTCTCAGACTACGCCTGCGGCGCACTTTGTTCCCCAGCAACGTTACAGGAAGTTCTCGCAGCCATGCGGGCGATGAACCAGTCCACCGCTCCCGGACCAGGCTGTTTAGTGGCAGGCTTTTATTCGGGTTTTGTTGACATCCTCGCGAGCTTGCTGCTCCGGCTGGGGAATAGCCTTTTCGTGTCGCGGCAGAAACCAGCTTCTTTCAGTGTGGACCGGATATTGTTGTTGTTGAAGGATAACATGCCACCTTCGCACCTTGGGTGCTGGAGGCCCATTACTCTCCTTAGCAGCGACTACAAGCTCGTCGCCACGCTACTAGTTAGGCGGTTGCGGGTCTTTTTGGGCAATCTAGTCAGCCCCTTCCAATCTTGTGCCATTCCGGGCCGATCTGTCTTCGCCTCTTTGACGTTAACGCGGGACGTATTCGCTTACGCCTGCGCGAAACGGGTCAGCGGTGTCTTCGTATCGCTCCATCAGGCCAAAGCATTTGACAGCGTGGAGCACGCCGTGCACGGTGCTGCGCTGCTTTGGCCTGCCGGAAAAGTTCGTCCAGGCCGAGCAGGTACTATACTGCAGCCGGACAAGCCAGCTGTTCAGGAACGGCACTTTTGCCGGTGAGTTCGCAGTGACGCGTGGAGTGCGGCAGGGGTGCCCGCTTTCGCCGGCCCTCTTTGTGCTGTCACTCGACCCGCTCTAACGGAGGGCAGTATTGGACAGACACATTCGCGGCTTCCCCATGGTTCGCCAGTAGTCTGTCGTTGTCTCCACCTACGCGGATGACATTTCTGTCTTTGCCAGGGACAGAGACAGCTTCCTGGCTTTCCTGCGCATATTCGAGGAGTACGCTTCTCTCTCAGGCGCCCCGCCTCAACCCGACCAAGAGTAGTGCACTCGCCTTTGGTTCCTTTCGGGGTCCCCTGCCCGCGGCGGTGCCCTTCATTGACGCAGTGCGAATTCTGGGGGTCTTGTTCGAGCCGGGTTGAGTCTCGCCCCGCGCCTGGGACGAGGCAGTGTCACGGGTCACCTCGGCCCTCTCGGATGCAGCCCCTTTCTGCCTTTCATTAAGGGCCAGGGTCGAGGTGGTCAAGACTCGTGCGAACGCCTTCGCCATGTACGTCTCGCGCGTCGCGATAATTCCGCGCCGTACTGCAGCCCGTCTCGCTTCGCTTGTGGGCACTTTTGTGTGGGACGGCAAGACACCTCTCGTCGTTCGCCCCCTGCTGTCTCTACCAACGTGTAGGGGAGCCTTTGGCTCCCCTGTATCCAGACCGTGTCACGAGCGTTGGCAGCCAGGCTTGTGAGCTCCCTTCTGGGCAAGAGTGGTTCCTAGGACGGTCCTTGTTGGCCTATTGGCCTAGCACAGGTCGACGTGCGTTTCGCTCGGACAGGTACCTCGGTCCGCGGGCCGAGAGGCCGTCCGCGTATTACCGCGCTGTCGAAGGTTTCAAGCAGGCACTGGACGCCGACCTCCCGGAGGTAGACCTTTCGGATACGGCGCCCATGGCCATCAGCTAGCAAATCTCGTGCGCCCGCCTCTCTGAGGATGAGGCGCGAAGGACAACCACATCTGAATGGACGGACTGCGCGACGGGCCGCTAGCCCAGTGAGGTGGCGGATTTAGAGGGGCATAGGCGTTGGGGCGTCCTTCCCAGGCACCAACGCCTATCCGCCTGAGGAGTTGTGCCAAATGACCAGTGCGCCAATTGTGGTGTGACAGAAAGCCGGTCGCAGGTTTTTTTAATGTTTTGTGGCGCGGACGATGTGGCGCCTTGTATATAAAATGTACAGCATTCGAAGTGTTCGTGGCGCAAGGCGACAGCCTGGTCTTTATTCTAAGCTGGTGGTGGCCGCCACCATGAATGTATTGTGGTGGCGGCGCTGCCTCGCTGAGGCACGACGACCCGCGGCTCGTGCAATGTATCCGGCGCTTCAGACTCTCCGCCTCGTCATTTGGAAGTAACTCTCTGACCAGTTAGATACAGATGGCGAGGCGAGGTTCCTGCGGCGTTGGCATGCGCGTTTCTTTGTGGTACGCCGGGGAAGCTTGAGATGCCACTTCTATTATACAAACCCCTCTTATCTTTTCACCTTGTTTATTTTTTTCATGCAGTTGGTTTTGTGTGCTTTGCTCTTGTAGCAACTGTGCATGGTGCCCTCTGTCAAGCACCTTGGGTGTTTTTTTTGGTGGGATCAGCAGATGCCCGACAAGAGTACCTTGTACATGTTCAAGAGATTACGATTCGATGGTTCTCTTTGTTTAACTAGTGGCCTGGAATTGTGAACGCTTTTTCCAACATGTCTGTTTGATTGCTAATTTTACGGAGCCGACTCCCTAGGATGTGTGTGCGTGAGTGCACGTTCTTTTGTACGGATCTGACTGTACGGAATAAACTTCTCTATGTGGACTTATTTTTGGAAATGTGGCGGAGTGCTTGAAGGTTGCTTCACTTCCGCCACCAGTTGGCCCGGTATTGCACATCATCCGGGATCAGCCTTGTCTTTAGCGCGTCTGTACTATTCTGTCTTTCTATCCCATCTTTAAACTCTCCTACTATCTGCACGTGGTAGCGATTGTGGCTCAGCTTGAGCCAGTGAGCAGGCCTGTGCACTTTTCTTTTCTTACTGCCTGGCAACAACAACAGACAAACAGACCCCAGTTAATTTACACTGCAACCATAGTTCACCAGAGTTCACAGATTTACGGGTTCTGCTTTCGGGCTCTCAATTGCGTGCACGCTGTGGAGGCAGACATCGCGCTCGCCTTTGCAGATCCTGGCTTTAGAATAATCACTACAAATTTGTGCCACGCCTGTATCAGCCGCCTCACAGCGGAGGTATCATCCTTGGCCTACCCTCTCTAGAACCGAACATTCGGTGACAGCGACCGCAGCCTCAAACACATCATCAGAGATGAATGGATAGATGGAAACAACGTTAATTAAAAAAAGGAAAGAAAAAATCTTCAAGGGTGGTTTCCTACTGGTCCAGGAGTCCACGGGCTTGTGCCTCACATAAGTCCCGATCCACCAGCCATTTCTGGCCGGCGGGCTGAGCGGTCCCTAAAGCAGCCTCCTTGAAGAATGAGTTTGATTGGGGATGGGGTACTGCCTGTGGGGAAGGACATTCCCAAAGGCAGTGGAAAAGTGGATCTGGGCACGCCACAGGTGTGACAAAGAGGAGAAAAGGTGGCGTGAGAACATGAGGGACGCCAGGGTGAAATAAAGCAGCCCGTCTGTAATTGTCGCCATGTGGCGCGGGATAAGGGCGACAAATTACTGTGGGGTGGTGGTAATGTCATCCGGCTCAGTTTGTAGAATGCGGTGATTTGATGATATGTATAAAGGACCGATGGGGCCTCTTGCGCAGGGTTGGGTGCCCTATCGCCCGTGTTCAAGGAGGAGAGTTCTCGGGCCATCGCATGAACGCGCTCATTACCGGGGATCGACGCATGCCCAGGGATCCCCGACAGAGTAACCGTTCGGTCGAGAGAGGTGGCTGTGGCAAGAATACAGTTTGTGGCCGGCGTCACCATGTCCTTTAGGTAGTGGAGGTATGCGGCCTGAGAATCTGTGCAAATTTCGGTTATGTTTTTTTCAATGGTGGAGTGGGCCAGCGTATGTGCGATGGTGGCTCTTTCCGCCCCTGCAGGTGAATTAGTTCGGACAGTGGCGGCGGCCCCCATAGTGCCGTCTTCTTAGGCTTCGACTGCCGTGAAGAATCGTGCTTTAGAATTTTCTGCCCCGTCGACATAAAGGATATCGGAGCGGTTGTTGTACGCCTACCCTGATGGAGGCTAGCGCTCATATTGCGCGGTAGGGACTTCTGATATATGTGATCCTGCATGCGCAGAGAAATCATGTAAGGTTTAGGACTTGTTGGGGTTGGAATGGGTGGATTGAGACGAAGCTGTCGCAAAAAGCATTGTCCTATTTCCGTGCGACTCAGGCAGACTAATTGGCTGGTGCGGAGAGCGTCTATTAATTCGATCATGGTATTGTGGGTACCAGTGGCCAGGAGGGGTTTCGTGCTAACCGTCCGTGGAAGACGTAGGGCGGATGTGACAGCCGTGCGTACTAGGATGTCTGCCTGTTGTGCTTGGCGCTGACCGAGTATTGGTATGAGAGGTGGTATGTAATGCGGCTGATGTTTATCGCATTTGTCATATTGAGGGTCTCGCGCTCAGACTGCCCATGATTGCGTGCTGCCATCCGCTTCATTAGTCAAGCCACCCGTTTGGTCTGTCTTTGCAAGAGCTAAAGGGTAGGGGTAGCATCGTGTGTTTTGTTAATGAGAAGGCCGAGAATCTTCACCTGAGACACAATGGGGACTGGATTCCCGTACATGTGCAGTTCAATGCGGGGAGTGGTCACTGGGGAAGGGTTTCAGCTGCAAGAGTTTCGATTTATTTTGAGAGCAACGGAGTCCTGGGATTGCTTATTGGGTGGCGTTGATGTCTATGCCTGATTGCAGGATATCTTGGGCTGTTTCACTGGATCCTCCCATTGTCCAGAGTGTTATATCATCTGCGTAATGGCTGTGTGACCTCCCCGCGAACCTCTACAACAAGCGCCTCCTGGGGCTGGGCATGGTGATAACATTTCGGGAGCTCCGGGAAGCCCATTTGACCAACCGATTTACACGTTTCTCGAAGACATCGTAGGGTCGCCGCCTCTTTGCTCGAACCACATCCAACATACCACTCTCATAGAAGAGTGCATACGTATTACATCCCACAAGAGAAGAGCCCTCCACGTGCGCCCTCTCCCGCGAACATGAATCGTGAAGACCATAATGGCCGGCGCCTGGCGCTGGCGCAAGCCCTGGCCTGTCACTATGGATCGAAACCCGGCGTACTCTACATGTATGCCTACGGCCCCACCATGGAGGATGGCACACGGCCGCAGTCGTCCACAAATCCAAAGCGGCGTGCACTGACATCGCACAGCACACGGGCGCCTTAGCGTTTTTCCTCCCCTTAGCGTTTTATGGAGGAACAACGCTAAAGCGCCTGTGTGCTGTGCGATGTCAGTGCACGTTCAAGGTCCCCAGGTGGTCGAAATTATTCCGGAGCCCTCCACTACGGCACCTATTCTTCCTTTCTTCTTTCACTCCCTCCTTTAACCCTTCCTTTACGGCGCGGTTCAGGTGTCCAAAGATATATGAGACAGATACTGCGCCATTTCCTTTCCCCAAAAACCAATTATTAATTATTAATTAACGGTCTTCCTTTCGGTGCTCGTGCACAACACAGGCGGAGGAGGTCGCCATTGCGTTGGCTGCATCTCAGCGCACTTCCAAGACAATTATTTCTGACTCTCGAGAGTCTTGTCGGATCGTCGAGCAGGGCTGGGTACCGTGCCTCGCCTACCGCTTTCTCAAAAACAGCGTCTACACAGGGGACCCCGCACACTTGAATATCGTTATGTATCCTGCTCACATGGGCCTCGTGGGAAATGAGGCAGCTGACGCCGCAGCCCGCGCGCTCTCTCACCTTTCATTCCCCTCCGACCCGGCGATAATAATAATAATAATTAATAATTGGTTTTGGGGGAAAGGAAATGGCACAGTGTCTGTCTCCTATATCATTGGACACCTGAAACGCGCCGTAAGGGAAGGGATAAAGGAGAGAGTGAAAGAAGAAAGAAAGAAGAGGTGCTGTTGTGGAGGGCTCCGGAAAAATTTCGACCACCTAGGGATCTTTCTTGAAGAACATGCTTAGTGGAATAAATGGAAAGCTGTGGCTTGAAGCAAACCATACATGTTCTGATCTGCAGTTATCGATCCGTTGCTGCGTTTCAATACTCGATTGTTTATCAGCAGAAGCTTAGAAACACTCCTTCACCGCTTTCGTTCATGAAGGGTTTACATGAAGCACTTTCTTAATTGAACTGTTCGCGCTGACAGTTCAAGGTGTGCGTGTTGCCAAGAAAATGAGAATGTGGCTGGCCTCTTATTGAGTTGCCGAGTGCACGACAACGTCAGGTCGCGATTGAAGAGAGACTTGAGCACTCTTGTCGAAAGACCCTCTAGTCTACGAAAGCTCTTATGCCCGTGGCCGACATAGAAATGCAAAAGCAGCACTTCTGGCATTGATAGCTTTCCTTGAGGACAGCAGCATCCTTGGGAAACGCTAGCTTAGAATAGGAGTCAATGCAAGAGTGCTTACCTCTCTGCGAGTGAGTGCTTCAATATCTGTTATTTGCTTATGCTATTTTTGCTGCAAACAAATTTCTTCTTATTTTTTTCTTTTGATTGAATGATTCAAAAGCGTAGTTATTTACTTTTGCTGCGTTTACTGAAAGTAAGCTTACTTTTTGTTAACCAGTCCGTGTTTATTCATATCTCTTGTCCATATTGTGTTGTGTACTGTTATCTTAAATTTCAAGGCGTTTTTCTTTGCACAATAATGTTACTTCTCCTGACGCTTGAACTTAATAATAATAATTGATTTTAGAGGAAAGGAAACGGTGCAGTATTTGTCTCATATATCGTTGGACGCTTGAACTTTGTTTTGTGTTTTGTATACTGTTTCTATGTCCTTCATGTTACGTAGAATTGTACATCGTCGGATCAAGTGGCTGCTATGAATTAGTGAAAAGCAGTAACCGGAGCCGCTATGCAGCACTAACCTCTCCTTGATTGTTCAAGTAAACAAAAAACGCGCACAACTGGCTCCCTGAGACAGTGAACGCCTCAGGAGCGCTTTGAGGTACGTGGCCGTAAAAAGAGAGAGGGGGGATGTAGACAACATGCATCAGAGCTAGCAACGTTGTATCAGACACGCGGCAGCGAAGCTATAGGCCGCAGCGTACATAGGGTGACCAACCTCGTGCCATCAACCACTATTTAACTACCACCTGCCACGGTTTCAGGGTGAGTGCACTGCCTATCCAGTGTTCGGAACTCACTTAAGCCTCTTTTAGCGGCCCGATACACAAGAGCTTTTGCTCTCTACCTAGGTCTAGGAGTAGGTGAAACGCAGCTCTGCGAACCACTGCCGTAGTCTCCACTGCGTTGCATGCTATGCATGAAACGGAGTATAATAATGCTTGCGTATTAATAAACACATAATAAATTGTCAAAGCGCCAAGCGCACTGCGTGCATCGAAATAATTACAGGCATCGATCGCAGCAAAAAAGAACATTTATGCAAAGCAAACAAACAACTAAACAAAGGCTAAATATGTAAGTGAAAATCACTGCCACGTTATTAGCTCCAACCTGAGCTCGGGCTTTATTACATTTCAACGCTACACCTGGGCCGATGCTCGTAAACAGTGCGCAGTAAGCTAGCGGTAACATAAACCATGCGCTTCCAAATGAAGATGTTTTAATAGTTTTACGCTTCGGCTGAATTAGTAAATGCGACTTTATGGGAGAGCACGATGACAAGGTCCAGAAGGTTAACTTTAATTGACTTTTGAATTTAAGCGTAACTGGGTATTTTTTATATACGTCCGCACTACCCAACAGACTCGAGCTCACAGCAACTGGACCAATTCAGCCCTTCTGGCGATGCAGCCTATGCCAATGCACAAAACGGTTGAAGGGGCACTGGCAGTTTAATAAATATAGTTATAATTTTCAAAGTTTTATCAGTGACTCAGCGCAAGCTGCGTAATATATATATATATATCTTAGCATCACGTTCTCTATTAATTTTTAATCCAACGTTTGCACAGTTATCAACACTGTCACACATCTAGTAGAACATTGCAAGATTAACGCACTCAAGTTGGGAAGTGAAAGCACATTAGCGGTTTCACTTCTAAGCCGTGTAAAATTCCGTGATATTTTGTTATTCACGAAACGCTAAGGCGCCCGTGTGCTGTGCGATGCCAGTGCATGTTAAACATCCCCAGGAGGCCGAAATTATTCTGGAGCCATTCACTACGGCGCCTCTCTCTTCCTTTCTTCTTTTACTCCCTCCCTTATCCCTTTCTCTTACGGGGCGGTTCAGGTGTCCAACGTTATATGAGACACACGCTGCGCCATTTCCTTTCCCCAAAACCAATTAATATTCATTTTGTCATTACCAAAGGAAAGGGACTTTGACTGTATTTCTTTTCGATGAGAAGCTGAACTACTCTAGATGAAATGAAGAAAGGAAGGAAGAAGGGAGTGATAGAAGAGAGAAAGAGGCGACGAAGTGGGGAGGCGGTGGTGCTCAAAACCTTTATTCAGTCGAGAGTTTAATAATAATATTAATTGGTTTTAGAGGGAAAGGAAATGGCGCAGTATCTGTCTCATATATCTTTAGACACCTGACCCGCGTCGTAAGGGAAGGGATAAAGGAGGGAGTGAAAGAAGAAAGGAATAAAGAGGTGCCGTAGTGGAGGGCTCCGGAATAATTTCGACCACCTGGGCATCTTTAACGTGCGCTGACATCGCACAGCACACGGGCGCCTTAGCGTTTTTCCTCCATAAAAACGCAGCCGCCGCGGTCGGGTTCGAACCCGGGAAGTCGAGTTTGCAAGCAAAAAAAAATTACATTATTTTTTTCTGTTTGGTCGAGAGTTTGCAAGGAAAAAAATAATGTACATTAGCTCAGCTAGTGCAGGGTATACAAAGCGATAGGTGTCGGCGTTCACTGTGTTCATTGGCATTGGCGTTGACAATGTTCTAGACGATCATGGCTTTGTCGAAAGGGAGGGCGCCTTACTGGCTCGCTGGCTATGCGGATTCCTCTTCTTTCTTTGATACATGTGGCGGTGGTGAGAGAGCGAGATGTGGCCGGAATGCATTAGCGCTGAAAGCGTTGTGGCTGACATCCAGCACTGCAGCAATAGCTAGGCCGCAGCTTTCATTTGGTGATCAATCTCTTGCGATTAACCATTAACTGCATGCTCCCAGGAAGGCCGGGAGGGGGCGCTGCCTAACCAGAGTGCGGAACGCAATCAGAGCAGGTTTTGGCGTTCAGCACCAACGCCATGCATATGAAACCGAGACTGCGCTCTCCACTCACCCGCGAAGCCGGATTGCGCCTTTCTTTCCATGAAAATGAACGTCTTTTGCAAAGCTCTCAACGGCAATGGACTCTATGAACGCCGTCGGCTAACTTTTTTTGTTTGGTTTTTGAGGAATGGAAATGGAACAGTAACCATTTCACATATCTCGGTGGAAACCCGAACAGCGCCGTAAAGAAAGGGATAAAGGAGGCAAGGAAAGAAGAAATAGAAAAGTGAAAATTCAAAGTTGGATTTTTATGAAGGGCGCCACACTGCCGAAACACCCGTGGTTCGGTGCTACTAGTTCCGCATGCACAGTAGTAACTAGGGAGCGAGCCAGAGAGAAATATCCGCAACGAGGCGCGCATTGTGACGTCATGTGCCTCCTCGGTGCACCGCCACAGCGAAATCGCAAGTTTGCGGTTTTCGCTTTAAAACTGAAAATTGAAAGGCGCCCGTGTGCTCTGCGATGTCTGTGCACGTTAAAGATCCCTAGATGGTTTAAATTTTTCTGGAGCCCTCTACAAATGCACCTCTGCCTTTCTTCTTTCAATTCCTCCTTTATCTCTTCCCTTACGGCGCGGTTCAGGTGACGAGGAGATACGGGACAGACACTGCGCCACTTCCTTTCCCAAAAACCGATTACTTTTATTATTATAAGCTGCTTTTGGAGGAAAGGCGCGGCGCTGTGCAGCTTCGGAACACCTATGGCTCGGTGCTACTAGTAGTGACTAGGGAGCGAGAAAGAGAAAGAAATATCAGCGGCGAGGCACGCGTTGTGACGTCATACGCCTTCTCGGAGTACCGCCACTGCGATATCGCTAGTTTGCGGCCCGGAAAGCATTCGCTTTAAAAGGGGCAATTTACATAAGTGGGGCCTTTAGTCCGGCACCGCGCTGGACGGGGCCGCTACTCGCGCCCGTTGGACGATTGCCCTTTGAGATTCCAGCCACGAGCAGTTGAGCATGGCTGCTTACCATTCCACTCAGGAAGGGGCAGGGTTTGGGGGAAGGGAAGGATTTTTTTGACATGGGGACGTTATTGGGCACTTTCCCACAGTGAGGGGGCTGATATGTGTGGAAAACATTTATGGGCAGATACACTTTCAGGAGGTTATGCATGAACTGACGCAGTGGAGGTCAGCCCTTAAGACTACTAGGTGGAGGTCCTTAGTTAAGGACCCTAGTGGCGTCGGCCACCGCCCGGACTCCCCCGACCAAAACCCGAGGGGCCTCCAGTTCACAGCAGCCGAGCAGAGTCGGTTCCGGTATGCTCCCTGGTTGGGGTGGGCTGTGGGGAGATAGCAGTGTTTGAGGGACAGGAATGAGGGGATACACACACAGAGGGCAGCACCCATCCATAACGAAGCCAAAATGTTGCGCAATTGCAGGACAGAACAACGTTGTGGCCTGCAGGCGCCTGAGTGATCGCTCATCGGCTTTACTCAAGCCCTTAGCATGCAACGGGGAGATCCGATGCCATTCGCAATTACAAAATTTTCACGAACTGTCTGTCTGTCTGTCTGTCTGTTGTTGCCAGGAAGAAAGAAAAGGAAAGTGCACAGGCCTGCTCACTGGCTCAAGCCGAGCCACAATCGCTACAACGTGCAAATAGTAGGAGTTGAAAGATGGAATAGAAAGATAGGATAGTAAAGACGCGCTAAAGACACGGCCGATCCCGGAAGCAGTGCAATACCGGGCCAACCGGTGGCAGAAGTGAAGCAACCTTTTCTACGTTGTCCGAACATTCATGAAGCGCAGAAGAGGCTGCCTACTCTTTTGCTGGTTGAGCATGGTTGAGGTGCCCGGTGGGTATGCGTACAGGTGGCCGCATCCGCCGCCTCGTTGCCTCTAGGGCCCTGATGGTGGTGGTGGCAGTGGTTTTATTAAAAATAATATTAAAAAGGAAGGAAAAGATTTTCGCTAGCCCTGGCATCTGCCATCGATACTGAAGCACCTGAGCTGGGGCAGCGGAAATTAAGGATAGCAGGCAGAATGGAGAAATGAATTGAAAGAGGTGACGGGAAAGGAAGAGAGGATAGGGAGAGAAGTGATATGTACTAACTATTTACACAATAAGAAATGTGTCCAGGTTGTGCGCATGATTAGTTCATTTTAGACGAATTAAATCACACACGCGCGCAGCACTGTGTTGGTTACAACTGGAGTGGGGCGTCCAGTTATTAAATGTTCAAGGTAGAACTCGCGGAGCGCTCGGTAACTGCGTGTAACTTCCTGACGGAGAACAGACGGGATGTGAAGCCAGTGTGCTAGAGGAATGCACAGAAGCTCACCAAAGTTCGCTCACGAATGCGCGCACTGCCCTGCGGCCACAATAGCGTCTTGATGGAGTCTTGTAGTGTGCCTTGCTCCCTATACGGCGCGAGCATATCGCGATGAGCATCGGCGAACGCGGCACAGTGCAGGAGCAGGTGTTCTAGTGTTTGCACTGCACCGCATCCGTCACACACATCACTCGTCGCGATTCCGTGACGCACCCGTCGTTCCCCGGGTCACACGCAGCCAATGCGTGCGCGGAGGATCATTGCACGTTGTGACCGCGCAAGTGCGCGACAGCCGGTGACACTGTCGATGCGCTCACCTCCCGCGATGCGTGGGTCGGGGTGCTGCTTTCGGAGATGGTCGTGGATGGCCGCACGCACGTCCTCCAGCGCGAGGGGCAGATCGCTGGCAGGTAGTTGGTATGCAGCGGTCGCGAGGTAGTCAGCTTCTTCGTAGCCGGCGATGCCGCCGTGACCGGCACCCACTGTGCACGCACGGCACAACCTCTCTGCGCGAGGCGCTCGATGCCCGAGCGAATTTCCCGCACTAGTGGAGTGCCGCGGCCGTTAGATTGCAGGCGGCTGATGGCGGCGCCGGAGTCGCACAGCAGAGCACTCCTGGGCGGCGGATGGCCGAGGGTGAGCAGCAGGTCCAGCCCGAGCCGGATCCCCATCAACTCCGCCGTGGTGGAGGCGCCCAGGAAGGCTGCGTGTTGCTGACTGTGCAGTCGCAGAGCGGGGATGGTGGCCGCCGCAGCAAGGGAGCAGCTGTTGCGGGCCACTGAGCCGTCGGTGTACATGAGGAGATGGTTCTGGAGCTCCTCGTGTATGACGGCTCTGGCCAGCTGCTGCACAGCACAGAGGGATGTGCTCCGCTTTCCCGCAATGCCGACGACCTCACGCTGTACCTCCGAGGCAGCAGGCCAGGGCGCGAAGGAGCCGTAGGGGGGTGGGCCTTGTGTGAATTGCTCATACTCGAGCAGCGCTGCGCCCATTCGCGAGCGCGGGTGTGAATGCATACGCTGCAGCAGCGAGCCGCCGTCCGGTGCGCGGTTAATTCGGTCCACGTGATTCAATGCCCTGCGCGCTGCTTGGAGGTCAAGTGGCCAGGCTCCTGCCTCGGCCAACGTTACTGCGCACTGCGAGTTTTTGGACAGGCCTAGGCACACGCGCAGGGACTCGTGGTGCTGAAGCTCGAGTTTCTTCCAGCACGGCTTGCGCACCGTGACGAGCGGCAGCGCATAGAGCACCGCCCCCAAAGCTGCGACATTGTATAGACGCAGCGCGGCTTGCTGGGAGATGCCCTGGCCTCGAGCGGTGAGCTTGTGCACGGCGGCGGTGATCCTCTTCATCTGCAGACAGGCCTTGGTCGCCGCGGTGCGGAAGAAAAGGCGCCAGTCCATGTCCAGGCCAGGGTACCGCAACGATTTATGCCATGGAATCGGAGTCCCGTCCAGTGACAGTGGCGCAAGGTGCGCGCGCGAGCGCGAAACGCAGGCTATTGCCACCGGTTTGTCCGCGCTCAGCGACAGACGAAGGCCGCACAAGCTGGCATCTATTGCGGTCAGGGCTCCCTGAAGGCACCCGGCACGCGGAACGCCTCGCCCGGTGGTCTCCGGCACCACAGAGCTATGTCGCCTGCATATATGGAAAAGTACACATGGTGTCAGCCGCTCGTGGGGAGTGAGGCCGGCACCACCAACATGGCCAAATTAAACAGAAATGGTCATGATACAGAGCCCTGCGGCACGCCCATGTCCTCCGGGCGAGGCTTGGAGAGCTTATCCCCTACTTGTACGCGCATGGTGCGCCCGCTCAGGAAGCCATGAACGTATCGCAAAAGACGCCCGCTCACACCAGTCCCCTCAAGCACCGCGAGAGTTGGTGCGCGGTGAACGTTTTCAAAAGCGCCCGAGACGTCCAGTAGTAGCAGCAGCGCAACCTGGCCTGCCCCCCTGGCATGCTTCAGCGCTGTAACAACGTCCGATATAGAATCAGCAGTGCACCGAATACCACGGAAACCCGTCTGCCGCTCGTCAAACAAATCAGCCTCCGCGGCCCACTAGTTCAGAAGCTGCAACGCCATATGCTCCATGAGCTTACCTGCCGCCGATGTTAATGCCACTGGCCGGTATCCACTCAGCTCCGTAGGTGGGCGCCCTGCCTTTCGGATGGGACAAACGACCGCGGTTCGCCAATCCTCCGGTACCTCCGCGCGTTCCCATACCAGGTTGATCTGCTGCAGGAGAATCTGTCGTTGCTGCGCATTCAGGTTTCGCAGCATCTGGTATGTCACCCCGTCCGGTCCGGGCGCCGAGCGGCAGCGGCAGCGCTGCAGCGCATTGTTCAGTTCCGCCGCAGTGAACGGCGCATCACATGGACATTCCGAGGGCTGGAGCAGCTATGATAGCGGCGTTTGCGGGGCTGGGCGGCGCGAATCGATCGGCAAACCGCTCTGCCAATTCTACAAAGCTTAGCCCGCTGGAAATTGCGAGTGCGGCCAGCGGTTGACGGATTGCCTGTAGTTCGATAATGCGCCGCAGGGTGTCAAACAGCCTCCGCGAGCTGACATCTTCCTCCATCCTTTGGCATAGTGAAGCCCACTGCCGGCGGTATAGCCTGTTGGTGTGGCGGAGCGCTGCTGCGTCCAAGCGGTTGTAGACAGTCCAGTCGGCAGCTGTGTCAGTCCGTCGCGCCCGTCGCTCTGCGCGATCTCTCTTCTCGCGCAGATTGTGCAGCTTCAAATCAGGTGTGGGCTGCCCTGCCCTTTCCTTTGCTCGCTGGGTGGCTTCGAGAGCGCTTCGGACTAGACTTGAAAAGAAATCTGCGCCAGTGGCCGCCGCCTCGTCGACCGCCCGCCTGAACGCACTCCAGTTCGTAATGGAGTAGGCACGCTTGGGGCGCGCCTCCAAAACAGTGCGTTCGATTAGGATGGAGTAATGATCCGAGCCCCAGAGAGATGGTGATCGGCGCCCTGTCGCCTCGATGCCTCTGGATGCGAAGGCAACGTCGATGCAGGAGCCGGTTGTTCCGCGTCGTCGAAAGGTGGGCTCACCGGTTTTCAAGGGGGTGAGTCCCAGCTGCGTTGCTGCGTTGTGCAGGTCGTCTCCACGCGCGGAGTGCCGCGCACTGCCCCACGCACTATTGTGGGCGTTAAAATCACCACAGATGATTTGACGCGGGGCACAGCACGAAATTACAGCGCGTTCCACGCGACAGCTGGACGCACATAAACTCTGGCCACCGACGTGTCAACACCACCGACGGGCACTGTCACAACCACGCACTCCTGGGCGTCAGATGTCGCCGCCGACGAGGGTGTGCTGGACGTCCTGCCGCACGTATTACGCGCACATTGATTTCCCGGGGCGATGAGATGTGTCACAACAGGGCACTGCGGCACAGGTGGGTTCCTCGCACGTGGTGGCTGAGTGGTAGCCAATGTAGATAGGTAGCCGCATCTGGGGCTTCCCGTCATATAAACGTACGTACGTCTCCTGCAGCGCGATAAGTTCCGGCGAATCCTGTGCGATGCGAACTCGCATTTCGGCGTACCGCGCCGCAAGTGAGCGCACATTCCACTGCAGGATGGATGGTATGCGGGAGGGAGTCCGGCGGGTAGCCATCATGCTGGCTTATCTGTGCGGGAGCACCCGCAGCTTCTAAGCAAGCCCAGTGTCCATCGGTGCCCTCCGGGAAAAGTGCACTGAGGGCGCGCAACGCCAGCTTTAGGCGCGTGATCTCCGCGTCCTGTGCGTCAGGGGGCTGGCCATGAGAAGCGGCCGCAGGCTCGGGCCGCGCTGTTCGGGACGCCCGGCAACCGGATCGCCGCTGCTGCTGCCGCCGCTGCCGTTGCTTCGGTGACTGCTGCTGGGGTGTTCCCCTGACGGCCTGCGCATAAGAAAGTGCGCGCGGCGTCTGCTGATGTTGCTGGGCTAGGGCCGCTGTCTCAGCCTGGACGACGGCTCGGACAACCCGCCTGGACATCGGTGCCATGGATGTTGCCATTAAAGTGGCCACTTGACGCTCTCGCTGCCAGCGCGGGTACGCTGGGTCAATGGCTGCGTGCCGCCCCCCGCAGTTAATGCAGCGGGGCTTGCTCGCGCAGGTACCAGGCTCGTGCAGCCCGCCGCAGTGCGTGCATCGGGCAGGAGCACGACACACCTTAGTAACATGCCGCAGGCTGGCGCACTTGGCACACTAATGCGGACGGGGAAGGCAGGGGCGGACCGCGAGCCTGCGCTTGAATATGGTGATGAACGCCGGGGGTATCGGCGCCGCAAAACGGAGAGCGAGTGTGCTGCCTGACAGAGACGCCGACACTATCGGTACCGTTGACTCTGCCGCTGCTAGCAGCTCCTCCGCCGTCCTTCACCCGTCCACACCGAAGACCAGGCCGGAGCTTTGATTCAGAGGAGGAGGCTCCTTGGCGCAGACCGGCACGCCACGGATGACGGCTGTGGCTAGCAGGACCTGGAGAGCATCGCTGCTCCCCGCGTCCACTGCCACCACATTCCGCCGCATGTTTACCCAGACGGCGAGGACGTCCGGGCGGGATCCGATCTCCTCGGCCAGCTCCCAGCCCTGTTCCCTGGTGAAGGCGGTACCCCGGTTCCCCGGCCGAAACAGCACCGTCCTCACCAGGCTTGAGGGGACCTCCACGGCAGCCGCGGTTCGCTCCAGGGCAGCTCTCTGACGCCGCTGTGCCTTGGTGGTGATAATGCGCCACGGGACCAGGCTGGCCCCAGCATCAGCGTCGCCGCTGTCTGCGGCGCGTTGCTGCGGAGCTCCGCGGAGTTGGGCGCGCTCTCTGCCAGCAGGCTAAGCCCCAGCCGCAGCCTGGTCTCGTGCGGCGGGATTTGATGATGTCGCACCCGGTTTTCTTCCGGACGCCGTCGCCTCAGCAGCAACAGCAGTAGCATCAGCAGCAGACTGGAGGTGGGATCCATGGGGCTCGTGCTGGGAAGGCCCTGCTCCTTCGAGTGTGGAGGGAGAGAGAACAGTGACGGTGGGGGGCTTCGAGCTTCCCGCCTGGCCACCGCGATGTCTCTTTTGGTTTCCGAGTCCCTCTCCTCCTCGGACCCCGTTGAGCGTCGCCGTTTCCGGAGAGCAGACTCGTCCATTGGGGTGCACATGCCCTCCTCGGCTGCAGGTGTCCGCGGTGAGCCCGCGGCAGCAGCATCAGGGGGGAGGGCATAACAGCCGGTTCCCCAGTTGTAGCAATGGCGGCAGGAAGCGCAGGGGTGGCTAGAAATGGTGGGGAGGGAGCCGCCATGGAGATCTGCGTCTGGTGAGCGAGCGCCATGGAGTCCCTCAAGGCTAGAACGCGTGGGTCCGCCGGCGACACGTCCAAGGTCCCGATGACGGACTCGAGGTTCTCCGAGGTGGTGATGAGCGCCGCCGTCAGGCACCTCACCGTGTCCCGCAGATCACCGATCTCGGACAGTATTCGCCGAATGGCGCTGGACGACCTTGCTCTGGATGGCGGCCGTCTCCGTGATCGTGAGCGTGAGCGGCCTGCCCTGCGTTGCTCATTGTCACCGCCGAACACAGGCCTTCGCTCGGTTACGGTGTCTATGGCCTCCATGGGTAGACCCCGCAACGCCGCTAAGCCTTAGGCCCAGCGTCCAAAGGAGCAGAGAGCTAAAAAACACGTCCGCTCGCTTCGAGCGCCCACCGATGAATCGCAAAGTCAGTGACCGTTAAAGATCCCCAGGTGGTCGAAATTATTCCGGAACCCTCCACTACGGCCACCTCTTTCTTCTTTCATTCCCTCCTTTATCCCTTTCGTTATGGCACCGTTCAGTACACCGCCGATATGTTAGACAGATACTGCGACATTTATTTTCAATAATAATAATTGGTTTTGGGGGAAAGGAAATGGCGCAGTATCTGTCTCATATATCGTTGGACACCTGAACCGCGCCGTAAGGGAAGAATAAAGGAGGGAGTGAAAGAAGCAAGGAAGAGAGAGGGGCCGTAGTGGAGGGCTCCGGTGTACGTTTTTTCTTGGGTGGGGGTGAGGTAGGGGTTTGGGAATCCGATTGTTCCTTGTTTTCAGTGGGTGTTTGAGGTATTAGCATGGGTTGCGTGGGAGGGACTATTGGCGGAAGCGGTAGAGGGGTAGAAGTGGGGGTCTTGAAGAGAGAGGTAAGACGACTCACCTCCTCTCGGAGGGCCTGTAGCTCCCGGTCACGGGGGTCCACCTGTGTGAGCGGGGGGGGGGGGGGGGTTGAGGGCTTGCTGCTAGCTTTGAGCCTGTTGCCTGCTCCTCTGTCTGCCCAGGAAAGTTGTGGAGATTGTTGGCCCTGTCAGCGACGAGACGATGAGCGAGACTTGCTAGAGCGACGAACGCTGGCGCGGTCCGCGTCTCGCTCCGGTGTGCGGGAGTTGTGCGATTGCGGTGAAGCGGGCGGTGAGCGCCGTCCCCTCGCTTTTCAAACTTTAGTACCCGTCATGTGGGCGCCTCCACAGAGTATGCATGCTGGGGTGCATGTCGGTGTGTCCTCTCGGGGGTGCGGGATACCGCATCTTGAACAGTTATGCGTACGCTGAAGGGTGCACACATCCGCGCGATGCCCTGGTTTTCTACAGTTTGTGCAAGCATCCAGGTGTCCCCTATATAAAGTGCAGTTGTGGAATCTGCCTCTGTAGGAGATGGTTCGGGGCACCGGACCCGCCCGGAAGGTGATGAGAATCGAACGGGTCTGTCCCATGCGGCGTCCATCAATGATGGGGACGCCAGGGTTGCCCGTGATGAGGTCTTCAAGAATCTGCTGAGATTTCTTCCTAATAGGCGTTAGTGATTACTCGGCTTACTGCACCATCCGGGGGGGGGGGCGATGCAGGCGGTGTAGGTGTAGTCTTGGGTTCGAATTGAGATTTGTTTGATGGCGACCGTGCGCCTTTTGCGTTTCGCCTTCATTGAAACGCGGCCACCGCGGTGAGGTTCGAACCCGGGTTCTCTGTGCTTGAAGCATGCGCATTTAACATTTTCGTTGAGAGACTATCCCAAATGATTCCTACGTAAGGAAAACTTTTGGAAAGGAGCCAAGTGATGAGGTGATTCGAAATAATGGAGGGAAGCCTGTTGAGGACCTCTTGAAAAAAATCCTTTTTTCTTTTGCAGGGGCTCCACTGGTCTGACGATGATGATGATGATTTCTGGCCCGCAAACTTGCCGCTTATCCAACTATGCGCGACGTGCTTCTACTTCCATCGATGGTAGCTCTGCTCTTTCTTGACAGCTAAGACTCGTTCTAACCTCCCATGCTTTCTCTTTACAATGCAGGGCACTGCAAAATGTGACTTAACAGGACGGCAGACGCACTTATCTATTCAGTGTAAAAAGGTCATCCTGATTGGTTTTAGAATTTTTTGTGCCACCCGGAATGGAAGTAGAACAGTTGGTTTGACAGAAATAAAGTCTAATAAATCTTCTTGGGCCCTTACAGATGCCACAGATGGCAACAGGAATTCTCTTATATGTATTAGGCTGGTATACCCAAAAATTGCTGAGAGCATCAGACAAATTTTTAATGTTAAATAGCTAGTGTACATTACTTCATGCTGCTTTCTGATCGACGCCAGTGACATCATTATAGAGCTGCTCATTTGGGAATGGCTGGTAGCATATGTAAGAGCAGCTGCCTGAGCATACACGGTTCGCTGTGTCAACTTCGCAAAGCCTCCGGTCGCTGTTAAATAAGGAAGTTTATTTCACTCTATGCCGAACACGGTATACGGAGTAATCTCAACCACCTAGCGATCTTTAACGTGCACTGATATTGTACATCATACGGGTGCCTTTTGCGTTTCTCTTCCATCGCGGTCATGTTCGAAACCAGGTACTTTGGTTGAGTACAGAAGCGCCTTAACCACTGAGACAATACGGCACCTCTGTCTTCCTTTCTTCTTTCACTCCCTCCTTTAATCCTTCCCTTACAGAATGTTTCGGGTGTCCACTGAGATATGTGAGAGAGTTACTGCGCCATTTCCTTAATTCAAAACCAATTTTCATTTTTATTTTCAACACGGTGTTTACTAACCTGCCTAAAAATTCAAGGTAAATCAGCCACTAGTGTTGAAGTGATTGCATATAACGGTAGAAAAACGCATCTCCTTTCATATACAACCCAATAAAAACAGAAAAGTTTTGCTGTCGTGGTGTGCTGCGGAATAATTTCGACCACCTGGGAATTTTCAACGCGCACTAACGTCGCACAACACACGTGCGCCTTTGCGTTTCGCCTCCATCGACTTTCAGTAGAGGCGAAAAGCAAATGCGCCTGGGTGGTGTGCGATGTCAGTGGTGATGGTGATAGTGGTTTTTTTGTGGTAGTGGTAGTGGTCTTTTCCTTCCTTTTTACTATTATTTTAATTAATAATAATAAAAAGGAAGGAAAAGATTTTTGCTAGCCCCGGCTCCTGCCATCGATACTGGTGGTGGTGGTGAAAACATTTATTACGGATGAATAGGAGGTATGTTTGGATCAGCCCGTAAGGGACCGATCCGTACAAGCACTAGGTGGAGGTCCCTAGTATGGGACACCAGTGGCGGTTGCCGCCGCCCGGGCGCGCCCGACTAAGGCTTGTTGGGCCTGTAAGTCGTGGCAGCCGAGCAGGGTCGCCTCCCAGTCCTCCCGGGTTGGGTTGGGGATGGGGGGAATAGCGGGGTTGGAGGGGCAGGCCCAAACCATGTGATAGGTGTCAGAGGACACTGCACTACAGTGTGGGCAGCTGCCACTAAAGGAGGGGTCAAAATGTTTTAGCGCTGCCGGGCACAGCAATGTATTGGTGAGAAGGCGGAGAAGGAGCCGCTCATCCGCCTCTTTCAGGCCTTTACATGGACTAGGGTAAAGGCGATGACAATTTTGATAATATGTTGTAATATCTTTGAATGTATAAACCGGATTAAAATCGGGTTCCTGATCGGATGGGGAGGAGAAAACAGCCCGGTGAGAGAGCGCGCGGGCGGCTGCGTCTGCTGCCTCGTTTCCTGCCAACCCCTGATGAGCAGGGGCCCATATGAGGTAACGGTGTGCGGGGTCCGTATCCCGTATGCAATTTTGGTATATTCGATAGGCTAGGAAGGGAGTGCAGCCTTGTTCGACGTTCCGACAGGCCCCTCGCGAGTCGGTGATTATGTATTTTGAATTGGAATGTGAGGCCGCGAGAGCAATCGCGACCTCTTCTGCTTGTGTTACACTGCGGGCTCTGAAAGTTAGGCCGTTAACTGTGTTGCTGTTGTGAACTACCGCGGCCGTGTACCATCCCCCGTGGTGAGGGCCGGAGGCGTCCACGTAGTAGACACCTGTTTTGTTGCCATAATATCGGGCTAGCGCTTCCGCTCGTGCCAGGCGCCGACCATTATGGTCTTCGTGTGACATGTTTGCTGGAAGAGGCCGCACGTGGATACTGAGCACCTGAGCTGCGGCAGCGGAAATAAAGGACATCAGGCAGAATGGAGAAATGAAATGAAAGAGGTGAGGGGAGAAAAAGAGAGGATAGGGGGATAAGTAATATGTACAAACTATTTACACAATAAGAAATGTGTCCAGCCTGTGCGCGGCAAAAGTTCATTTTAAAGGAATTAAAACACACGCCAACAGCACTGTGTTGGCTACAACCGGAGTGGGGCGTCCAGTTATTAATCGTTCAAGGTATAACTCGCGGAGCGTTCCGTTACTGCGTGTAACTACCTGTAGGAGAATAGACGGGACGTCAAGCCCATGTGTTCGAGGAATGCACAGAGGCTCACCAAAGTTCGCTAACGAGTGCGCGCACTGCCCTGCGGCCACAATAGCGTCTTGATGGAGTCTAGTAATATGCCCTGCGCCCTATAGGCCGCGAGCATATCGCGACGAGCATCGGCGAACGCGGCACAGTGAAGGAGCAGGTATTCTAGTGTTTCCACTGCACCGCATTCGCCACACACATCACTCGTCGCGATTCCGGGACGCACCCGTCGTTCCCCGGGCCACACGCAGCCAATGCGCGCGCGGAGGATCATTACATGTTGCTGTTCACGATTAACGGACGAATACCGGCGCTCGTGCATGTCGCATCTTTAGTGTCGCGGTCCGCCCGTGCCGTCCCCGGCCGCTCCAGTGTGAGAAAGTGCACCAGCCTGGGGCATCCCAATGAGGTGTGTCGTGCTGCTGCCCGATGCACGCGCTGCGGCGGGCCGCACGAGCCTGGCACCTGCGCGAGCAAGCCCCGCTGAATTAACTGCGGGGGGTGATCTGGTGGTGGTAGTGGTTTTATTAAAAATAATAGTAAAAAGGAAGGAAAAGATTTTTGCTAGCCCCGGCATCTGCCATCGATACTGAAGCACCTGAGCTGGGGGTGATCTCAGTGCATGTTAAATATCCCCGCGTGGTCTAAATTATTCCCCAGCCCTCCACTACGATACCTCTTTCTTCCTTTCTCTTGTCGACCCTCCTATACCCCTCTCTTATGGCGGGGTTCGAGTGTCCGCCGAGATGTGACAGGTACTGCGGCATTTAATTTCTCCAAAAAGCAATTTATACTTAATTATAATTTTTTATATTACAGCATTCTTTCAAATTACTCAAAGACTCGTGAATAATACAAAGAACCCTGTAAACACTTTGTACATAACGAAAGGAACGATCGCGTAGAAACCGAACAGGTTGTCCGTGAGTGAATAGAGTCACGGAAGAGGGAGAGGATACAAAGGCACCCTCACTCACCATACTGGGCAACGGCAGGGGCAGGCTGTTGTCGTTTGTTGTCGGACAGGCCACAACGCACTGGCTGGTGGGTCTATCCTCCAGCAGGTGCGTGTAGAGGACCAGCATGTCCTTAGGATGCGTCCTGCACACACAGTTGCCGGTCTCGCCCTCACCGCCGACAAGTCCCCATGTATTCGGGCCGGCGGTTAGGGGAATGAATGAGGGTTTAGGGTGTACCATTCTTTCCCCGTCATTTTTTATGGGTGCAAATTATTTACTTCTCTCTCTTTCACCGGGGACATCCGCTGCAGCACTTCTTGCTTCACGTAATATTAATAAGAAAAGAAGAGAAGGAGGTGAGAGTGAAAGAATAAAGGAAGGAAGATGTGCTCGTTCGTGTGTCAACGATGATGAGAGACGGTTACTGCGCAATATCTTTTCCTCAACAACCTACTTTCCACGTGTTCCGTCTGGGCCTACTATTAAGAAAGGCAACAATAGAAGCAAAGTTTTGATTGGCTGCAATATAAGAAACGTTCTTCTCAGTTAACTATTATGTCTAACCACTGTAGCAAAATGAGTTTTTATTCTTCATAATGCCGTTTCCAAAAAAATATTGAGCAATTTTTTTGAATACGACAGCTTCAGCGTCGCAAGTTTGAGCGCTTATCGCAAAAGCATTCTCCAGGATTGAGACGGATGACCGGCTCCAACTGCAGTGAATAGCCGCCTACTGAGAGTGCATTGACTACGTTTTGGAATTTTGAGCTGGTGCTTCTTTTTTTCAATTTACGCTCGTGCACATCGGTGCCCTGCATTGTTTACGTAACTGTCATGAGCAGGGGATTTCTTGGAAAGAGCCACTTGGACCCAGGGCATCAACTAGTCTTTTTTAACTTCTTTCACAACCATTCTCCTTTCACAACCATTCTCCTCTCCTTCTGCATTTAGGACCTTAAATGCGCACATCTGTGTATTCATTCGACTTAAAACCTTGATTAAGGGCAGTCCACCGTCTGAAACCGTTGGTGGAAAAAACCAAGATAATCGAACCAGTTGTGACCTTTTCACTGTGCAAGTTTTCGCTGGCCCATTGAGCAACCCCGACTGCTTCCACTATACATATATATATATATATATATATATATATATATATTCTATATATATATCAACCTCGCCACAATCATCGACCCCCAGACAAAACTCCTTTACAGCCATGACCTTTCGACCTGGTCACTAGCCTGTGATGAAGCGCTTATGACACTTCGTCGCCTCCACACCACTCCACCAATTCTACGTCACTTCGACCCTCGTTATCCGATGGAACTCCACACCGATGCCAGCGGCGTCGGCACCGGTGCAGTACTCGCTCAGCGCAAGCAAGGCTTTGACCAATACTTTGTCGCTTACGTAAGCCGAACACTCACAAATGCTGAAGCTAACTAGTCTGTCACCGAGGAGTGTTAAGCCATCCTTTGGGCGAACGTCAAATTTAGCCCCTACCTGTATGGGCGCCCTTTTGACGCTGTCACCGATCACCAAGCAGTCTTCCGGTTGGCCTCTTTGACAGATCCCTCTGGTCGACTGGCACGCTATGCTCTGCGACTCCAAGAGTACGACATTCGCGTTATCTATCGTTCTGGCCGCAAACATGCCGATGCTGATGCACTTTCACGTTCCCCTCTACCTTCTGAGGCAGTGCCTTGTATACCCGCCCTGCCTTCTGTGACGTTTGAGTCCGCTGATACAGCTTCTGAGCAACGCAAAGACACATGGATCACTTGCCTCTTAGATCTCTTATCTGGCCAATCGCCTCGACCACCTTCCCGTGCTCTCCGTCGTCAGTTCCACCATTTCGCTATCCGAGACGAGCTTTTTTACCGCCGCAACTACCTCCCGGATGATCGCAAGTGGCTTCTCGTCATTCCGACACATCTGCGCTCCTTCGCTTGCTTCTCCTAGCACGATGATCGCATGCCCATGCCGATAATAGCAGTGTGCCCATGCCGGATTCTTGAGTACCTTAAGCCGTGTAAGACAGCTGTACTCATGGCGTGGGATGGCCGGTTATGTCCGCCAGTTCGTTCAGTCCAGCACTGCATGCCAGCGACGAAAACGTCCACCTCGCCGACCAGCCGCTCCTATGCAGCCGTTGCCTTGCCGAGCGCTGCCCTTCGAGCGCGTTGGCATCGACCTCTACGGCCCTCTTCTCAGCACATCAGTCGAGAACCGCTGGAGCATCGTTGCCACCGACCACCTTACACGCTAAGTTGAAACGTCGCCTTTACAATGCGCTACAGCCCACGACACTGCATCTTTCATTCTCCATCGAATCATTCTGCGCCATGGTGCACCCAAAGAGCTGCTCAGTGATAGAAGTACTGCCTTCCTCTCTGAAGTTATAGAAGCTCTCCTTGAGGAATGCAACATGGTTCACTGCACCAGCTCCGCCTACTATCCCCAGACAAATGGCATGGTTGAGCGTTTTAACCGCACTATCGGCGACATGCTGGCCATTCATGTATGTTTCTTCCGACCATTGTAACTGGGACCGCCTTCTCCCTTTTGTCACATGCGCTTATAACTCCGCTGCTCAAGCCACCACCGGATTCTCCCTAGGTTCTCCTGTTCAGCCGTGAGCCTTCTTGCACAATGGACGCCATTTTACCTTACCGCCCTGATGCTTTCGAATTTCCAACTCTTTCTACAGCCGCAGCTTATGCCGCAGAATGCCGAGAGCTTGCCCGGCCTTTCACTTTTCACGCCCAGCTGCAGCAGAAAAGCACCTGTGATCCCCGTGCACTTCCTCCCGCTTACCGTCCTGACTCCTTGGTCTGGCTCTGGGTACCCTCTTCAAGTCCCGGCCTTTCCTGCAAACTTATTAGCAAGTACCAGGGACCCTATTGTATTCTTCAGCAGACATCTCCTGTCAATTACCTCGTCGAACCCCTTACGCCCTCCCCTGATCGTCGTCGCCCAGTCCGTGCCATTGTAAATACGACCCGCCTCAAGCCATCCTACATCCCCACCGTCGTCACATGGGCCTACGCCACCAGGATAGTGCCCTTTCGCCCGGGTGAAATTGTAAGACCGGCCTTCGACTTTGAAATCTTCAGAGGCTGGCGCTAATTTATTTATTCACATACCCTAAATGCCATTTTGAGGCATTACTAGGGGTGTACAGTAAAAAAACAATACTCCACACATAGTTCTACAAGCAACACAAAACCAAAACAACGGGCAAAACCGGAAAAAGAGTACAGAAAATTTGAAGGTAAACATATGGAGAAATCGATCCTTCCTAATCATAATATATTTATAAAAGACACTTTAGTTTTTGCACAAAGGCCTCATGATTTTACGTGAAGACAGTATCGCCCGGTAACTTGTTTCAGTAGTGAGCGGCGAGAAACTATAGTGAATGACTAAAGAGGTGGATACGTGCAAACATGGGCTCTATTTTGAGAGCATGATGTACGCGCGAAAAGATACGGTGGCCAGGTCTAATATAGTAAGAAGCGAATGAAGATTTTCTGTGATACAATCTGTGCAAGTGTGACATTAGTGCTAGTATTGTCTTTTCGACTGATGTAGCTTTAGCGGCGCTTTGATAGCCGTTATGCTGGAATGACGTGAATAGTTCTCAGTTACAAATCTCGCTGCTTTATTTTGTATTGACTCCAGTTCGTGAATTAATTACAATTGATGCGTATTCGATTTTTGAGCGGAAGAGGTTAGTGCAAGCTATAAGTTTGGTGGCAGGATGAGCTTGGTGCAAGTGACGTCTGATAAAACAAGTGTTTTAGATGACTTTACGGACACTTGCATCGATATGGTTATTCCATGTTAGATGCGACGAGCCGAGTTATTATTAATAATAATAATAATAATAATTTGTTTTGGGGGTAAGGAAATGGCGCAGTGAGGCCAAAGTTCGCCCGTATCCGCAAGCCCCCATCAGCCCCGCGTCGAGCAACCGCAGCCCGACGCTCCCTGCGACCGGACCTTGCCACTCCGCAGCTAAGCCATCGTTTCTCAGCACTCACTTCAACTCTTTTATCTTTGTATTTTTGCTTTCTGTGTTTCTAGTTGCAATCCTTTGTACTGTATTTCCGTCTCATAACATTTTCGTATAGCATGCGCACTGATGTTTCGTTCTTTGTGTTAATTGTGCTGTTAACGTGTTCAATTGGTGCTTATGTTATTTGCGTCACGTCAGAGTATTGCGCTACCTTGTCGGGCTTATTGTATTATTTGGTTGTTGTTTGCCTAATTAAATTAATTCGCTACGGAACTTGCCTACGCCTCATGCCTCCGGTCAACGACTAATCAGGCGTGGCCCCTAACGCCGGTCAGCAGTCGAATCACAATCTTTTGCACGAAGGGTGGAGAAGTTTGTCGCTCCTCCCCCTCCGAACTTACGGAGAGTGCAATCGTGGGAAGGTTGGCGCGATTAATTGTAACTTCGGCGCCAACCAACACCACAGACACCTACGATATCTTGACAAACTGGCGTCCGCGACAGGACTTGCTGACCACGATTGGCCACGACGGCAAGGCATAGCGTTCAAGTAATATCCCACGTACTGTCAGAACTGAGAACAAAGAACCGTTGGTGCAATGGCAGAGTTAGAAAAAATAACCTCTCGGGAAGCAGCTAGGCTTCGAGGTGGTCGCACTCCAGGAATTCCTCAGAGATCAGCGCGCGAAACAGCGCGAGCGCATAAAAGAAGAGCAGCGGCTGCTCGAGGAGGAAGAAAGGGACAAGGCGCGCTCCGCTCGTCGAATGCTCGAACTGAACGCTGAACTACAAGTTCTCCACGCGAGAGGTGAAAGTGGCGGGAGCGCTGGTTCAGATTCCGCTTCGATTCAAGGCGAACCTACATCGCGTTTCACGGCCGTCAGCCCACATGAGCTAATGGCGCCGTTTAACGATAAAACGGACGACTTGGACGCCTACCTGACACGGTTCGAACGAGTCGCAGAGGCGCAGATGTGGACGCGAGACCAGTGGGCTACTGCCCTTAGCACGTGCCTTGCGGGAGAGCCGTTGAGCGTTTTTGGCCGCATGCCGGAAGTGGATGCGGTAGACTATGACAAGGTCAAGCGAGCTCTTCTGCTTCGTTACCGCTTGACGGTGGAGGGATTTCGACAGAAGTTCCAGACAGAAGCCCCAAAGAGCACGAAACCCCGTCCCAGTTCTTCTCACGATTAGAGAATTACTGGGAAAGGTGGGTACAGCTCTCTTCGTGCGAGCAACCCTACGAGGGTATCAAGAGCCTCCTTTTGAGTGAGCAGTTTCTAGAGAACTGCACGCCGTCGATGGCTACCTTCCTGAAGGAGAAAACGGCGGGCGATCAGTATAAGCTGCTACAAAGGGCAGACAACTATGTCACAGCTAGGAGGTCCACATACTTCGGCCGGCGTGAACTGAAACGTGAGGACCGAGCAGTAGACAATCCTCCGACGCATAAGCAGCTACAAAGGGCAGACAACTATGTCACAGCTAGGAGGTCCACATACTTTGGCCGGCGTGAACTGAAACGTGAGGTCCATCCAGTAGACAAGTCCTCCGACGCATAAGCTGCTACAAAGGGCAGACAACTATGTCACAGCTAGGAGGTCCACATACTTTGGCCGGCGTGAACTGAAACGTGAGGGCCGACCAGTAGACAAGTCCTCCGACGCTGGCCGCAAGAGCCACCAGGGAAAACCCCTACCCGCGGCAGTATCATCCACACCACGCTGCTACATGTGCGCGCGACCGGGGCACGTCGCGGCGCATTGCAAGGAGAGCCGGAGAAATCCTGAGCAGGGCAACCGGGCACGCCCTGGAGCAAAGTACGTGTCGGCCTGCGTTCAAAACGGCTATCTAGAGCTGTAAAATGGCCAGTTCCTGCCAGTGGTGAACCTCGGCAGGGCCCAAGAGTCCGGGGTCCTTCCCGTCGTTGAAGGCCCCATGGCTCGGCAGAGGGTAAAGGTGTTGAAAGACACGGGGTGTAACATTGTTATTGCCAACCGAGACCTTGTAACAAAGTCCAAACTTACTGGCCGACACCGAGCCGTTTGCATGGTGGAGCGCTCGGTGAAAACGCTACCCGAGGTGCGAATTCAAGTTGACACACCTTATTATAGGGGAGAGGTGCTGGCCGGATGTATGAAATCGCCACTGTTAGACCTAATTCTCGGGAATATAGACGGCACCAGGCATCCGTCCGAGCCCGACGCGACTTGGAGGGAAATATCCCTGAGTATCGAAGGGGCCAAAGCGGGTGCATCGGATCCCGTACAGGGACAGCCAAGTACCACGGACGAGCCCGCACCCGCGGCGGCCGTGCCCACCCGTCAACAGTCCAGGTAGCAATCGTCGGAGACGTTCCGCAAGTTACGAGTACCAACCGCGATGGCAGAAGACACCCCAACGCAGATTACCCAAGACCAACAAGCGGACGAGACCCTTCGGCGATGTTTTCAGATGCAGAGGGAAGAGGGAAAGGTCCGGTGCAAGAGAGGGGGCTCGTACACCTTTCTGCTAAGAGATGACATGCTCTATCGCCAGTTCTTACCAGAGTCAGGCTCGGGTAGATTACAGCTGGTTGTCCCCTTTCAGCACCGAAACAAGGTTCTCCGCCTCGCGCACTGCGGACTGATGGCAGGTTATTTGGGGCACAAAAAACTTGTTACCGCATTCTGGCTGATTTTTTCTGGCCCGGCGTGCATGGTGACGCTAGTCGGTTTGTGGCGTCGTGCGACAGCTGCCAGAAGACAGCCCCACGGAGATCAGTCAAAAAGGTGCCCCTTGAGAAAATGCCTCTGGTTGACACGCCGTTTCGCCGGGTGGCTATCGATAATATTGGTCCCCTCAAGCCCACAACTCGGAAGGGGAATCGCTACATCATGACGCTAGTCGACTATGCGACCCGGTTCCCAGAGGCCGTCGCCCTGCCCAGCATCGAGACCGAG
>JARKHS020002420.1:0-112636 GCA_030143305.2 Amblyomma americanum
AATTACTAAAATCATATCTAGAACAAAGAAAAGAGTGCGTCGCTCTTACCGGTGAATATTCATCTTTGCTTACTGTGAAAGCAGGGGTTCCGCAGGGCAGTATACTGGGACCGATCTTATTCAATCTTTATATTAATGAATTAATAAGCATTAGTGATCAAGCATATTTTGTTATCTATGCAGACGACACTAGCATTTTCTTTCAGTCCAAGGAGATTAAGGAACTCGCAAGTTTACCCAATACCACCCTCGATAGGTTGTCTCAATGGAGCACAGTAAATGCCTTAAAAATGAACGCAGCGAAAACCAAATGTATTTTATTTGCGCCGGTGCAAAAGCAAATAAATCGTAGCTTGGATATCTATTTGGACAATTCTAAAATAGAGCTCGCGAAACAGGTTAAAACACTAGGAGTCATTTTTAGCGCAAATTTAACTAGGGACGCTCATGTTGGCCTTGTAGCTAAAAAGTTGGCGAGGGCATGCGGAATGATTTGTAGATTGCGACAGGTGATTCCACCGAAACTCAATCTTCTTGTATATAATGCCTTATTTCTCCCGCATATAAACTACTGTAGCCTTGTTTGGGGGACAACATCTGCTACACACATCCACAAATTACTTTTAATACAGAAAAAAGCTATCCGCCATATTGCAAATGCCCCATACGATTCCCATACGCGGGATTTATTTCAATCATTTAATGTCTTGACTGTCACGCATGCATACATATTTAATCTGTTCTTAAAATACAAGAGCAGCTTAAAACACACAAATGAGCATTTTCTTCGAATGAGCCGCCTTAAAAAATCCTTGCAGCTGCCATACAGTGTAAGGCAAAGAGATACATTGGATTTGCCATTTTCCCGAAAAAATAACGGTTTTAACAGGTTGCAATATCGTGTACCATTCCTGCTAAATAGCCTTGAAAGGTTACATATAGACCCGAACACCATGTCTAGAAGACAATGGAAAAAATTTTTAATGACGAACGACGGTATCCAAATTTAAGAAAAAAGTACAGAAGAAAAATGTAATGTAAACGTTTTCTCTTATTTTGGAGCATGCTTGTTTTTGTATTAGGTTCGTACGATTCTTTTATTTGTCTGTACGTCCTGAGTGTATATGGTCTAACTTAGACCAGAAACTCGTTTTTTTTCCTTTCCCTTTTGCTGCATATGTATCCAAATATGTTGGCCTGCACGTGGGATGCTGTTGTACGCGAATACATTTGTATTGCTTTTATCTGTGAGATGCAACACATATATATATATGTAAAAACTTGCATTTAACATGACTGAAAAACCTTCACGCTGCCAATCAAACAGGGGCAAGGGCCTTGTCAAGCTGCTTGTAGCAGCTTTTTTGCTCTTGTCCCAGCATTCCTTTGTTACACGCGGAAGAATGCTGAATAAAGATTTGATTTGATTTGATTTGATTTGATCTCTCCATTACACACCAAACGCATCATATCACCTCCGAGGCGCCCTGCGTGATCACAGAAATCATACCAGATTCACACTCCACACCATCTATTTTTATTGCAAATATATATCACACAGCGTCTCATCCGATGGCTCCATTGGAAACGCTACTGGACGATCTCCATCGTATTGCAGGCAAGCATCAATTGATTATCGGAGGGGACTTCAACAGTCAGCATACTGACTGGGGCTACCGCACCACCACGGGACGATAAAGGCGACTCTGGTCCTCGGCACAACAGCTCCGCTTCACAATACACAACAACAGTGTCAGCGCGGACACGAGTACGGGCTTGACACTGAGCCTCAACCTTGCGGGTATTACGTGGAACACAACACATCACACATTAAGGAGCGATCATTACATCATCTCCGTTACAGTACCGTACAAATAAAGAACGACACGTCACCTAACACACAAACTCACCAACTGTGATGCGGTCCGCACTGCACGGGCGGCCCTTCCTGACGCCCCCATAACAGACATCGACCAGTGGGTGGCATCACTCATGAACGATGTCTCCGTACATATTCGAACGCTTGACACCCCACGAGATACGCCCACCCTCGACACTCGCCTGGTCCACCTATGGGAGGCTCACCATATCATCTTAGAGCGCTGTAAAGGGCAAAAGCTCAATCGGACCCTTAAAAAGCGGCTAGCCGCACTGCAAACACAAATTGCTGAGCACTCTGAGGAGCTCAGCCGATCCAACTGGGGACAGATTTGTGACAGTATGGCTGGCAATCTGTCCTCCAAACGCAGTTGGCAACTCCTCCGTGACTTAATTGACCCCACGCAATCCAAAACAGCCACACAACAACACGCCGTATACACAGGAGCGACCTTTCTCTCGACGAACTCATCGACATACTTAGGAACACACATAAAACTCCCGGTACCTGAATCTCCCTGCCCCCTATTCCGGCACCCCGAATGCCAATCTCGATGCGGAGATTACGGAAGCAGAAGTCAGAGCGGCCCTCCTGACTCTCCGCTCCAACTCCACTCCAGAAGTTGACCGTATCTCATATATCATGCTCCGCAGTTTGGACCATCAGTCCGTTGCTCAGCTCACGGGGTACTTCAACACATGCTGGAAGGCAGGCACCCTTCCGCAATCCTGGCGTCACGCCAAAATCTTATTCATACCCAAGCCCCACCAACCCCTTACACCTGAAAATCTTCGTCCCATCTCACTAACACCATGCCTGGGCAAGCTTTTGGAGCATGTCGCACTCGCCCGACTCACCTATAGCATGACGGAGCAAGACCTCTATCCGCAGAGCATGGTGGGCTTCTGTCCCCAACTGTCGGCCCAGTACGCCATGCTCCAGCTCACACAGGATATTTTTGACCCCTCATACCGGGCCACACAAAAGCTGTCCTCGCATTCGATCTCTCAAAGGCCTTTGATCGCCAAGACCATATAGCGATCATGGCGGCGCTCTCCCCTTTGAACAAAGGTGAACGTATATTCACCTATATTCAAGCATTCCTTACTAACTGCACGGCCGAAATTCGCTTCGGTCCCCACACATCCCATCCATACACCCTTAGGGGGGTTGGCATCTCCCAGGGATCTGTCCTGTCCCCATTCCTCTTTAATGTCACACTCGTCCCCCTTGCCCGCAAACTACAAACTATCCCCCACCTTCGGCATACACTCTATGCTGATGATATCTCTCTATGGACCACCCATGGCAGTGATGGAGACAGAGAATATTCTGCAGTCGGCAGCTGCCGTCACCTAAACACATGCGCAGAGTATCGGACTCTCATACTATCCGGAGAAGTCGGAGCTCCTCATACTCCACCCCAAAACCCGAAACTGCACCCACAGCCCCCATAACCTTGAGACTAGAAAACCGGTACATCCCGGAAGCACACACTCTGAGGGTATTGGGCCTCCACAACCAGAACAAGGGGAAAAATACTCTCACCATCCAGAAACTCAAGCAGATGGCGGTGTTGATATCCCACCTAATCCGCAGAGTTTCTGGACACCACCGGGGCATGAAGGAGCGTGACCTATGTGGTCTCATTCATGCCTTCGTCCTCAGCCGCTTTCTCTTCACACTCCCCTACCTGAAACTCTAAGCCACAGAAATCTCCACCCTGGATGCCATGATGCGAACAGCATTTAAGACAGCACTACACCTACCCCTTAATGCCTCAACCGAAAAACTCCTCCAGCTAGGCCTACACGACACGATAAGTGAGCTTATCGAGGCCCACCGACAGACACAATACATACGTCTCGCGAGAACCACCACCGGCAGACACATCCTACACACCCTCGCCATCAGGATACCAGCCACGGATCCCACACAGCTCTCGGTCCCCATCACATTCACCGCAAACTGCTTATTAAACCTCTCCCTAAAAATATGCACCCCACCTACCACGAACCCCGCCGCAGAGCTAGTGCACGGGCGCTCCACAAACACGATGACATGGAACCGGATGCCGTTTGGGTGGATGCCGCATGCACGGGCGAGGACGCGGTTGTAGCCATCACGAACCCCTCCCTGCAATCGATTGCTACCCTTCACATATCCCCCACTGCCACTTCAGAGGAGGCTGAAGAGGCCGCTGTTGCCCTAGCCATCACGCTCACGGAGGCCCGGTATATACTATCGGACTCTAAAACTGCCATACTAAATTTCTCCCGCGGGAGAGTTCACGTCCCTGCATTTCACATATTGAACTCCCTCGCCGCACACCCGCCCCGCCACATGGAGCTCATATGAGTGCCTGCCCACTCCGGGAATGCCGGAAACGAGGTTGCCAACGCTTTAGCCCGAGGTTCTCTCAACCGGGCACCGGCGGCCACTGATCTGGGGTTCTCACGGGAGCGCATGCATTCCTTCAGTGAACTGACGCAGGCCTGCAAAGCCGAGCGTCGGCTGTACCCCCCACCCCATCCCTCCCTCGACAATTATCATCAGACACTATGGAGGCGGCTCCAAACACGCGGGGGGCGCTGCGAGCGCGCGAAGCGACCAGACGAGCGTCGTATCGGCTCCTGTTATTTTCCCCAGGAACCGCGGAACTTTTCGTGCGACCCCACCGAAACCATCACTATCACCTCCCCAACATCGAGAGGAACCTGCTGGTCCTGGTCCTGAGAAAGTAGGCCCGAAACTGGCTGTTCTATGACAATTTTTCATCATTGCCACGCCGCGGAACGCTATGGCGACCACTCCGCAACGCGGCTACGATCCCTCTGCAATGGCGTGGGCTGAAATCGACATTCAACAACCCGAAGACAGGTCTCCACCCATTGAAGATGAAGGACTCTTTACACTGATTTCCCTGCGTAAGCGGACACTGCGTTCCAAGACATCCAAGGACGGTACCACAATGGCGTCGCTCAAGCAAACACAGGCAGCTGGGCTCAACGGCCGCCTCTTCTCCGGCAGCAATCGCGCTGCGCTGCCGCTGGATAACAAGGCTGCTTTATGGTGCCCGAAAGAGACGCCGAAAATGAGCTCAGAGGATATAACTGAGGCTCTCAAGCCAAGGCAAACCATGAACCCCAAGGAAATTTTCCAGCACGGCGAGTTGGGATCGGCTATTGCCCAGTACGTGGGAGGAGACGCTGGCGCCGCGCTCAGTATATGGCCAGTCTGGACCCAGAACCTCGTCGTTTGTGGGACCCAACACATCGAATCAGCCAATAAGCTGACTAAAGACTTTGACCTCAATACCGGAGCCGACTCCCATCCATTTCGGGGCCACGTAAAGCTTAATGGTGAGGTGTGCCGAGGTGTGATCAGGGTGCGGGCTGATGAGACGACGGCTTCCCTCAAGAACAAGGTGAAGTGGCGCGAAGGTGAGATAGCCTTTGTGCGCAAACTGGGAAAATCAAATATAGCGCTGCTCACCTTTGTGGGCCGCAAGGTGCCGCGCTACGTGCACTACAATTGTGAATGCACGCTTGTTCGAGAATACAAACGGACGATCCCTGCATGCTTCCGCTGCGGGACCATCGGCCACCGGGTTGACAACTGCCCACACCCGGACATCGGAAGATGTGGATTTTGCGGGCAACATTTGGGCCCCTCCGAGCAGGGTCTTAACGAACATGACTGTACCCCATGCTGCATGATCTGCGGACAAGCGCACCTGACTGGCTCCGCTGACTGCAAGGGCAAGTTTCGGCGTCTCCAGCGATCGAGACCGCTAGCCCAGCAGCACCAAGAGGAGCAACCAAACAAGTCAAGCAAGTCCCCTGGGAACAATACGGGCAAGTCCGGCCAAGCGGCTGGGAAACAAAGCAGCAGGAAACAACCACCTCCCGCTTCCAAAAAGGCGAAATTCGGGACCGGTGACAAGCCGCCAGCTTTCCAAGCCGGGGATTTTCCCCCCTTGGCAGCAGCCCAACTTCAACATCAAAGGTAAGCAGCTGGGCGGGCGTCGCCTCTATTTTCTCTCCCTCCCCTTCCCTTCTCGAACTTGAGCTGAGAAAAGAGGTAGTGTTTCTCAAAAACCAGAACGCGCAGTTAGAATTCAAATTGAACGCGCTAAAAAACGCTAGGGCAGAGCCACCTCCATCGGAAACAATAGAGGACGCTGATGAATCGGCGTCTGATTGCTCGAGCGGCGCTCCGTTGTCAGGTGCTCCGCTCACTACAAATCTGGAAAGCCGCATGACGGCTATTGAGCAAAATGTGGCTGATCACATGACCCAACTGCCAGCGATTATTACACAAGTCATCCAAACACAAATGCAGCAGCTGGTAACAACCATTACTCAGCAACTCACTGTGTCCGTTACGCCGCAAGTCACACAAAACATTAAAGCCTGGATACAGGGTAATCCAAAATTGCTTAGGCGGGCAGGACGCTTAAGGGAAGTAGGCCGTCCATCCAAAATTTGCCGCGAAAATATTGAGGAAGAAAATCAGGATAACCCCCTCGCTACCATGCAGGGCACCAGCGCAGTGGGTGGGGTGAGCCAGCCAGCCTCTAGCCTTCATCATGGCTCAGGGCACTAAGAGGCCACCTCGTAAAATAAAACAGGAACCTTTGGTCATCATACAATGGAATTGTAGAGGCTTTCACGACCGCGCGAAACGAGCACACCTACTCCTTTACCTTGAAACATTGAACTTTCATGCCGCCATTGTCGCGCTTCAAGAACCTGGGGATCGCCGCTAGGGGCCCGAGTGAGCGGACGCGTCTCGCAACGACTCCGCCAATTTCTGGCTCTTGTGCCCAGTTAAATCTTCCCAAGGACCCATCAAGACTCTCAACAGATCCAGGAAGGTACACGGGCCCTAACCGTTATCATCTTTTGGATGTGCCCGATTATTTACAAGAACTGGCAAGTGAAAACGTCTCCGCCTGCTGTGCCGCTGCGCTAAGCCTCGCCTCAACGAAGCGAGCCTCGCCGGCGCGCTGCGTTCCTAACTCACCGGCAGTGCACCTACCCCCAACAGCCATGGAGGTGCAAGCGCAGAGGGAAGACCTTTTGTCCCAGTGAGTGGACCCCGATACTCCGCGCGTACAAGGGTGAAATCTCAAGCGCGAAAACGCTGGCCATAGCGCATCAAGAAGCGTCTGTTCCATCAACGCCTACGGCGTCCGCGTCCGCTACCCCTGCGACTTTCAAGCCTACATACAGGCCTCAACAAGAACAGCTGCGCGCGACACACGCAGTCGCACACCGGAGCAAACAACTTGCTTCACTCCCTCCCGGCACTATACGGGTAGTTTACCGACCAAGAGGAGGCCTCGCTTTGAAAGGCACCATGGCGCAGCCACTCCTGCAAGCCCTGCAAGTCAGCGCTGCTGGCCGTGACCTCGGGGATATTCACCTGAGGATCCACCCTACGAATAACACCTTCACGGTCGCTACCCCGCACGAGAGAACCGCCCTTCACCTCGTCCAGCTCAGGGAAGTGGTCCTACAAGAGGCCGCTTACCCTGTCGCAGCCTACATTGCACCGCCGGCGGCTGCTGTGTGTGGAGTCATCTCGCAAGCCTACTGGGAGGAGACGCCGGAGCAGATGCTGCGGGACCTCCTGACCCGTAACCCGTACGCTGATATCATTGCAGCCCGCAGAATGGGTAGGACTCATTCCGTTCTGATCACCTTTGCGCATGGACCAGTCCCGCATACCATACGCTACATGAGTGTAGTGTACAGATGCACGCCGTACAAGGGAAGTCCAGACGCGTGCACGAACTGTCGTCTTCCGGGCCATAGGTATGAAGTGTGCCCGCACCCCAATACTGGTCTCTGCCCGCGGTGCGGAGACAAGCATGAACCGCAAGATGTGCCCTCCTGCATCCCGACCTGCATTCTCTGTGGAGGCCAGCACCTCACGGGCACCGGCTCGTGCATGGCTAGAAATCGCACCGCCCAACCACGCAACCCATCACGCCAGAAGGCAATGCCCCCAAACAAGGATGACTTTCTTCCGCTGAAAACGACCCTCCCGTCTACTGCAACAGGGGCCTCCAAGGCTGCCGGGACGAACACCAGGACCTCCCAGGACCCGGACGTGAGGGCTCTGCCAGAGGAGGTAAAGCAGCTCAGGGCAGCCCTCTCTACCGCCACCTCTGCTGTATCTCCCCATCCAGCACCCCCACCCCTTAACCCACCCAGCCCGCCCAACCGGCTCAACCTCCCCCTAAAAAAAGAAGGCCTGATGAGAGCCCAGTCGAACTAATAAACCTAGACGCCAAATTTCAGGCCTTCGCCCGGAACTTGGAAGCCAGGCTCACAGAGCGCATTACTGCGCAGCTCACTGCACAGTGCCAGCTTGATTGAATCTACCATTACCCGTCTAATGGATAGTGTCATATGTAGCATCATGACCAAGGTAGAGGAGCGCTTAACTGGCCTCACTCCTGGACTCTCAACGGACTATCCTCTCACAGTCCCACTCTCCACACCCCTCCTTCCCCTCACTACCCAACAACATGGCTCCTCCGACGGGCCTTAATTCTTTACAGATTATTCAGTGGATTTGCAGGGGCTTTCGGCGAAAGCGCGATCCTCTGCAGCAAATTACAGCAAGAGTCGTCATCCCCACCAGACATTATCGCCATTCAGGACGCCAATGTTTGCAGGCAGCTGCCAGGATACGCTTTTATCCCCTCAGACCCCACTGATCTTCCTCGGGTGGTCCCATATGTCAGTAAATCCTTGCATAACGTGGAGCACGTAATTACCTCCCCTATCGCTAACAGCCTTATTGAAGTCTTACCGCCCACACCTGCAAAATCAAGCCTGTTCTTTCTTAACTGCTACCCCTTCTCCCACGTCAACCAATTAACTTACTCCCCTCACTCCTCAAATCCGCAACCCAGTTGGCCGGATCAAACCCCCTAACTTTTGCCGGCGATTTTAATTGCGCTCACCTGGACTGGGGCTATCGGCGCACCAACCACAGAGGCACAGTTTTGTACAATGAGACGCTGGCGCTCCACCTGACCATCTTTAATGATTTCAGCTTACCTACGCGGATTGGTAACAGTGTTACTGCCGATACTAGCCCAGACCTCACGCTTGGTAGAAACTTGGACCACCTGCAGTGGGAAAGAATGCTTTCCACACTAGGCAGCGATCATCACCTAATTCGAATAACGCTAAACTATCGCCGATCTCGGCGCAAATTTACCATTAAGCACACTAATTGTGACGCGCTCCGCAAATTTAGACAAGCGCAGCCAACACAGGCCCCCTTCGACCTAGACACCTGGATTATTCCGTTGCAAAAAGACATTCGCCAACACACTCAAATGCTTCGGCACCTCCTGCAAGCACAGGACAACATAACGCAAAGGTGGAAGACTCAGAAGCAAAATAGGAGACTAAAACTCAAACTTGCCTAGATTTAATCCCAAATAATACAATGTAGTGCCACTCTTTGCAAAGCTGACTGGGCTCAGGTTTGTGACGGTCTCCGCGGCAATCACTCCACAACCCGCGCTTGGCATCTATTACGGCACATGCTAGACCCCACGCAATCCAAATCTCAGATGCGCCTTAGCATTCGCCGCCTCGCTCACAACCATCGACAGGACACCGACGCCTTCCTCGCCCAGGTGATATGCATCTATACATCCCCCGGTCTCCCTTGCAAGTATCCTGATTATGCAGGCCACCCCATCCCGAACTTGACGCCCTTATTACAGAATCAGAATTTCGCGCCGCCCTATTGAAATTACAGAATACCGCTCCCGGAGATGATCAAATTACCAATGCAGCTATCAGAAATCTTGACGATGCTTCCATCTCTGACTTAGTGAACTACTTTAACGAATGTTGGGAGGCAGGTACTCTCCCTGCCTCGTGGAAGCATGGAAAAATTATTTTTATTCCAAAACCCCACAAGCCTATCACCCTAGACAACATCCGCCCAATTTCTCTTACATCCTGTCTAGGCAAGGTCTTCGAGCACATAATTCTTGCTCGGCTAACAACGTACATGGAAGACAACCACCTTTTCCCCCACAGTATGCTCGGAATTCGTGCGCATCTATCTGTGCAGGACGCCCTACTTCAAATTGCGCATAACGTGCTTGATGATACCATCCCCCACCACACTAAAGCTATCCTGGCAGTTGACCTCACCAAGGCATTTGACAGAATTCGACACGATGCCATCTTACGTGAACAGCAGGCTCTACAGGTATTCCCTAAAACCTACAATTACGCTCGTGCGTTTCTCTCGGGCCGCACTGCCTCCCTGCACATAGATAAGATTACCACATCGCCTTATACACTCGGAGAGCTCGGAACCCCTCAAGGGGCGGTCCTTTCTCCCCTTTTCTTTAATGTTGCTCTCATCCCCCTAGCTCACAAACTGGCTCTAATCCCACACCTAAAGCATACCCTGTACGCTTATGATATTACCACATGGACCACTCATGGCTCTGACGGGGAAATTGAGGAAACTCTTCAGTTAGCAGCAGACACCATTTCCTCTCACGCGTCATCCATCGGGCTCGAATGTTCCCCATCTAAGTCCGCGCTCTTCCTAATTAGGCCAAAATCTAGGCTAACTCGCCCATCCAAATCAATTTAAAAGGATCCCCTATCCCCATCACACCCGCCCTCCGCATCCTTGGCCTCCACTTGCAGGATTCTGGACGAAATGAGCATACCCTTAAAAGGCTCAAGGCCTCCAAGCAACCCGTGTTGCACCTTCTACGCCGAGTGTCCTCCCTTAACAAGGGTTTAGACGAAGCGGACAGCATGAAAGTAGTGCACACATTTACACTTAGCCGCATTCTATACGCAACCCCAAATCTCAAATTGAACCGCACGGAAACCGATCGCGTGAACGCAATTTTCCGCCTTGCGACTAAGGCAGCCCTAAGCCTACCTAGTAGCACTAGCACAGCCAAACTTCTTCCACTAGGCATGCATAACACCATTCAGGAACTAGTTGACGCGCACCTTACAGACACAGTACCTTAGACTTGCCACGAGCGCAACTGGCCGCCATATACTCTCCTCCCTTCGCATCAACATACCCGCTAACCAGTCAACCCTTATACCCATCTTTCGACACATCCATACACCTCTCATTGTGAAACCCATTCCTCGAAACGTCCATGCCCAATATCACATCCCTCGCCGCGTTGCTCGCGCTAATGCCCTCCATAAGTACTATGGGCAAGCCCACGATGCCGTTTGGGTAGATGCCGCATGTACAGCGCATGAAGCGGTAGCAGTTGCCTACAATCCAACCCTACCTCACCCCATAACTCACCGTCTTCCCTCGGGCTCTACGCCTGAGGAGGCAGAGGAGACCGCCATCGCCCTAGCACTTGCACATTCGGACGCCCAATACATCTTCAGCGACTCGAAAACGGCTCTGTCTAACTTTGCCAGGGGCAGGATTCACGCCCCTGCCTGGCAATTGTTGAACACCCCTACCCAAAATTTACCGCGCAGGGTAGAGTTTCAGTGGGTGCCGGCTCACTCTGGGAACCCTGGAAACGAGGCTGCCGATAAATTGGCCCGAGGTCTGATTTGCCGGGCTCAGGACAGTCTCGATCCAGGATTCTCGAGGGAGCGGGCGCACACCTTTGCGGAGCTCACGCAAAGACCCCGTTTGGACCGTCGGACTTACCCTCCTCCCCACCCCTCTCTTGCGCACTCCCAACAGATCCTCTTCAGACACCTCCAGACCCGCTCTCTGTCATCCCCTCAGCTTTTATCCCACTATTGCGGCACATCCCCTGCATGCTCCCTATGTGGTGGCCCCCACGCCACACTGTCCCATATCCTTTTCGGCTGCCCTGCTGACCCTCCCCCGCGGGGAAGGCACGCCATCTCGAGCTGGGAGGACTGGGAGGTCCTGCTTATGTTTGCAGACCCGACATCGCAGCTTGCTGCGGTGACTCGGGCTGCCGACGTCATGTCCCGGCATCACCTACTCTAGCAGTGCGGGACCGCGCAGTGGCCCAGGGACCCAGCTGGGTCTAAAACTCACTTGCTGAATAAAGTTTTTCTGTCTGTCTGTCCTTGGAAGAACTCCGAATAAAACTTGGAAAAACCCCGGAGAATAGATGAATAGAAATCCCGGCTCAGTAAATATTCCACAAAGCACAGCAACTTCTTTAAAAGAACATAATGCAGGAGCACTTCTCACTAACTGAGATCATGAGCTGGCAATTTGACTACCGCAGATCAATTCTGAACACACACTTAGGGTGAAAACTCTAGAGCAGTGGTCCATAGACGTATAAACCGCTTTAAGAATCATCTGTCGAACTCATCTAATATTTCCATTTGATAGCTTTGAAGCGCTTGCAGGTAGTAGGGTGTGTTCCTATTTCACGCTGTACAAAGCAGCTGAATGTTTCTCTTCGAGCTGTCACAATTCGCCACGTGAGCGCACCGCGCACCTCTCTTTTGGCAGCAATACGTTCGCTCGTACTTGAAAATCTGGAAACAGAGTATGCCTGCTATCTTCAAATTTTCACGGAAGGTTCTGTGGACAAGGTCAAACAAGCTAGCGCAGCGGCTTTTTACATTCCTTCTTCGGATGGTAAGTGGTCTGTACGCTTTACTGCTGTCGTATCCTCCACAACCGTCGAAAGTGTTGCTACTGAGTCGGCTCTACGGAAGTTAGGGTCTTGTCCAGCTCAACTTGTTGTCCTCCTGACTCACAATCCGCCCTTCATAGGCTAGAGCGCAGATTCCCTACTGATGCCTTGTCTATATGCTCTCTACGCTTAGTGCAGAATCTGAACAGCAGAGGCTTTACTCTATTTCCAATAGGCGACCTCTCACATAAGAGTGAGCGGTAAGTAGGTGGCAGAGAGTCTTGCCCATGAAGCTTTGTCAAGGAATCCATCAAAAAGAGTACCTCAAGATAGAAACAGTCTCTACAGGAAAACGGTTCTCGATCATTTGAGTACCCTTAGGAGTGCGCCTCGTAAGCCATGTGTGACCAAGTGACTCAGAAGATCCCAGGCGACCATACTGCATTGAATTCGCACGGCCTCTGTTCGCACTCCTGCCTGGATGAATGAGACCGGCATGCCATCGTCTCCGCTATGTCCTTTATGTGGTGTGTGCGGTGATATCGATCATTATAATGTAATTATAATGTATACTGCGCAGATTGCAACACGGAAAGCTATGTGATGTTAGCTCCTTTCAGGAGGACAGGAACCGTTCACTATACAGTTTAGGACATGGTCTACCCGAGTGGAAACCAGACATGCAGAAGAGACGCTGAACGCCCTCTTTTAACATTACTGCAGGACGCTGATCTTGTTTGTAATTGGTGGCAGCAGGAACCGACTATGGTCTACTGTGATTGAATGTATGCGTAAATGGTGTCTTCTGGACAGGACTACGTTATACTGTGAGTGAATGTGTGTATGAATTCTGACACTGCAATGGACTATGTTCTACTGTGACTGAATATGTGCATAGGTGCTGACTTCTGGAGTGGACTGTGATGAGGACTGTGTGGAGCGATTGTGTGCCGCAGAATAAGGAAGGCTAATCCCACCTGTATCTTTCAAGATGTCAACTCAACTGTTTTTCTTTGAGCATTCAGGCGCATGTAGCAATACACATGAGTGAGTTTCTTCTGTCACTTCGCAAAGTGGCAAAGATGACAGGTCCTCGAAACCAGGGCAAGGAGTGCCATCACTAGTGTAACCGTGAAAGGCAAAGCGACAATGCGACGCGGAGTTCCGCTTGCGCGAAGCGCAGCGGTAGAGCCAACCTTTACAACTTTAACTTGAAGAATAGAAAACGTTGACACTGTCTGGAGTGTGGGCTCGCGAAACCTAAGCATTTGAACACACGCGCGAACCACGATGGTGGTACTCCGTCGTTTGAGCTTATGGCGTAACATTTAACGGGAGTCCGTTCGGCTTGTTGGTTCAGTAAGGGACAGATCCTAGAGAGATGTTGAGAACTTCAGAGAGCGCCGAAACTGTGTGTGTGTGAAGCTTTACCTTGAAGATAACCTTTAGGAGCTTACCATAGTAACAGCAGGCCATGCAGAAGTAAAATAAATATTGTCGAGACTGGCTTTCGAACCCTCTGTGGCACACAGAGATGAGCTGCGCACGCCACTGCACGACGGCACAATGCAGTCAGAGCTAACGCTGAGTCTAAAACGGCTGCTAGACGTGCCAACGACCCAGCAAGAAAACCTGATTAACCCTTTCGCGCCTGACTGCGCCTTGTGTTAAGCTGCAAAGCTCTCTTGCGCTGCGTATTGCATATCGTCGTCTTCAACAACTTCCGTCGGTAGAGCAAAGAGATCAGATAAGCTTAAACGCAATCAGGGCTCACGCTGAGTCTAATCCGTTTGCTAGACGTGCCGACTGTCCAGCAAACAAACGAGATTAAATCCACGCTTTCGCATGTCTACTCGGTTTACCAACATTAAAAACTTCCTACCGGTTTTGCTAACCACCCAGTGAGACGAATTTAAGCGAGCAGTAGCGCGTTGAAATTTTCACCATTTTGTAGCGAAAGCTACACTATGGGGGCATTTCGAGCATTCAGCGTTTCGTCGCCGTGGCCACCGTGGCGGCGCAGCCACACTGCTTGGTAACCTGGTTGGCCACGTGGTGTGGAGCAGCTGCCGGCTGCGCGGCGCGCCGGCAAATCCGAGTGAGGGGGAGTGGCCACAGGGAGACAGTGAATCCGCTTCCAGGAACGAAGGTGAAGAAGGAACGCCCATCGAAACAGAGCGGCTAAGGACTGACTTTGCAAATCGACTGAGTGAGTTCTACTCGGCCAGTAGTAGCTACCGCGCCACTCCAGCTTTGAGCAGAACTAAAACACTGCCATTTTTTTTTATTTTCGTTAGCCACAAGGTTATGTCTTCTCTACTGCTGTGCCTGGAAAAGCAAATATAGATTCTGAGATAAAAGTATCCAGCGTAGAAGCATTAGAAAAAAAATGCAGTGGCTTAGCTCAGCTATGCCAGGATATATGTAACGTAAGCAAGTGTGAAACTCCCTGGTTGGCCTTGTTTCCATATTCCACAAAGTATAAAGCACAGACATAAACGTCCAGTATGATCTGTAGGTTCATGTTTGATTTCAGGATCGAGGCTATCCAAGGATTGAAGGGTTCGCGTCACTCTTACGCCTATTCTCTAGGCTTACGACACGTGGTTCTTCGGTTTCTTGAGCCCGTCGCTGAAGCCTCTCGGTCGCATTCCATCGCTCATCACGGGCCGTCTTCACTGAAGCAGAACTTAGGTCTCTCCTCCGGCTGCGGTCGCTGCTGCTAGCGGTCGAGACACCGGACATTAAACTTGCCTGTCCCGCGGCGGCATATTCAAAGCGGCGTTTGACCAGTCGTTCAGCGCGCTGTTCGACTGTTTCCTGGCCGATTCATTTACTCTTCATCTCGTTCCGCTGTCGATTTCAGGCCTCCTCCAGCTTATCAGAATTTTCGCCGTCCATACTGTCGCCTTAACTGTGGTTGCGGCGCACGCCAGTTCTCCTTTTCAATCGTGTGACAACTTATCGCGCATGCGACGCAGCTGTCGAAGCCAGTGGAGGCGAGCGCAACGACGACGAATGCGGTGTCACGCCCTACCAAATGGCGGCGGCGGCGATCGGCGTGGTCTGACGTCACGTGTCTCAATGGAGTACCACCACGGCGAAATCGCAAGTTTGTGGGCAACAAAGCTTTCGCTTTAAAAACGTTTATCGCTGAAAAACTGAACACAGTTGTGTCTCATCAGTCAGCGGCACCCGGAGCTATGGTATTGTGCAGAGCATCAATGCGCTACTGACCTTACGTCGTGATGCAATAGCTTGTTCTCTGCAATAGCGCTGATCAATGATCAGAAGAGAGAGAGAGAGAGACTCTTTAATGAAGAAACAGAGAATTTAGCCGGCGTTTCAATATCGCTGGCATGCTACTCTGCGTAGGGAGGGGAATTTGGGAAAGACTGAAGGAGAGCAGCGTGGAAGAGGTGAAAAAAAAACGACGATAAAATGCAGCCATGAAATGGGTACTAAGGATGCAGTGGCGAGTATTGATGTAACCTATGGAATGATGGAGTGCATAGTCCGAGGAATGGGCTGAAAAAGTTCACTGCAAGAAGAATGCATGAAGGTAATCTGCAAGTGAATTTAGAGCTTATCGAGATGTCCAATGTCTTTTAAATATGTAAAAAGAAAGTTCATTGCAAGTCTCTGTTGCCTGAAGCAGGCTAAGGGGCCTAAAACTTTGTCCATTGTTAGGGGCACTGGGCAGAGCTTCTGCATGCAATGTTCATAGTACGCACGCTCGTTAGCATACGCAGGGCACTCAAGCAGGAGATGTTCCACAGTTTCTATCGAAGCACAGAACATCATTTCATAAACCTATTCATTCGATGTATTCTCAGGTTTTTCAGAAGAATCCTCTTAGGTAGAATTGATTTGTAAAGTGAAGTAAATATTCTTTGCTGAGTAACTGCCCAATAATACAAATCTGCTCCATCTTTGAAGATTTTCGTAAAAAGAATATTTACTATCACTGTTCCCACATTGAGTGATTGATCATTACGCTCTGGCCTTTTCTCATGCTAGCCGTACTTTTTAGCTGAGCTGGTAGACTGACTGCGCCGGTCATCCGGTGGCTCAGCGTTCGAAGCCCTAAGCAGAAAGAATTTTTATTTGGATACGATGTTTCTAAAGAACAATTTTCTTTCTTTTCTTTCTCTTTATTTGTTGCTTAGACGTTTGCCTAAGAAGGGGCTGAGGCTAAAGGCACAATGTTGCCTGACAGGGCCTCAGCCCCTACTACATGACAAACAAACATACAAATTACAAATTATAACAGTCCGGCGGGCCGGTAAAAAAAGTAGGCCAGATGTAAGCGTTATACAGAGGAAAATACATACGGAAAAAAAAAAGACAGAAGCGCGTGACAAAAAATTTGCATAATAAATGTACGATGAGTATATAAATATGAAACAAGGACCAAGACATACATGAAACACTACATCAAATAACAAAGTTCTACTTAAGGCTTGTTCTAGCCTACTAAAAAACAAGACATTATGTACATATAAACACAAAAAAGAGTACAGAGAGGCGAACACAGAATCAGTAAAAAAAAGAAAAAAATAGACCACAACTTGCTCGCATAAGAAATTTTAGCGATTGCTATAGGTGACATCGCTCGTGACATTCTTTCTCGTCTGGCCTTCGAACGCTGAGCCACCTGCTCACTGGCGCAGTCACTCTACCAGCTCAGCTGACCGGTATGGCTAGCATGAGGCAGGGCAGCTCAACTATGGCACCACTGTTCCTTTCTTCTTCCACTCCCTCCTTTATCCATTTCCTTACGGCGCAATTCAGGTTTCCAATGATACATGAAACAGATACCGCACCATTTACTTTCTCCCGAAACCAATTATTAATTATTATTACGAAGTTTCTCTGCAAGCTTTTCTATGTAGCCCGCTAGCCGCGCTTGGGTCGATGCCATTGAGCAATTACTCTCTTAGACTAAATGCATTTTCACTGGTTGTGCTTTGGAAAGAAGACAAGCACTGACTGGGAAGTACACACGAGAAGAATTTTCTGGTAAGGTTAAATACCTGTAAGCATGTAGAAAGCTTTGCATCAATATATGCAGAAAATTTACTTTTGTAAAGTATGGAACATTGAGAGAAAACAGGGTTTTCATCGTAACTACCATTTAACAAACTGGAAGACTGAACTGACTTGCGCAGCTTCTATGTCGTGGCGGCGCCTCCTACCCGCGGTACGCCTCCATTTTGTTCAAGCTCCGAAAATATGGCTGTATACAGAAGATACCGAACGCCAGCGACGACATCAACTACCCGCTTCGCAATGAACAAATATTAACGGAGGTTCACTCTCGGAAGAATTTGTTTGTGACAATATGAGGGAGCCCGATGAGAAGGTTTCAAAGACTTTCAGTTCTCCAAATGTGGAGTAGCAGCGCCATGTCCAAACAGTAGCAGCTACTAATGTAGAAAGCGCATTGAAATGTAGTGAAATGCGCCGCACACAAATATGTAAGTAGATAAGTGCCTGCACACACAGATCCGTGTTAAAAGCACAGACAGCAACACAAAAACCTCCAACGTACTGCGAATTGAACCATCAACCTGTTCCTACAGTTTTCTATGACCCTTCAAGAAACGCACGAAGGTGCGCTGGGATTCTGAGTTATTGTAGTTAATTTCTAACCACTTGAGTGCGTGCTGCACAAAAAGTTTCGGCATCTTGCATTTTCTATTGACTCGCACCAGTGGCCATTATAACTATTGTAGCCAAAAATTTCAATCTTCAAGCACACAGTTTGGAAGGGAAACCCGCAGTAGGTCAAATTTCAGTGCGAATGAAAACTGGTTATTGAGGAAAGCAAATAGCGCAGTACCTGTCTGCCACATCGGTGGACACCCGAACTACGCCGTTAGTGAAGGAATAATGGAGGGAGACAAAGAAGATAGTGGAGGGCTGCGGAGTAATTCTTTGTGGCGATCTTTAAGTGCACTGATAGAACACGCAGCACGAACGCCTTTTTATCTCCGTTGAAACACTACTGCCGCGGTCGGGTTCGAACCCGATGACAGTGAATGAGTAAGGGGTTTTCAATGAAATAATAATAAAAAGGAGGAAAAAGATTTTGCAAGCCCCGGCGTCTGCCATCGATACTGAAGCACCTGAGCTGGGGCAGCGGACATAAAGGATAGCAGGCAGAATGGAGAAGTGAAATAAAAGAGCTGAGGAGACAGGAAGAGAGAATAGGAGAGGTAATATACACAAACTATTTACTCAATAAGAAATGCGTCCAGGTTGAGCGCATGATTAGTTCGTGATTGTGAAATAAAAAATAAATAAATGTGGATTAGCTCACCTATTCCAGGGTATACAAAGCGAAGGATATCGCCGCTCACAGTGTTCATTGGTGTTGGCGTTGACAATGTTCTAGACAGCGATTGTTTTGAGCAAAGGAAAGGCGCATACCTCGCTCCGTGTTTATGTGGACTCCTCATTCGTGCTTTGATACGGGAGGGCTCGGTGGGAGGAGCGCGGTGAAGCTGGGGGACTGAGTCGGCTTCTTTTAAAGCCATCGGTCGTTTACGGGAAAGAAACTCGCGGGAATTGCTTCAGGCACTTACATTGAGCCCAAAAAAAGCGAAAAGCGCACTAAGTATTCAATACACAGAGAAGTCACGTAGGCCCCGCATCGAAGGTACTGCATGGCCGCCATGTTGAAGTTTGAAAATTAAAATACAGCCAACAGAAGAGTCACGTACACCAACTACTTCGGTTCTGCAAGGCGGCACCTTGCAGGGGAGAAAATTTACCAATATACCAAAGAAGATGAAGGCCTCGGGCCTGTGAGGGGTGACTGAGTTTTTTTTATTTGGTTTTTGCGGAAAGGAAATGGCGCAGTATCTGTCTAATATATCGTTGGACACCTGAACCGCGCCGTAAGGGAAGGGGGAAAGGAGGGAGTGAAAGAAGAAAGGAAGAAAGAGGTGCCGTAGTGGAGGGCTCCGGAATAATTTCGACCACCTGGGGATATTTAACATGCAGTGACATCGCACAGCACATGGGCGCCTTAGCGTTTTGCCTCCATAAAAAGGCATCCGCCACAGTCGGGTTCGAACCCGGGAACTCCGGATCAGTAGTCGAGCGCTCTAACCACTGAGTCACCGCGGCGGGTAAGAAAACAGTAAAACACAGACAAAACAAGCAGCACGTACACCCCCTCTCGTGGACTACAAGGGGTTAGCCTAGCCGGATGGAAACTAACCGGCGAAGATAACGTGCACGTTGCCGTGATCTTGCACTGCCCTACCAAGGCGACGACATATGGGCGGGTCATAAAGGACCCCGTAGAATATCTGATACGGGTCCCAATTGGACTTAATTGAGTCTGTGACGCTGCCCGTCCGTCCAGCGGTTTTTCCAGCGTTGCTGATCAGGCGGGCCCCCGGATCCTGCGTCCCAGAGGTCCTGCTTGCCGTCCTGCTGCCCGGCGCCGCGCTCCTGCCGTGGTGACCCGGGCGGAGCCATGGAGCGACCCTGCCCAGCTGTGCGCCATATCAAGGCGCAATGCTTTCTGTTAACTGTGCCGGAGCCTGTTCCGGCCGACCGCCTCATCGACATCCTCGAGGAGGTGGTCGGATTCGGGAGGCTGACCAACCTTCAGCACCTCGGAGGTTTGCGTTTCCTGGCCGCCGTGGCCTCCATGGCGCATGTTGACAAGATGCCGGCGACAGGCTGATTGCTGATCGCCGGAAAAGAAGTACCGGTAGAGCAGATGGGAGTTCCGGTGCTTCACGTGACGGTTTACCGTCTTGCACCGTGCGTGAGCGACGCCGACCTGGTCGCAGCATTCGCGCCGTACGGTAAGGTCCGGCTGGGCACTGAGACTGCCTTCCTGAGCAAGAACAGCATCGGGAACGGGACCCGCCTCGTCAGGTTGGATATGACCAAGTCTCCACCCAACTTCCTGACGGTGGCCGGGACTCGAGCGCTGATTGAGTATCGCGGCATGAGGCGAGTCTGTTCCCGTTGCTGAGGAGAGGGGCACTTCGGTGCTGCCAGCAAGCAGGTGCTCTGCGGCCGGTGCGGCGCTTACGGGCACGTGGGTGCGGATTGCAGGCCCGTATGTAAGCGCTGCGGTGGGGCCCACCCCATGCCCGACTGCGTCCGGCGGCTTTCCTACGCGGCGGCGGTGGCATCTGGGCCTGCCAAGGCGCCCCAAGAGCCAGGCGATGAACCCGAACGGGTGCGGTCTCCTCAAGCATCTGGCTGCGTTTCCGGCGGCACGGCGGAGGAGGTTGCGGCGAGCCCTTTGGAGCCTGCGGTGCAGCAGAACGACGCCGTGACGAGCCCCGCAGATGACCAGGTGGGGAGTGAGCTGACGGGCTCCTGGTCTTCGCAATCACCGACGGAGCAGTCGGAGGGCGCCTCCGACGCCGAGAGGTCGGCTTCGGCCGACTCCGACGACTCTCCGGGTGAGCCGTCTCTTGTGGACCCCCCGAGCTTGGAGGTCTCGCTTTTCGAGGTGCCTATGGCGCAGCTAAGGACGGCTTGGAGACAGGCACTGAGTCGCCGGCCTCGCCCTCTCCCAGTGACGCCCTAAACACGCCGGTCAAGGGCGGCCAAAGCACCGACAGCGCGAGCGACTCGTGACCAAAGGCACCGCACATCCCGGTGGCTGTGGCCCCGCAAGCACCGTGCACCGCGAAGTTGGGGCGAGCGAGCGTGCGGAAAACTCTGGACTTGGACGACTCCAAGCGCCAACACTCGTCAGGGTCTGATGGCGGCGCCACTCCTTCCGACACCCCTGCGCCAATGAAGAAGGTGAAGACGGCCGGTGAAGAGGGCGCCCTTATGGACGGCTCCTAAACGCCACGCATTCTCCATGGCGTCATCGCTCCGGCTTTCGGACCGTCTCGGCCTCCTTCCCTCTTTCTTGCGTGGCGGAGGCTTAGGCTCTGCCTTTCTGGCGCTCGCCCAGCGCCGCTATCTTATCGGTGCGCTGGCTGGCCAGCATGGCTTGCGAACGATGGACTGTGCGTGTGTTGCGGTGTGTGTGGCGCGCGTGTGACTGTGTCTGTGTTTGTACAGCCGCGTGTGCCATACGGAACTTTATGCGGGCCGTAATTATCTGCGCATCGTCGCCCTCCTGCTGCCACCGGAGTGCCGACAGCCGGAGCCCCAGCGCGGACTTACGCCGCGTCCTGGAGCGCTGCCCCTACGCCGGTGTTGGGTCTCGCCAACAGACTTTGCCCGACGAACTTTACCGTGAGTCCGTAGTGTTTTCCTTGGCTTTTAAGTTTCCTTGTTTTGGTTTGTGGTCCGGGTTTTCTCTTTTGTATTTATAATGGCATCTTTTCGTTTTGCTTCCTTTTACGCGCAAGGCATTCGCCATCCCGATAAGCAGTGGGAGGTGCTCCACCTTGCGCGGGCGCACCGGGTAGATGTTTTGTTCTTGCAGGAATGCAATTTGTGCACTCCTGCCGACGTTATGCATTTCTGTTCCCGCTTTAATGTCGAAGCCTTCTTTTCCTTAACGGACTCGCGGTGTTGTGGCGTGGGCGTGATCTTCCTCTCGCCGGCGTACAGGTCTAGTGCACATTGCACTTTTGGCATTGACGGGCGCGTCATTGTAGTGCATGTGTTTTTGGACGGCCGTAGGGTTCGCTTTGTTAACGTTTACGCACCAGTAACGCGTAGCTTGACAAATAATTTCTTCCAGTCTATCGCATCGTATCTTCTTGATGATGTGCCCCATACCTTGCTCGGGGATTTCAACTTTGTCCTCGACACGTTGCGTGATGTCAGGGGGCCGGGCCACGGTGCCTCTAACTACCATGCGAAGGAGCTGGGCAAACTCGTTCGCCAGATCAGTCTCCAGGACGCGTGGGTCGCTCTATATGGCTAGGACTTTGCCGCCACGTGTGCCCGCGGCCAGAGTGTGAGCAGGATAGACCGCGTCTACCTTCTCTCCGCTCTGGTGCCGAGTTTATTCGAGGGCTCGGTTGTGCCGTTCCCGCCTGGAACGCGTGAACTTAGCGATCATTTCCTAGTCTACGTCTCTTTGCGGGCTACGCCCGGTCGCGCAACAGGCCCCCGCACGTGGCGCATGGATGTTTTTGTTTTACACGACGCCTTGTACCTCGCGGAAATTCGTGCCGAGTTGGCGGCTTCAGTTGACGCGTTCGCATACTTTACTCCCGAAGTGTGGGACGCCTTGAAAGATTCGTGGTGGGATGTGTTGATTCGGACAGGGAGAGCTCGCCGTGCCCGTCTGACCGGCACGCTTAACGACATCTTGCGCCGAATGCGCATTGTGAAGGCGGCCGGAGAACTGACTTTTGCCATGCGCGAATACCTCGACACTTTGCGCTTGCGCTACCATCGCGTCTTGGAGGAAAGTGCGCGTGCTTCTCGTTTGGCGAACGGCTGTCGACTGCCGCTGGATGATGTCGCCGACCTAGCTTATGCACGCTCCTTTAGTCGGAGGAACGCGCGTCCGCCGCGCATCGAGCAAGTGTCTCTCGAAGACAGGGCGACTTCGTCGGCGCCTTCCGAGCTTCAGCGTGTTTTCGCATCGCATTTTGCGGCATTGTTATCGACGCGAGGTCAGTAAGTTGAGGACTTTGAAGGAGCGGTCGCTACCTTTCCCGGTTCGCTTCCCCAGCTCTCAGACGACGCTTGCGGCGCACTTTGCTCCCCTGCAACGTTACAGGAAGTTCTCGCAGCCTTGCGGGCGATGAACCAGTCCACAGCTCCCGGACCAGGCGGTTTAGTGGCAGGCATTTATTCGGGCTTTTTTGACATCCTCGGGAGCTTGCTGCTCCGGCTGGCTGGGGAACAGCCTTTTCGTGTCGCGGCAAGAACCAACTTTTTTCAGTGTGGGCCGGATTGTGTTTTTGTTGTTGAAGGATAACATGCCACCTTCGCAGCTTGGGTAATGGAGGCCCATTACTCTCCTCAACAGCGACTACAAGCTCGTCGCCACGCTATTAGTTAGGCGGTTGCGGGTCTTTTTGGGCAATCTAGTCAGCCCCTTTCAGTCTTGTGCCGTTCCGGGCCGATCTGTCTTCGCCTCTTTGATGTAAACGCGGGACCTATTCGCTTACGCCAGCGCGAAACGGGTCAGCGGTGTCTTCGTATCGCTCCATCAGGCCAAAGCATTTGACAGCGTGGAGCACGCCTACCTTTTTGCGGTGCTGCGCTGCTTTGGCCTGCCGGAAGAGTTCATCCAGGTCGTGCAGGTACTATACAGCGGCCGGACAAGCCAGATGTTCATGAACGGCAGTGTTGCCGGTGAGTTCACTGTGACGCATGGAGTGCGGCAGGGGTGCCCGCTTTCGCCGGCCCTCTTTGGGCTGTCACTCGACCCGCTCTTACAGAGGGCAGTATTGGACAGGCACATTCGCGGCTTCCCCATGGTTGGTCAGGAGTCTGTCGTTGTCTCCACCTACGCAGATGACATTTCTGTCTTTGCCAATGATGGGGATAGCTTCCTGGCTTTCCTGCGCATCTTCGAGGAGTACGCTTCTCTCTCAGGTGCCCAGCTCAACCCGAAAAAGAGCAGTGCACTCGCTTTTAGCTCCTTTCGGGGTCCCCTGCCCGCGGCGGTGCCCTTCGCGGACGCCGTGCGAATTCTGGGGGTCTTGTCCGAGCCGGGTAGAGTCTCGCCCCGCGCCTGGGACGAGGCAGTGTCATGGGTCACCACGGCCCTCTCGGATGCAGCCCCTTTCTGCCTTTCATTAAAGGCCAGCGTCGAGGTGGTCAAGACTCGTGCGTATGCCTTCGCCATGTACGTCTCGCGCGTCGCGATAATTCCGCGCCGTTCTGCAGCCCATCTCGCTTCGCTTGTGGGCACTTTTGTGTGGGACAGCGGGACACCTCTCGTCGCTCGCCACCTGCTGTCTCTACCAACGTGTAGGGGGGGGGGGGGGGGGCTTGAGCTCCCCTGTATCCAGACCGTGTCACGAGCGTTGGCAGCCAGGCTTGTGAGCTCCCTTTTAGGGCAAGAGTGGTTCCTACGACGGTCCTTGTTGGCCTATTAGCCTAGCACCCCGATCAAAACGCATGACACAATTTTGTGTCGCAAGACAAGCTGTCTTGTCGTGCCTTATGTCGTGCGACAAGCTTCGTGTCGTGGGTTCTTTCGCGCGACAAAGTTGTTTGTAGTAGGTTCTGCCGCACGACAGACATCTTTCCTGCATTTTGTCGTGCGAAGAAGGTCCCTGTCGCAGCATTTGTATCGCGACAGGTTTCTGTCGCAGGTACTGTCGCGCGACAGAGGGAGTCGTGCCGCGCGACAGAGGTTGCATGCCTCAGCAAAGTTGCCTGTCGTGTGTTCAGTCGCGCGACAGACTTCTATCGAGCCTCTTTTCACGCGACAAAAGTACCTGTCGTGCGGCCTGTCGCGTGACACAACAGCTTGTCGTGGGATATGCCGCGCGACCGATAACTGTTGTGGGATGAGTCGCGCGACAGATATCTGTCGTGGATTGTGCCACGCGATAGATACCTATCGTGGTATGTGTCATACGACAGATTCCTGGTGCGAGTAATTGTTTTACTGCATAATTCTAGAAATACTGTCGTGCTGTCGTGTGACAGCGATAGGATCAAATTGACCAAAGATGCTTCAAAGCGCGTTCACTGTGGCGAGTCGCGAAGAGGATGCGAGGTGCTGTGGTCTGTTGGTGACGGGCACCGAGCGAAATGAAGTGCTCATTCACATTGGCGAATCGAGTTTTCAACTCGCTTCCCGCGACCTGGCTCACTCACCGAACGAGAATTGGCTTAGAGGAGAGGCACTGCTCGAGCACTCAGCTAATTCCCTTCTGTTCCCACATGACAACGTGATGAAAGTAGTGCATGCTCAAGAGTATAATGCGGCTCTGAAAGCCCAAAATCTGTAATGCACAAGCGACGAAGCCAGCGGTGCCTGCGTATCCGCACGCGCTTGCGGTGGCGGCATGTAGCTGCTGCCACGACAGCACCTGCACACCAATTGGTGCGCGCAAGTCGAATGGCGCTACTGAAAGTCAGTGTCCTCTTGGCTTCTGTGACATGTTCAAGCCATGTAACATAATGTACCTGAGATATAATGTAAGTGAGATATAAACTTCCTCGATATAAACTTCTCACTCACCGACAACCACGTTTGCTGGAGCTATGAACCTCGCGGCAATAAACCCCTCTTAGCTTTCCGCTCCGCCCACTCTAAGCTGGTTAAGCGAGGAGTGATTGCACTTTGTTTCAGGAATGCATTGACGAAATCTTGCCACCACTGCATGCCCCGTAGTTTTCATAAACAAGTGAACCGGTTATCCGCCGCTGGTTACCCGGTTCCACTTCAGATCTCGGTAGCAGAACGCGTCCTTAGGAACCTGAACTGTCGCGACGAAATCGCAAATAAGTCTAGTGAGAGAAAAAAGGTTGCTGTGCTCCCTTACGTGCACACTGTTTCACACAACCTAAAAAAGGTAGCGCAGAAAGCAGATGTTAGAGTTGTTTTCACGGCCCCTAACAAGCTACACAAGCTTTGCAAGCTGACGAAACCCTACTCTTCTGTCAAACAATTATGTGGTATCAAACACCAAACAGCGTACGTGGACTGTGTAGACTGTGTTGTGTACTGCATCCCTCTATCTTGTGGCAAAAAGTATGTTGGGCAAACGGGCTGTTGTCTCAATGACCGGCTACGCCAGCACAACAACAATGTTAAAAATTCCTTCGGAAGCAACCTAGCCATTCACTGCAGTAAGTGCCGCAATTGTGCTCCATTGTTAAATCAGTGCCACATCATCGGACGTAGTCGTGATCAACTAACCCGAGAGATTATAGAAGCACAGAACATAGCATCACTGGGTAGCACTTGTGTAAGCTCACCGTCCATTTCATTGTCAAAAAAAGAACTTGCCTTCCTCAGGGTATCAACGTAATCGTGCACTTATCTCCTTGGTTGTTTTAGTCTCGGTAGCTATACTGTGTATTCTCGCACGTGTAGTTTACTGCCGTGTCATAAAAGCGTTCGAGAACTGTTTAAAGCACTTGCGGTTTTACGAAATAAACAGTTGGAAGTAGCGCTCGTCCCTGTCTGTTCCCTCTGCGTCCTCGGTGTTTTAGCGCTTCTGAAAATGTCAATTCCTAAACGAAACGCCTTCAGTTGATTGTATTTTGTGTCTTCTCCACGTTTGCTGAGCACCCCGATCTAAACACTTGAAGCTCTCGTAGCTAACGCTCTTTAGCCCAACACTGATGCTGTGTTGGTGGAGATATTTTTTTAGCGGCAGTGACGTGGTGCTTATCATTAAATAGCAAAAAAAACTTTACGACGTCGTTCATTGCCTTCACTGAAAATTTCATGACGGTGACACGAAAATGTCGCTAAATATAGACAACAGCGTATGCAGGAGAAGGTGAAATGCGGCGGCCGGCGAGTTTGAACCGATTTGATTCTCGGTCGAAATAAGACTAAAGTCTTGGGACTGCCGTCAACAGCGCGCTTTAAAGAGTTTCGCCTACTTTGACACAGTCTAGCTACTGTGCACCCGCGCTCGGTCCTCTAAACTACTCTGGTCCCAGTGTGACTGTGTGCTATGACAATCTGAGCGAAAAAGAGGATGTCTGGGGGTTTTGATGCGCACCACGGCCATATAGTTGAGGGACATGTTAACGTACGGGCGCGGCATGCCAGCCTGAATACCGGCCGCCAGCGTCAGAAAAATTTACAGTAATGTTTGTTCAAGTCCATACCCTGCTGAAAAAAGTCTATGGCTATGATCTATGATCTTTGCAGTATTTTTATGACAAATCATAAAATTGTATGACACCTCATTGAAGATGAATGATATATCATACAAAATATATGACTTATGATGAAGCTTCTATGATGTTCGACTCGGATTGCATCATATGTCATACAGTCAGACACGATATCATTGCAGAATTTACGACTTATGATGAAACTACTACGATGTACGACTCAGGTTTCATCGTATATCATACAGACACGATATCGTTGCAGAATTTACGACTTATGAAGAAACTACTACGATGTACGACTCATGTTTCATCGTATATCGTACAGTCAGACACGACATCGTTGCAGAATCTACGGCTTATGATGAAGCTTCTATGATGTGCGACTCATATTGCATGGTATATCATACAGTCAGACACGATATCATTGGAGAATCTACGACTTATGACAGAACTTCTGTGATGTATGATTGATCTTGTTGACCAGTTACAAAATCGAACACAATATCACTTGAGAGCGATATCAGAGTTTGATGATGTATGTTGCAGCTTGTACGACAAGTATTTACTAAGTCAGTGTGGGGTGGGTGACATGAATATTGTTGCAATTCTTATGACACATCATGAAGGTCAATTAAAATAAGATTTATGTAAGTAAATCAGTAACTGTCTCTGAAATAAATTGTTTATTGCATCATGATGCCTACAGTATCTTAACCAACGTGTAACTTGGCCGGCTTTCAGCACACTAGTGATTGGTGTGCTGAATCAAAAACAACTTTCACAAGGTGAGGCTTTCATTTCATGCATGCAATTCCCGACAATGACAATTGTCCTTACAGTGCATAAGCACTACGTGGTGGCATCGTGCCTCTCATTAATGTACTATCAAATACTTCAGAAACACAAATAACGAGTGAATCTTTCAAATTTAATTGTTTGAAAGCAGCCAAAATAAAAGAAGTTGGAAAAACAAACATATTCAGCAAGCACTCAGCCAGAAATGAACAGTATAGGAATAGAAGGTACTTCAATATTTACAATATTATTTCATTTCAGCATCACAAAAAAATTGGAAATCAGTACACTAAATCAAACTGGGCAGCTGGCATGTGGTCACAGCTGCAGATGCAGAGGCACAGAATAGAACCTACTTCAATATAGTGTATGTACAAAATATGCCTTCATTCCAGGATCACCCCAGTGCCACCAGGTACCCACCGGTGATACAACGGGTACAAGCTTTTCCCTGGTCTGGTGCTTGGCTTATTTAGGGTGAAAGTGCTTGGAAAATGGGTCTTTGACCCCACCTTGAGTAGAAAAAAAATGCCTTGTGACATGGTGCTCTTTGGCCACAGATGCCCTTGCGCTATAAAAAACCCATCAGCATCATCTCAGGATCGCAAAATACGAGCAGTTTCTTTCAAGCATCAGAATAAAATAAAATGAAAGAGGTCGACCCGACCCCTGGTGGAACGCGACCGCGGCTGCTGCGTTTTTATGGACGAAAAATGGTAAGGCGACCGACCGTATACTGTGCGACGTCAGTGCACGATAAATATACCCAGGTAGTCGAAATTATTCCGGTGCCCTCCACTACGACACCTTTTTCTTCCTTTGTTTTTCACTCCCTCCTTTATTCCTTTCCTTACGAAGCAGTTCAGGTGTTCAACGATATATGAGACAGACAGTGCGTCATTTCCTTTCCCCAAAAACCAATTATTATTATTATTAGTAGAAAGGGGAGAGGAAGAGAGGATAGTGGGAAAGGTAATATACACAGACTATATACACAATAAGAATTGTGTCCTGGTTGTTTGCATGAAATGTTCATGATTGAGCAATAAAAACACGCACACCACTATGTTGGCTAACTAGAGTGGGGCGTCCAGTTGTTAATCGTCCAAGGTAGAACGCGAAGAGCGCTCGGTCACTGCTTGTAACTACCTGGCGGAGAACAGACTGGACGTCAAGCCCGTCTGTTCCAGGAATACACAGAGGCTCACCATTGTTCGCTCACGGGTGCGCGCACTTCCTGAGGCCAAAATAGCCTCTGAAGGGAGTCCAGTAGTATGCCCAGCGCCCTATAGTCCGCAAGAATATCGCGACGATCATCGGCAAACGCGGCACAGTGAAACAGCAGGTGCTATAGTGTTTCCACTGCACCGCATTCGTCACACACAACACTCGGCGCGATTCCGTGACGCGCCCGTCGTTCCCCGCGCCACGCGGAGCCAATGCGCACGCGGAGCATCATTGCGCGTTGCGCCCGCGTAAATGCGTGATAGCCGGTGATGCTTTCGATGCGCTTACCTCCTGCGATGAGTGGGTCGGGTGCTGCTTTCGGAGATAATCCAGGATGAGAACGCGCATGTCCTCCAGCGGAAGGGGCAGATCGCTGGGAGGTAGTTGATGTGCGGCGGTCGCGAGGTAGTCAGCTTCTTCGTTGCCGGCGATAACGCAGCTACCGGGCACTCACTGTGCACGCACGGCGTATCCTCTTTGCGCGAGGCGCTCGATGCGCGAGCGAATGTCCCGAACTAGTGGTGTGCCGCGGCCGTTGGATTTCGGGCGGCTGAGGGCGGCGCGGGAGTCGCAGATCAGGGCACTACTGGGCGGCAGAGGGCAGTGTGAGCAGCAGGTCCGGCCCGAGCCGGATCCCCATACTCCGCCGTAGTGGAAGAGCCTAGGAATGTTGCGTTTTGCTGGCTGTGCAGTCGGAGGGTGGGGATGGTAGCCGCCGCGACAAAGGAGCAGCTGTTGTTTGCACTGAGCCGTCGGTGTACACGAGGAGTTTGGTCGTGGAGCTCCTCGTCTTTGACGGCTCTGGCCAGCTGGTACACAGCACAGAGGGGTGCTCCGATTTCCCGCGATGACGACGATCTCTCACTATACCTCTGAGGCAGCAGGACAGGGCGCGCACATGCCTTTGGGGTTGGGCCTTCAATCGATTGCTGATATTCGAGCAGCGCCGCGCTCATTCATGAGCGCAGGCACAAGCGCATAGGCTGCATCAGCGAGCCGCCATCCGGTGCGCGGTGAAGCCGGTCGATGCGATTCAGTGCCCTGCGTGCTGCTTGGAGCTCAAGTGGCCACGCTGCTGCCTCGGCCGACGTTGCGGTGCTCTGAGAATTTTTGGGCACGCCTAGGCACACGCTCAGGGACGTGCAGTGTTGGGGCTCGAGCGTATTCTAGCATGGATTGCGCACCGTGACGAGCGGCAGCGCATTGATCACCGCCGCCAAAGCTGAGGCATTGTATAGCCACAGAGCGGCTTGCTGGGCGATGCCCTGGCCCTAAGCAGTGAGCTTTGCCACGGCAGAGGTACCGCATTGATTTACGCCAATGAATTAGAGTCCTGTCCAGTGGCAGTGGCGGAAGGTGCGCGCGTGAGCGCGAAACGCATGCTATGGCCACCGATTTGTCCGCGCTCAGCGAAAGACCACGGCCGGGCAAGCTTGCGTCGATTGCGGTCAGAGCTCTCTAGATGCACCCCCTCACTCACGCGGAGAACCTCGCCCGTTGCTCCCCCGCACCACAGAGCAATGTCTCTGCATATATGAACATGCGCACATGGTGTCGGCTGCTCATGGGGAGGGAAGCCGACACCACTGACTTGACCACATTAAACAGATATGGTGATAAGTCAGAGCCCTGTGGCACGCTCATGTTCACCGGACGAGGCTTGGAGAGCCTACCCCCAACTCGTACGCGCATGGTGCGCCCGCTGAGGAAGCCGTAAATATATCGCAAAAGGCGTTCGCTCACATGGCTCCCTCAAGCACAGCCAGAATTGGTGCGCTGTTAACTTTGTCAAAAGCGCCCGAGACGTCCAATAGGAGAAGCAGCGCAACCTGGCCGGCCGCCCTGTCGTGCTGCAGCGCTGTAACAAAGTCGGATATAGAATCAGCCGTGCATCGTATCCCACGGAAACCCGTCTTCCGCTCGTCAAACAAATCAGCTTCCGCAGCCGTCTCCTTTCGATGGAGGCGAAACGCAAAAGGCACCCATGTGCTGTACGATGTCGGTGCAGGTTAAAGATCCCCATATCGGCTAAATTATTCCGGAGCCCTCTACTACGGCACCTCTTTCTTCCTTTCTTCGTTCAGTCCCTCTTTTATTCCTTTCCTTACGGCGCGGTTCAGGTGTCCGCCGATATGTGAGAGAGATACTGCGCCATTTTCTTTCACCAAGCACCCAAACCAAGAGTGTACGTCAGAAACCACGAGCCTTTTTATTAGCTTTCTATCCCAATGGGCAGCGGTCATACTATTCTATAACTGCAGTTAAGACGCGGTGGTGTGGGCGATGAAGAGAACTGAATATATTTTTTATTATATTGCAGTCAGTACTTTCTAATCTTTACGATTGTTTCTTAAATGACGGAATTAAGCGAGACCTGTAGAAAATGTTTTCACTTTTTCGTAGTGTACGTCTTTTTTACCTCTTTCTTAATCCATTCCTTGAAGTAATTGTTAAATGTGTCCACCAACTGTAAGACTGCTACAACTTCTTTGCTCTCCTTATTTAAACCCCTACGAAGACGAGCTTTGTCTCTAGCTGCAAAAGCACCGAGACGCCCCTTCCTCCAGTCTAGCAAAGAAACACGTGAGCAATGTCACGACAGCGGACTGGCCGTACTACTGTCCATGACATTCTCCAATTACGCAGCGTGGCAACAATGTTGTTCATTTGCATGTATGAAATGCGTGGGGAAAGACTCTAGGATGTTATCGGGTAGGGTCCTTTAAAAGCGCTGCTCGGGTTCAACCCTTCCTATGGCTGCGAACTGCCAGCTACCTTGAACCAGCAAAGCCCTGGAGGATTTTCAAAGCGTTCGGAGGCGTCTTACGGCTGCTGATTCCACCCGATGACCACAAAATCAGTTCTCACTTGAAGCACAAGGCTTCAGGTGCTTGCAGGAGGTGGTGCCGCAATCACGGGTTAGTGCGCCAACACTAAAGTCGAAGTGCAAGTATAGTCGGGTGCAAATGCAAGGGGTGCACTGTGATCACTCTGTTCTGCCCGCTTTGTTCTCTTTACGTCTCTCTCCCATTTTTTCTCAGCTGCCGCGGTGGCTCAGTTCGTTATGGCGCTCGGCTGCTAACCTGAAATACGCGGTTTCGATCCCGAGCGCGGCTGCCGCATTTCGATGGGGACACTTCTAGACGCCCTTCCACTGTGCGATGTCATTGCACGTTAAGGAACCCCAGGTGGTCGAAGGCTGCGCATTTCGATGGAGTTGAACTCCTAGAAGCCTGTGTACTCTGCTATGTCAGTGCACGTTAAAGAGCTCCAGGTGGTCTAATGCTGCCGAATTTCGATGGAGCCGTACTTCTCGAGGCCCGAGTGCAGTGCGATGTCAGTGGACGTTAAAGAACCCGTGGTGGCCGAAGGCTGCCGCATTTTGATGGACCAAACTTCTAGAGGCCCTGTACTGTGTCATGTCAATGGGCGTTAAAGAACCCCAGGTGGTCGAAGACTGCCGCATTTCGATGGAGCTGAACTTCTAGATTGCCGTGCACTCTGCTATGTCAGTGCACGTTAAAGAACATCAGGTGGTGTAAGGCAGCCGCATTTCGATGGAGCCGAACTTCGAGACGCCCTGCAGTGTGCGATGTCAGTGCACGTTAAAGAACGCCGGGTGTTGATGGCTGCCGCATTTCGATGGAGCCGAACTTCTAGAGGCCGTGCACTGTGCGATGTAGGTGCACGTAAGAGATCCCCAGGTGCGGAAGCCAGCCGCATTTCGATGGAGCAGAACTTCTAGATGTCCTGCAGTGTGCGATGTCAGTGCACGTTAAGGAACCTCAGGTGTTGATAGCTGCCGCATTTGGATTGAGCCGAGCTTATAGTGGCCTGTGTACTGTGTGATGTCAGTGCATCTTCAAGAACCCCAGGGGGTGGAAGGCTGCCGCCTTTCGATGGAGCCGAACTTCTAGAGGCCCGTGTACTTTGCGATGTCAAGGCAAGTTAAAGAACCTATGTGTTCGAAGGGTGCCGCATTTCGATGAAGCCGAACTTCTAGACTTGACTGTGCGATGTCAAGGCACGTTAAAGAGCCGAGGTGGTGGAAGTTGTCTGAGCCCAGCACTACGTCGTCCCCATAGCCTAAGTCGCCTTGGGACGTTAACCTCCCATAAATTTGAAATGAAATTTAAATTGGTTCTTGAGGAAAGGAAATGGCGAAGTAAATACCTCACATCTCGGACAGACAGACAAAAAAAACTTTATTCAGCATCTGCCCCGCCGCGGTGGCTCAGTGGTTAGGGCGCTCGACTACTTATCCGGAGTTCCCGGGTTCGAACCCGACCGCGGCGGCTGCGTTTTTATGGAGGAAAAACGCTAAGGCGCCCGTGTGCTGTGCGATGTCAGTGCACGTTAAAGATCCCCAGGTGGTCGAAATTATTCCGGAGCCCTCCACTACGGCACCTATTCTTCCTTTCTTCTTTCACTCCCTCCTTTATCCCTTCCCTTACGGCGCGGTTCAGGTGTCCAAAGATATATGAGACATGTACTGTGCCATTTCCTTTCCCCAAAAACATATTATTATTATTATTCAGCATCTCGTAGGTCACTCGAACGGCGCGCCGTAATGGGAGAAATAAAGGAGGTGCGAGAGAAGAGAGTAAGAGGTGCCGTAGTTGAGGGCTCCGAATAATTTCGTCATTAACGTGCCTGCCTTTGCAAAGCACACGAGCACCTTTGCGATTCGCCTCCATTAAAACGCGGCCGGCGCCCATCATCAGATTGGAACCCATAAAATCCGGCTCAATAGACGAGCGTTTAAACAGTGTGACACCGCCGTGAGTACCGAAGTATATTCCTTTAGTAATCACTAGCCGGGACATCCGTTGACGGTGGCTGAAGGTGTCTCAGAAACAGCCACCGCAATAGGACCTTCGCAATTACACAGACCGGTCATTCTATGCATAAAGAAACGATGAACAAAAGGGAGAGTTAAGCTTCCTTATGGGAAGAAAGTTTTGAAATATACACGGGGAAGTTGGAAATTGCCGACAGCATTGGTTCGACAGCTATTTTAACAAAGATAGAACGCAACATTACGATTTCTCGGCATAGTATCCCTCCCTTTCTCAATGCACTTTGCTCACTGGACCACAAGCGTGCATATGTCTTCTAAGGAGAAAGTTCTCAGTTGGGCATGAAGAAAAATTATCGCTGTTTCGTGCACGTCTAGGGCCCTGGAAAATCGATCACATCGCAAAGCTTGCTTGAGCGGATGAAATAGGTGAAATAGTGTAGAAAGAGTACCCCACTACCAAAAAACGTAACTTGCTGATGATAGTTTGAATTTTATAGCGAGCCGTCGGCGGGCTTCTGTGTTGGCCACAGAAGGATGCTTTGCGTCAAAGCATCCTTCTTTGGCACAAACAGAATAATTTTCAATGAAACCAGGCAGTGCTGCGCAAGAAGGTATGTAAAAAACTATCCTCTCTATCCTTCTACAGTTAAGTTGCTCTGAGATAATTCAGCAAAACGCATATAATTTTACATCTCTTTTTCACTTAGTCCATAGAGCCGCAAGCGTGCGGGAAATGGTGCATAAGTGGAATTATGACTAACCGAAATCTTCTCGGAAAGAATACGCACGCTTGCGGCTCTATGAACAAAGTGCATTAAATAGAGATCTAGTAAAATTATATACGTTTTGCTGAATTATCTCAGTGAATTTTGAGTGTAGAAAGAAAGAGTTAATTTTTTACATACCTTCTTGCGCAGCATTGCCTGGTTTCATTTGAAATAATTACTGAAAAGAAATCAATTTTAACAGCAAAAATTATAAAATGGACAAGCATAAACGAAAATGATACAAAGTCGTTTTGAAGTATTAGAAGAATAAGGCATTTTAGAAAGGGCCTCTGAGATTTCCTATCCATGTCTTCGGAGTTTTCCACTAGCAGTCCTACCACAATACTTGCGCCTGTGAGCACAAAAATTCAAGGCATGATGCTGTGTTCACAGAATCAGTTGCGCATGCGTAAAAAAATAAAAAAAATATTGCTGTGGTTCAATCCAGCTTTAACTGGTAAGACGTGTGAAAGATCTGTTAACCACGATTATCCAATCATACGGCTTTCCATACCGTAAAGTGCATCAGATTCCACTTGTTGGCTAGGACACATCATCAAAGCACCAGTAGCGTCTCGTTGCTCATCCATGGCTGTGTGTGAAGGTAAGCACTCGCCACACGCTTCTATATAGCCAACGGGGCGTCACGCGATTTAATAATAATAATAATAATAATAATAATAATAATAATAATAATAATAATAATAATAATAATAATAATAATAATAATAATAATAATAATAATAATAATAATAATAATAATAATAATAATAATTGATTTTGGGGGAAACGAAATGGCGCAGTATCTGTCTCATATATCGTTGGACACCTGAACCGCGCCGTAAGGGAAGGGATAAGGGAGGGAGTGAAAGACGAAAGGAAGAGAGAGGTGCCGTAGTGGAGGGCTCCGGAATAATTTCCACCACCTGGGGATCTTTAACGTGCGCTGACATCGCACAGCACACGGGCGCTTTAGCGTTTTTCCTCCATAAAGACTTAGCCGCCGTGGTCACGCGATTTCCGGCAGTTGCGAGAGTGCCGTCGGCTACGCATACGCAGCTGTGGCGATGCGCAGTGCGTCACGTGGTTCGATAGTTGCGAGCTGCGCGAGCACCGTCGGCTCAACGCACACAGCTGTGGCGGGGCTTAGTAAATCATGTGCTATGACATCAGAGCGAAGCATCCGCTCCTCCTGGTTTCAAGGTCAAATTTATTAGCCAAATGACCTTCATCTTTGTGCTGGAGGAGTAAAGCTTTACGCTCTAAAAAAGTGTAGTGGCGGTGCAGAAACGTTGTTAATGAATCGCATTAGAAGATTAGCAAAGATATCATAGAAGCAATGCAATTAATGAAAAACGTTTTGACAAGGCGAAAAATCTGACACGTGTCGTCCAGGTGTACCGCTTTATTGTTGTCTGAAAAACCTAGCGCTGCGTCGTAGACGGCACGCATGGGCCTGGCGAAGATACCGGGCACAGTGACAGTGCTATTCTCCCTTAATGTAGGAGCGACCATGTTTCAGCTGCCAGGGAGGACGGGCAAGTCGACAGTGAACTACGGCGACGCCTGCTGGGATGTCGGTACTGTTATGTACGAAGACGTGAGAGCGCCAAAGGGCAGCTCCAAGAGTTTTTTGAAAGCAGACAGATGACTTCATGCTCTTCGTTTCACTGCGCAAGTGGGGTAGCAGCTCCTGAATTTTATGGTACAGATTTGAACTTTAAATTTTAGGGTTCGAAAACAGCGGATAAATCACACGGGTACAAAAATGAATATCGACTACAAAAACACTGGATATATTTAGAAAATATAACACCATGAAGGAAGGAGACAACTCAGCAGGTGAGGCGGTTGCGTAGCAATTTTTGAAGCCGGCTTCCCCCAGCCCCCTCCCCCCTTCATGGCCGCCATCTCAGCGCTCTTGCGCATGCGCCGCAGGCATTGCAGCTGACGACACCGCCGCACCCAGCGTTACTATTGGCTGCGCCATCAGCCAAAGACTACCAGTAGTATTTGCGAACGCGCGCGACTTCTGGCACACTTTTTGGCGTGCAGGTCGGAGAGCGAGGACCTCCTAAGGTTTCCTTCCTCCATGCATTACACACATCTTCCGACGACACCTCCGGTTGCAATGGCCCCGTCCACTCTTTTTTTCACCCTTTAATGCCCATAAGACGTTCTTTCTGTCCCCTCCCCCTCTACGCATGTGCGCATGGCTTGGTGGCGGCCATGTTCCCACCGCCGCACTTTCACCGCGACCGTCATCTGCACTTCGCGCCGCCATAGGGTGCCAGACGGAGCGAAAGCGCTTCGCATGTGCTTCTCGCTCGACGCCTCATTTCAACCGTAAAAGCTCAACGTAGTCGAAGATGGAGTACTCCGTTTTCTTCTACTACATCGGCGACCCACATTCTTTCTCTGAGCTCCATCCACCAGCCGATTGGCAACTCACCGACATCGAGCGATGGGAGGCTGCGGTGTCCAGTTCTGACCTGGCTGCCCAACGGCAGCTAGTGGACTGGGCTTTGGAAGTCGATGAGAAGCATCACCTTCCGGCCACGACACGCATCCAAGTGCAATCTCATCACTAGGATCTAACAATTAAGGCTTTCTCTACTTTATAAAATTTTTCAACACCACCACGCCAACACCAATGAACACAGTGAACGGCAATATCCTTCTCTTTGTATATCCTGGAATAGGCGAGCCAATTCACATAATTTTTTTTATTTCACAATCACGAACTAATGACGCACTCAACCTAGACACATTTCTTATTGAGTAAATAGTATGTGTATATTACGTCTCCTATTCTCTCTTCTTGTCCCCTCACATCTATTATTTCATTTGTCCATTTTCCCTGCTATCCTTTATGTCCGGTGCCCCAGCTCAGGTGCTTCAGTATCGATGGCAGACGCCGGGGCTTGCAAAATATTTTTCCCTCCTTTTTATTATTATTTTATTGAAAACCCCTTACTCCATCACTGTCATCGGGTTCGAACCCGACCACGGCAGTTGTGTTTCAATGGACATGAAAAGGCGCTCGTGCGGCGTGTTCTATCACTGCACTTAAAGATCGCCACATAGAATTACTCCGCAGCCCTCCACTATCTTCTTTGACTCCCTTCATTATTCCTTCCCTAACGGCGCGGTTCGGGTGTCCACCGATGTGGCAGACGGGTACTGCGCTATTTGCTTTCCTCAATAACCAGTTTTCATTCGCACTGAAATTTGTTCTACTGCCGGTTCCCCTTCCAAACTGTGTGCTTGAAGATTGAAATATTTGGATACATTAGTTTTAATGACCACTTGTGCGAGTCAATATAGAAAACGCAAGATGCCGAAACTTTTTGTGCAGCACGCGCTCAAGTGGATAGAAATTAACTACAATCACTCAAAATCCCAGCGCACCTTTGAGCGTTTCTTGAACTGTCATAGACAACAGTATAAATAGGTTGATGGTTCTATTCGCAGTACGTCGGTGTTTTCTGTGTTGCTGTCTGCGCTTTTAACATGGATCTGTGTGTGCAGGCACGTATATACATACATAATTGTGAGCGGCGCATTTCACTACATTTCAATGCGCTTTCTACTTTGGTAGCTGCTACTCCACATTTGGAGAACTGGAAGCCTTCGAAACCTTCTCATCAAGCTACCTCATAATGTCCCAAAAACAAGTTCTGCCGAGAGTGAACCTGCCGCGGTGGCTCCGTTAATATTTGTTCATTGCGAAGCGGGTAGTTGATGTCACTGCTGGCGTTTGGTACACTCATTAGGGGCACAAGTTATCTTCTGTATACAGCCATATGCGCTGAGCTGTAACAGAATGGAGGCGTACCGCGGGTAGGAGGGGCCACTACGACGGAGAAGCTGCGGAAGTCAGTTCCGTCTTGCCGTTTTTTAAATGGTAGTTACGATAATAATAATAATTGGTTTTGGGGGAAAGGAAATGGCGCAGTATCTGTCTCATATATCGTTGGACACCTGAACCGCGCCGTAAGGGAAGGGATGAAGGAGGGAGTGAAAGAAGAAAGAAAGAGAGAGGTGCCGTAGTGGAGGGCTCCGGAATAATTTCGACCACCTGGGGATCTTTAACGTGCACTGACATCGCACAGCACACGGGCGCCTTACCGTTTTTCCTCCATAAAAACGCAGCTGCCGAAAACACTGTTTTCTCTCAATGTTCCATACTTTACAAAAGCAACTTTTCTGCATATATTGATGCAAAAGCTTTCTACATGCTCACAGGTATTTAACCTTACCAGATAATTCTCGTGTGTACTTCCCAGTCAATGCTTGTCTTCTTTCCAAAGCACAACCAGTGAAATTGTATTTATTCTAAGAGAGTAATTGCTCAGTGGCATCGATCCAAGTGCGGCTAGAGGGCTAGAAAGAAAAGCTTGCACAGAAACTTCGTAATAATAATTATAATTGGTTTTGGGAGCAAGTAAATGATGCGGTATCTGTTTCATGTATCGTTGGAAACCTGAATTGCGCCATAAGGAAAGGGATAAAGGAGGGAGTGGAAGAAGAAAGGAAGAGAGGTGCCATAGTGGAGCTGCCCTGCCTCATGCTAGCCATACCGGTTAGCTGAGCTGGTAGAGTGATTGCGCCAGTGAGCAGGTGGCTCAGCGTTCGACAGCCAGACGAGAAACAATTGCTCTTTAGAAACATCGTAACTAAAGAAAACTTTCTCGTCAGGGCCCGGGTTCGAACGCGACCGCGGCGGCTGCAATTTTATGGAGGAAAAACGCTAAGGCGATCGTGTGCTGTGGGATGTCAGTGCACGTTAAAGATCCCCAGGTGGTCGAAATTATTCCGGAGCCCTCCACTACGGCACCTCTTCTTCCTTTCTTCTTTCATTCCCTCCATTATCCCTTCCCTTACGGCGCGGTTCAGGTGTCCAACAATATATGAGACAGATACTGCTCCATTTCCTTTCCCCAAAAAACCAATTATTATTTCTTGTCAGGGCTTCGAACGCTGAGCCACCAGATCCCCGGCGCAGACAATCTACCAGTTCATCTAAACAGTGCGCCTAGCATGAGGTAGGGCCAGAGCGAAATGATTAATCACTCAATGTGCGAACAGTGACAGTAAATTTTCTTTTTACGAGAATGCTCAAAGATGGAGAAGATTTGTAATATTGGGCTGTTACTCAGCAATGGATATCTACTTCACTTAACAAATCTGTTCTACTTTGGAGGATTTTTCTGAAAAACCTGAGAACACATCGAATGACTAGGTTTATGAAATTATGTTCTGATCATTGATCAGCGCTGTTGCAGAGAACAAGCTATTGCATCACGACGTGAGGTTAGTAGCGCATTGATGCTCGTGCACAGTACCATAGCTCCGGTTGCCGCTGACTTAAGAGACATAACTGTGTTCAGTGTTTCAGCGATAAATGTTTTTAAAGCGAAAGCTTTGTTGCCCACAAACTTGCGATTTCGCCGTGGTGGTACTCCATTGAGACACGTGACGTCAGACCACGCCGATCGCCGCCGCCGCCATTTGGTACGGCGTGACACCGCATTCGTCGTCGTTGCGCTCGACTCCGCTGGCTTCGACAGCTGCGTCGCATGCGCGATAAGATGTCACAGAATTGAAAAGGAGAGCTGGCGTGCGCCGCAACCACAGTTGAGGCGACAGCATGGACGGCGAAATGTCTGATAAGCTGGAGGAGGCCTGAAATCGACAGCGGAACGAGATGAACAGGAATGAATGAATGTAAAACTTTATTGGTTCCTTTAGGAAGTATTAGCGGTAGAGAACGAAGTCTTCGTCTTGAGGGTTGGGTCCTCCATGGCCGTGGGTGGGTGCCTAGTCCAGGGCTTCACTGAGTCGGGCCACCTCTCTTGCGTGTGCTCTGAGGGCCCTTTGGACCCCTAGCTCGCAGCTGGTGAGCCGGCTCTCCCATTCCTCCGCACTTGGTGTTTTGTGTTTGTGGAATGCTTGATTTCTTCCGCACCCCCATGTGACATGATATAGTGTTGGTTTTGCTCCGCTCCACGGACAGTTGGCGCTATACTGTGTGAGGAACATCTTGTTTAATATGTATAAGGTTCGGAAGGAGCCTGTTTCCAGTCTTCGCCATCCTGTGGCTTCCTCCTTGGATAATGCTTTATGTGGTGGGGGGTATTGAAATCTTAGCCCCTTATATAGGTTTAATAATTCCGATTAGCTGTCCCCGCAATTAATCTGGGGCCCCTCCGGGGTTAATGACGTTCCTGCCCGGCTGGTCATTCCTCGAGCTAGGTTGTCTGCCCCTTCGTTGCCCCTGATCCCTGCGTGACTTGGTATCCAGATTATGTTGTATATTGGTCGTCCCTCAAGGAGCAGAGCTCTACTGAGGATCTTGAGTGCCGTGCTGCTAATTCTGACTCTAGTATAGTTCCGGCACACCTCTTTTGAATCCGTTAAGATGTTAAGGAATCTGTCTGTCCTATATCCTTCATTCGCTGCCAGGGCGACAGCAATCTCCTCTGCCTCCGTTATGTTAGATACTTCGGCTGTGAGGCTTGTGATGTGTTCTCCGCGGTAATTTACAACTACTGCTACCGCGCTATTTTTGTGTGTTTGGGGGTATATGGAGGCATCAGTGTAGACCGTGTTGTCCCGATGCCCCATGTTCCTCTCATAAAATTCTGCCCTAGCCTGTCTCCTGTTAGCATGGAGGTTTGGATCCATGTTTCGGGGGATAGGTTCTATGCATAGCTTCTTTCTTTGCGGGTCTGGTATTGCGACCCTGCTATTTTTTGGTTTTTCTATTTCCCGACCTAGCTTTGTCAGGAGTGCCCTTCCAGTCGTTGTGTTGCTAAGTCTTCGTATTTGTGCCTTGAGCTTGCATTCTCTTAATTCTTCGAAGATGTTGCTGATTCCGAGTTGCATGAGCTTGTCGTTGGATGTATTTTTTGGGAGATGAAGAGCTGTTTTGTATGCCTTCCGGAGTATTGCCTCCGCTTGCTCCTTCTCTGCTTTGATATTCACATGGTACGGTAATGAATATGTTACCCGGCTGACCACTAGGCTGTTGACTAGCCTTAGTGTGTCCTCCTTCATGCCATACCTCTTGTGCTCTACTCTGCTGATCATCCGGCCTACTTGTCCTGCAGCTTTGCTTAGCAGGCTAAGTGTATGACTGCACTTTCGGCTTCCTTGCAGCCACATGCCGAGGATTCTGATCATCTTTTGTTCCGGGATGTTCTGGCCCTCTAGTTTTATTTCGAGTGGAGCATCTGTAGGGTGCCTACCCACTCTTAGGAGCTCAGTTTTTTCCTTGGAGCATTTAAGTCCGCTTTGTTTTGTGTATTCTTCAATGCAGGTGGCAGCCTCTTGTAGCGCCTCCTGCTTCTCCCCCAGTGAGCCTTGGGTGGTCCAGATGGTGATATCGTCTGCGTACTTGCATGACTGATCCCCTGGACTTGGCTGAGTTTCTTGGCGAGGTTGACCATCGCTATGTTGAAAAGAATTGGCGAGATTACTGAGCCTTGCGGAGTGCATTTGCATGGCGTTTTATAGGTGTCACTCCGCAGGTCTCTTAGGCCTACCATCGCTGTTCTGTCCGTGAGGAAGCTTCTAACGTAGTCATGGACCTTCTTCCCGCAGTTGGTGGTGTTAAGTCCTTCCATAATGGCGGCATGGGATACGTTGTCAAAGGCCCCTTTAATATCGATGGCCATGACAACGTTCTCACCGTTCTTTGGCATTGTTTCGAGTACCTCTTCTTTTAATTGTAGCAAGATGTCTTGGGTTGAAAAAATTGCGCTGAATCCGAACATGGTGTTGGGGTACAATTCTCCGTCTTCTAGATGCGTTTGTATTCGTCGGGTAACTATCCTCTCGTACAGCTTGCCTAGGCATGATGTTAGCGAGATCGGCCTGAGGTTTTCAATTTGGAGTTTCTTGCCGGGCTTGGGGATCATGACGACTACGGCGTGTTTCCACTCCGCTGGGACCGTCCCTTCTTCCCATTGTTTGTTTAGATATAGGGTGAGTTGGCTGATTGTTTCGTCGCTTAAATTTCAGATTAAGGAGTTATGAATCTTGTCCGCCCCTGCTGCCGTATTTTTCATTGTTGCCCTTATGGCCTCGACGACCTCTTCTCTTGTAATGGGTCTGTCCGTGGTTGGGTTTTCTTCGCCCTTGTAGTCGCCTTGGTGGCCGTCTACCTGGTCCTTCCCGTAGCATTTCTCTCGTACTGCCTGGAGCAGCTGTTCTTCTGTACCTTCGTACTGATGAATTAGCCTCGGGATGGATTTGCTATTTCAGTCTTGCTTTTTCTCGGATCCATGAGTGTTCTGAGGATCTGCCACGTTCAAGCCGTGCTGAGGGTGCCATTCAGCGAGGTACTAAACTGCTGCCGCCCTTGTCTTGCCAGCTGCGTTGCATATTCCTTTGCTTGCCTGGTGATTTTGGCACTCTTCTTCTTTAGCTTTCTGTTTAGCTTTTGGCGCTTCCACCGCTTGGTCAGGCCTCGTCTTGCCTCCCAGAGCCTGAGGAGTCGCTTGTCCACTTCTGGTGCTTGTTCTGTTCGATCCACTTCTTTAGTGTAGAGATCCCTGATTTGTCTAAGCTGTTGGCTCTAATCTTCTGTCGAAGTTATGTCGACCTTAAGTTGTTTCCAGTGGGTGCGGAAGGCATCCCAGTCAGTTAGGTTTGCCTTGCCGATCTTCCTTTTGATGCTTTCTGCCTCTGTGCTGACCTTAATGATGTAGTGGTAGCTGCCGAGTTTTTCTTGCAGGTTCTCCCATTCGGCTTGCTTAGCGCCCCTGACAAAGGTTAGGTCGGGACATGTGTCTACGATTACGCTATTACCCTGTGTAGTAGGCTGACTTTCATCTGTGAGTAACTCGCAGCCTATGTTTTCCGCTGCTGTGCAGATGCCGCTCCCATTTTTATATTCGATCCTGCTGCCCCATTGTGAGCTTTTCGCATTAAAATCCCTGCTATTATTAGGGTATTCTGCCCTGCAAGCTTCTTTTCTTCCGCAAAAAGCTTAACGAAGCCTCGTTTATTTTTAGGTGGGCTGTACAAATTTACTGTAAAAGTGCTTTTAGCTTTTCTTTTTCTCTTCGGAATCACTTCAGTTATTATGTGTTGTTGCTGTGTGTCTTCAAACTCCTTATGAGGTATGGTTGTGATTTTGTTGCTAATGAGAGTTGCTGTTCTTCCGTTCTCCTGACATGAGTATCCTTATAGGGTTGGGGTGCAATTTGTCTCTTGTAGAAGTATTAGATCTGGTGGGTTTCCTCTAGTGTTAATGAATTGCTGTAAGAGCCCTTGCTTACGCCTGTAGCTCCGGCAATTCCACTGCCATATCTCTAGTTGTTGTTGTCCTGCCATGTTATCGTATTGGTACTGTTCTTTGTTCCCTGGGATTCTGATCCAAACCTGCGCTCATTGTAGAGGCGGTCCCTAGCGTCATTTACTGTCTTCTGTGTGTTTTGACTCTTTACATAGTTGCGGAAGCTCTGATCTTGCAGGGCTATCTTTTGATTTAGTTGCTGTATCTGCTGCTGCATCTGCTGCATTTGCAGCTGCATGAATGTCTTTAGATCGCCTATTATTGAGATTCCTCCTTCATTAGTTTGTAAACTTTCTACACTCTGTTTTGGGGGTTAGAGTGCACTGACAGGCGAGCAGGCTGCCTTTCGCATCTCTTGCATTTCTGCTATTAATTCGCTTATTTGTTTCTTAAGCTGTCTGTTTTCCTCTCGGGTCGGCTCTTGTTCCTTCTTGATGTTATTAATTTCGGCAGTAAGCCTTTTTTTCATTTTCTGTTTGTGTGTTGGTGTTTTTGGTGTTGTGCGGAGCAAAAAACGTCTTGGGAGGGCCGGCACCCCAGCTCACCTTGACTCCGCCGCTCTTCTTCTGTTGCTGCTTCGGCTTCACCCAGGACTGCTGGCCGCCCAGGGGTGGATAGGACTCGTCCCGCTCCCGGCTCCGGCCCTGGCCCTTGCTGCTGCTGCGCCCCCGGCTGCGACTCATGGATTCGCTCCGGTAGTCACCTTGCCGCTCCTGGTCCTCGTTCCGGAACCAGCGCGGTCCCCGTGCCCCGCCTCTGTTTCGGCTGCGGCCGCGTCGCTGCTGGCTCTGGGATCCCCATCGCAGTTCGTTTATTGGCTTCAGTCGTGCACAGTCCTTCGTACCCGCCGCGTGGGAGCCCCCGCATAGCAGGCACTTGGGTGTACATTGATGTCGTTCTTCCGGATCTTTCTGGCCGCATTGTCTGCATGCTTTGATTCCCTGGTTCGGACAGACGTCCGATCGATGTCCGTGTTGGCAACAAACGTAGCATATTTGCCGCGTCGGCCTATAGGGGTAGCACCACATCTCTCCCCCGTAGTACAAGACTTGCTCTATCGGCCTAGCATCCTTGTCGCCAGGATCTTCACCTCTTGTGTGCGGGTTCGTAAATTCGCCTTGAGTTCTTCGGCCGGGGTCTCCGGGTCCACTCCTTGGGTGACCCCGCGCAGCGCTCCCTCCGGCGTCTCCATGTGTGCGTTGATTTCGTAGCTTTCCTCTCCAAACTTCAGTTGCGTGATGCGCCTGATTTGTTGAGCAGCGCTTTCGTTTTCGGTACTGATTATTATTATATTCGAGCCGGTGCGCAGTCGGATGATGAGATCTTCTGCCTTGCATCCCTGTCCGGTAGCCGCGGCCACCGCCCGCGCCACTTTGTGCATCTGCAGGTTCTTCACTGCCAGTACTTTCGGCCGAAGGACTACTTTTAAATCATCCCTGGGAAGCGGAGGCAGCCTTCTCCTCGGCGCTCCTTCCCCCTCTCCTTGTTTAGGTGCAGCTGGCGTGCCACCTGTGCTCTTCGCCACGCCTAGGGAACTTTCGTTCCCTAGCGCTTTTCCCGCCAAGTCTCCTGCTTGGCTTCCACGTTGGCGTTCCTTTTGCCGATGAACAGAAAATAAATCGGCCAGGAAACAGTCGAACAGCGCGCAGAACGACTGCTCAAAAGCCTCTGTGAATATGCCGCCGCGGGACAGGCAAGTTTAATGTCCGGTGTCTTGACCGCTAGCAGTAGCGACCGCAGCCGGAGGAGAGACCTGAGTTCTCCTTCGCCGAAGACGGTCCGTGTTGGACGATGGAATGCAACCAAGAGGCTTCAGCGGCGGGCTCATGAAAGCGAAGAACAACGTTCCGTTAGCCTAGAGAATAGGCGTAAGAGTGACGCGACGCCTTGGATTGATCATTGTATAGGCTCGGTGCTGAAATCAAACTTTTACCTACAGATCATACTGGACTTTCATGCCTGTGCTTCATACGTTGTGGAATATAGGAACAAAGCCAAGCAGGGAGTTTCACACTTGCTTACGTTAAATATATCCTGGCATAGCCGAGCTAAGCCACTGCATTTTTTTCTAATGCTTCTACGCCGCAAACGTTTATCCAAGATTCTATATCTGCCTTTCTAGGCACAGCAGTAGCGAAGACATAAACTTGTGCCTAACGAAAATAAAAAAAAATTGGCAGTGTTTTAGTTCTGCTTAAAGCTTGAGTGGCGTGATAGCTACTACTGGCCAAATGGAACTCACTCAGTCGAAATCCAAAGTCATTCCTTAGCCGCTCTGTTTCGCTGGGCTTCCTTCATCATCGTTCCTGGAAGCGGATTCACTGTCTCCCTGTGCCCACTCCCCCTCACTCGGTTCTGCCGGCGCGCCGCGCAGCCGGCAGCTGCTCCGCGCCACGTGGCCAACCACGCACCACATGACCAACCAGATTACCAAGCAGTGTGGTGGCGCCGCCACGGTGGCCACGGTGACGAAACGCTTAATGCTCGAAATGCCACCGTAGTGTAGCTTTCGTTACAAAATGTTGAAAATTTCAAAGCCTACTTCTCGCTTAACCTCGTCTCACTGGGAGGTTAGCAAAAACGGTATGAAGTTTTTAAAGTTGGTAAACCGAGTATACATGCGAAAGCGCAGATTTAATCTCGTTTGTTTGCTGGACCATGGGCACGTCTAGCAACCGTATTAGACTCAGCGTGCATGTCTGACCTTCATGTTTTGTTTGGGGTCCTGCGTTCACATGTTCCAGCAATGGCGCTGGTAACCTGAAGAACTTCCTACAGCTGGTGCTTTCTTTTTAGTCCCTAATTTCCACCTTCACAGCAAACTTCCTTGCGAACTAAAATGGATGGGGCTAAACCTCGTGGATCTCATATGCACCGAAATGTGCCGTTTATATTGCAGTGGAACATCGCTGGGATTTTAAGTCGGTTAGCTGAACTCAAACTATTCTTGAAAGAGACTTGTGTTCCAGTATTGGCCCTGTCAGAAGCTGGCCTGCTAAGCGGGAGATGTTTGACTGGATATGTCGCCCATAAAAACTGCAGCATAAAGTCATTTCCTGCAGGAAGTGCTGCGCTTTACATAAGAAGAGAAATTCCAGATGTTTCTCTAAGCGTTGCCAATCTTTGCACGGATGACATTGAGGTAGCGGCTGTGAGAATACAGCTCGGCTCTCGAACCCTTTCTATTGCATCCGTGTACGTGTCTCCGGGGAAGATAGTAGCATTAGATTTGTTTCTACAGCAGGTCTGCGACCGCTGCCCAGAACCTAGAATCATCTGCGGTGATTTCAATGCCCATCATGCTGTTTGGGGTGACAGGAACACGGATTCCCGTGGACACAAAACTTGTAGAGGTTATTGACAGTTTGGACCTGTGTGTTGCCAATGACGGAAACCCCACTTTTTTCCGGCCTCCAGCCTCAGCGACAGCTATAGACCTGACACTGCATTCACGTGACGTCCGCGTGAGTTGGTCAACAGCGCCAGACCGCATGGGAAGTGTTCACTATCCGTATTTGTGTTTGCTGCCGACTTTCGTATGCATGGTCCTAAAATTAGCAACGTGGTCAACTGGGTCAAATACAGAAAGCACCTAGAACGTGTTTCTGGTGATGTTGTTGACAAAATGACTTCCAGTAAGCTAGCAGCAACTACGGCGGTCAAGTTACCTGATCATTTTCCGGCCCCGGATTTAAAACTCAGGAACCTTTGCGCAGCGAGCAGAAGGGCGGAGCGCCAATTCGTGCGGAAGAAGGACGACAGGCAACTGAAGGCGACCTTCAATAGGCTGAATTCTGCTATTAGACGGCACACGAATAAGCTGTACAGGTCGCAATGGGCCTCATTCTGTGCTAGTTTACTGTGTTCTCACCGATAACGAGAATATGGCGAGTTATTGGCAGCCTTGCTGGAGAACTTCGCCCTTCGAAGCCTTTTGAAGCTCTTGCAATACGCAAGGAAATACCTATTGCATGCTTGGCAGAGGAATTTGCAGACGCACTCGTAAGCGCTGATTCTGGAATAGATATATATTCACCATCTGCTTCCTCCAGGTCTATCATGGACATCCCGTTCACGCTTCCTGAGCTTCAGACTGCGCTCAGTGGCCTGCGGCGCCGGTGTTCACCAGGTCCCGACGGCATCACCAATCAAATGCTGAATACTCTGCCCTTTCAACTCAGAAAGCAGCTCCTCAACTTCATCAATCGAGTTTGGGAGACTGGCGATGTTCCTCCGTCATGGAAGGTGGCATATGTAGTTCCGGTACTGAAGCCTGGCAAAGACATGACAGACCTTGCTTCGAAACGCCCAGTGTCATTGACCTCCTGTGTAGCTAAGTTGATGGAGAAGCTGGTAAATGAACGCTTATCATGGTGGCTTGAGGACAGCAAGGCACTGCCATCCTGTATGACAGGATTGCGCCAAGGTCTTAGTGCCCAAGATAGCGTCTTAGACTTCATCAGTCACATTGAAGACCAGAGAGCTTTTGGCCTTTCCACATAAGTCATTTTTCTTGATGTTGCGAAAGCTTACGACAGCGTGCTTCAGAGCTCAATTCTAAACAGTTTGCAAGGCCTGAGCATACAGGGCCAAATGTTAAAATTCATTTACAAGTTTATAATTGATCGCGCGGATCGTGTACGGTTAGGGAGTACGTTAAGCAACGAAAGGGTTCTATCACGAGGTGTGCCTCAAGGAAGTGTTCTTTCCCCCACGCTCTTTAACGCCGTAATGGCTGGCCTACCGGATTCTTTGAAAAAAAGTTGCAGGCAAGTGCGTATGTCACTTTATGCTGACGACATCTGTATTTGGATTACTGGCTACCAACACAAGCGATTAGCGCTGATATCTCGAAAGGCTATACTTTCGGCACAAGCTTACCTTCAAGGTGTGGGGTTGTCTCTGTCAGTGGAGGAATCCGGCTTTATTCTGTTTCCACGTGTAGGAAGACGTCAGGCGTGGTGGAAGATGGACCTCGGTCACTCTTGCATCCGTCAATTCAACCAACCGCGTTTCCTCGGCGTCATTATTGACTCCCGTCTACAGTGGCGAAAAGCTGTAGACGCGATTGTTTCATCTATATCTTCTCGTCTCAATGTGATCCGTAGAATTGCACGTGAGCAATGGGGAAACCATCCTTCTTCAATGGTCAAACTTCATGAAGCGCTGGTGGTCAGCCGGATAATGTATGAATTACCTTTAATTTCCCCCTCGGCATCACAACTTGAGCGTCTCGAAGTTGTCAACAGAAAGGGCCTAAGAAGAGCCATTGGAGTTCCCCAGGCGGCTGCGAATAAGGCAGTACTTCATGAGTCCCTATCGAAACCTCTTAGCCTTATCGCTTCTCAGAGACTATTAATGCATCTTGACCGCTTAGGAGAGACGGTAGCTGGGCGATCCCTTCTCCAGCGTCTCTGCAAGAGATATGAGTCGAATGCTTACTTGGCACTCAATGCCCTAAGTTCTTTAGGCATTAGTGTCCGAAGGCAAAGGAAACGGTTGAAACCCCCCTGGTCGTTTCCGACCCTCGTCTATAAGGTCACAATTCCCCATGTGAGCGCAAAGCGCAGCTCTCCTTTGGAAGCAACGCGTTCGCTTGTACTGGAATACATGGAAACAAAGTATGGCTGCCATCTTCAAATTTTCACGGATGGTTCTGTGGACAAGGTCAAACAAGCTAGCGCAGCGGCTTTTTACATTCCTTCTTTGGACTGTAAGTGGTCCGTACGCTGTACTTCTGTTGTATCCTCCACAGCGGCTGAAAGTGTTGATATTGAGGCGGCTTTACGGAAGTTAGGGTCTTGTCCGGCTCAACCTGTTGTCATCCTAACTGATTCAAAATCTGCCCTTCAGAGGTTAGAGCGCGGATTCCCTGCTGACGCCTTGTTTCTAAGGTCTCTGCGCTTGGTGCAGAATCTGCAAAACAGAGCCTTTACTCTACATTTCCAGTGGGTGCCTTCTCACATAGTAGTCAACGGTAATGAGGTGGCAGACAGTCTCGCCCATAAAGCTCTCTCAAGGATTCCATCAAAAAAAGTACCTCAAGATGGGAAAATTATCTGCAGGAAAACGGTGCTCGATCACTTCAGTACCCTGTGGAGTGCGTCCCACAAGCCATGTGTGACCAAGGGACTGAGAAGATCTCAGGCGACCCTTCTAAATCGAATTCGCACGGCCTCTGCTCGCACTCTTGCATGGATGCATAATACCGGCATAGCATCGTCTCCGCTCTGCTCTTTATGTGGTGTGTGCGGGGATATCGAACATTATATTATGTACTGCCCAGAGTACAACGCGGAAAGGCATGTGATGTTCGGTTCCTTCAAGAAGACAGGAACCCGTCACAGCACAGTGCAGGACATTGTCTACCCGAGTGGAAACCAGACATGCAGAAGGGAGGCTGCACGCCTTCTTTTAACATTTCTGGAGAACACGGATCTTGTTTTTAAAAGGTGCCAGCAAGAACGGGCTATGGCCTACTGTGATTGAATGTGTGCGTAAATTGTGTCTTCCGGAGTGGACTACTTTATACTGTGAGTGAATGTGTGCATGGAGTGTGGCACTATAATGGCCTATATTCTACTGTGACTGAATATTGCATAGATGGTGACTTCTGGAGTGGACTGTGATGTGAACTGTGTGGATTGATTGTGTGCATAGATGGTGACTGCGGGAGAGACTGTGTGCTATTATAAAAGACTGTGCGCTTAGCGGTGTAGATGCGGCAATGTTAATATCGAAGGGACTCTGCGGTGGAGCAATTGCCGGCAGACAGAGCAAGGCTAACCCCACCCGTAGCATTCAACACCTCAACCTCAACCCTACGCAATTTTTTTAAAAATGAGTGCGTTGTAAACTGTGAGCGTAGGTGACAAATAACAGCCCTAAGACTTACCTCCAAGCCTTCGAAGCACGTTCGAAACAGTGTTGTCCTGGTTTTCAATACATCTTATATGAGGAGCCCGAGAGGTGGTGGTGGTAGGGAAAGAGTTTTGTTGCCTCGAAAAAAGGCGCAGGGAGGTATGATTGGACCGAAAAGAGGCCGGCCCTGACAAACACTAGGTTTAGCTACCTTGTATGGGCGCTAGTAGCGTCGGCCGCTGCTCGCATTCTCAACCAGGGCATTTTGGGCCTGTAGTCAGAGCAGCCGAGCAGGGTCGCCTCCCAGTCTTTCCTGGTTGAGTAGAGGCGAAGGGGATAGCAGGGTTGGAGGATCAGGCCCACACCATGTGGTAGGTGTCCGAAGACTTTTCCGCACACTGCAGACTGACGCCCGAGAAAAAAGCGCCGAAGAGTTCTAGAGCTGCCGGGGAATGCAAAATATTAGGATGCTGGCGGAGCAGACGCCACTCCTCGCCCTTTACACGTGCGGGTATACAGGCCTGTCCAGATTGACAGACTGAAACTGTCTTTGAAGGAGTAAACCGGAGTGAATTCGAATTCCTGATCGCCGGGTCGTAGGGGAATGGAAGGTGAGAGTGCGCGCGGGCTGCGCCGTCAGCTGCCTCATTTCCCACAAGGCCCATGTGACCAGGGTACATAACGATGTTCGAGTGTGTGAGGTCCCCTGTGTAGACGCTGTTTTGGAGAAAGCGGCAGGCGAGGTACGGTACCCAGCCCTGCTCGACGATCCGACAAGACTCTCGAGAGTCGGAAATATTTGTCTTGGAAGTTCCATTAGACGCAGTCAACGCAATGGCGACCTCCTCCGCCTCTGTTGTGACACGAGCACGGAAAGGAAAGCTGTTCGCCGCTTTGGATTTGTGGACGACTGCGGCCGTGTGCCATCCTCCATGGTGGGGCCGTGGGCATACACGTAGAGTACGCCGGGGTTCGATCCTTAGTGACAGGCCACGGCTTGCGCCAGCGCCAGGCGCCGACCATTATGGTCTGCACGATTCGTGTTCGCGGGAGAGGGCGCACGTGGAGGGCGTTTTTCTTCTGGGATGTAATACGTATGCACTCTTCCATGAGAGTGGTATGTTGGATGTGGTTAGAGCAAAGAGGTGGCGACCATACGATGTCTTCGAGAAGCGTGCAAATCGGTTGGCAGCTGCGGTAGCGGAGACAACGGCCGTGCTATATCTTCTGCCCATATTTTGCAGCATCGCTTTCTACAGGAGGGCTTGCAGCTCCCGTGGCCAGACACTGTTGCCGAGTGCAGCACATGACTGCACCATCACTGCCGTCTGGGAAGGAGGCCATCAGCCATTGGATGCCCCGGCGTGACGTCACATTGACTGAGGCTACATATTCTGCGACAGTTTCGTCCAGCGTCACTTGGCAGCTGCGGTAGCGGATACAACGGCCGTGCTATATCTTCTGCCCTTATTTTGCAGCATCGCTTTCTACAGGAGGGCTTGCAGCTCCCGTGGTCAGACTTTGTTGCCGAGTGCAGCACATGACTGCACCATCACTGCCGTCTGGGAAGGAGGCCTTCAGCCATTGGACGTCCCGGCGTGTCGTCACACTCACTGAGGCTACATATTCTGCGACAGTTTCGTCCAGCCTCACTTGGCAGCTGCGGTAGCGGAGACAACGGCCGTGCTATAACTTCTGCCCATATTTTGCATGTTTGCTACCAGAAATTTTCATTTACTGCATGTAAAACAATTCAGTGTGAATCCGCTACCATATTGCTGCCAAGCACTTTGTTGCGCGTCTTGTTTTGGAGCTGACTTGCATTTTGTTTGTTTAAGTCTTAGAAATGACCAAATAGCTTCAGAAAATGTTTGAAGACTTGAAGCGTGAAATAAAACAAGGGTTTCGCGATATGAAAGAAAGTATCGAGCGAGACCTCAGGAAAGATATCAGAGAAATTAAGACCAGCATGGGCTTTATTAACAAAAGCTATAAAGAAATAAAAGATTCTGTTAAAAGAGTGGAAAAAGAGAACAAAGATCTGAAAGAAACATTAAGAACGCTGCTAGAGGAACGTCAGGCTCTGTGTGCACAGGTAAAGGAACGAGAGTCGCGACTTATGCAGACCGAGCAGCACTCACGGTGTTTCAACATTGAAATTAAAGGAGTGCCACAAATAGAAAATGAAAACTTGCAAGAACTAACGAAAATCTGGCTCAAGAAATTGGCATGTCTCTGGCGGACGCTGACATTGAGGTTTGCCATCGTGTTCAAACTGTCGGAAATGCTGCCTCCCCTAACATAATTGTGAAGTTTACACGCAGAGCTCAGCGTAACTCTTTCCTGGAAAAAGCTAGAAAGTGCAGGATTACGGCAAATGACCTGGCGTTAGAACCGAACAACGACATCTTTGTAAACGAGCACCTGTGCCCAGCCATGAAACGTCTCTTTGGTGCTGCAAATGCAGCGAAAAACGCGCAGGGTTGGAAATACGCGTGGGTCAAGAATGGAAAAATCTATGTTCGCAAATCTGATACCACACCCGTCATCCCTATCACCCGCGTGGATGACCTGTCCAAGATAGCGTAAAGTGCTTGCACTTATCTAGCTTTGTTGTCCAACAATTATGGGTTTTCTGCCGCAAGAAATTCAGAAACTGGTTCTTTCACTCCCTCCTTTATCCCTTCCTTACGACGCGGTTCAGGTGTCCAACGATATATGAGACAGATACTGCGCCATTTCCTTTCCCTCAAAAACCAATTATTATTATTAAAAAGCCAGCCCTATCCTTTTTTCACCAGAACGTTCGCTCTTTAAAAAATAAAGTGAAATGAATGCTTTGCTTGATCTTTTCGGAGTATCATTCACGGTGTTAAAGCTTACTGCAACATGGTATGAAGATGAATCACCTGGTTATCAATGTTTGCTTTCGCAATCGTAAGGACAAGGAAGGTGGCGGTATCTCTATTGTTGTAAAAGAGAATGTTATCTGTGATACTGAAGAACGTTTCTGTGCTGTCACACCTGATTTTGAGGTGCTTACTCTACGCCATCTTGATAATCTGTTTTGCGTGGTGTACAGGCCACCGTCTGGTACTTTTAGCCGATTTTTGGCCTTCTTTGACGAAGTTTTCGAATATGTTGTGGAACAGAAAGTGAATATCTTTTTGGGTGGAGACCTGAACGTGAACATGCTTATACCTACGCCTAACCAAAATGAACTCAGCCTTACTCTTTCTGCATATGGGCTGTCCAATGTTATCACTTATCCAACACGGATCACAGAACAAAGCTCTACTTTATTGGATGTATTTATTACTAATATTAGCACTGACACAATATTCGCTGGAACCACGTATACTAGCATGAGCGACCATCTGGGAATTTTTCTATTGAAGATAGGCCCTTTCCGATCAAGTGGAATAAAGAGCGAACTACTTATCGCCAAGTAATTAATCCTGCTCGCCTTGAGTCATTCCGGTGCGCAGTTGAACAGCAAACATGGAACTCCGTCTACACATGGAGTGATAGTAATACTGCATATTCAAAATTTATAAGCATATTTAAAGATATATACCACCTACATTTTACGTTAGTGCAAGTGAAGAAACCGAAGAAAGCGCGAAAACCCTGGTTAACGCGAGAGTTGTTGAATATGATTAAGCATAAAAATGCGTTATTTGCCAAATTTGTAAGAACAAAAAATTTAACAATACTTGCACAGTTTAAGACCTATCGAAATAAAGTTACATCTAAACTAAAGCAGACTAAAGATTCTTTCTTAATAAACATGTTACGTGATGAATACGCACAACGTCCAGATATTGTATGGCGCAATTTGAACTTGTTGTTGCATCCCAGCATTAATGCATCTACACTTGATGCCCTTACGCATGACGGAAAGCTACTCTCCGGTACTTCTTTGGCAGATGCTTTTAACCGTTTCTTTATTGAGCAAAGTAGTGTAATTAACCAAAATGTGAGTATCTGCCGAAATTACGCTCAGTACGTACAAGGAAACGATAGTACGCAGTCCCTCTTTTTAGCCCCAACTGATTCAGCCGAAGTTTTCGCTTGAATAAATAACATCAAAAATAGCAAATCACAGGACTCGAATGGCATGCAAATACTGCCTGTCAAGTATGTTCTCGACGTCCTGTGCCCTGTTATTACCTACATATTCAACTTATTTTATCCACTGGAATTTTCCCTAAGGAAATGCAGATTGCCCGAGTGGTGCCAATATTTAAGCGTGGAGATAAAAATTTACTCAATAACTATCGACCAATTTCCCTACTTCCCGTGCTTTCTAAGGGCATTGAGAAAATAATCCATACCAGAATAACTTCATATTTTGATTACAATCGCTTATTTCCTGACTTTCAGCATGGCTTTAGGAAGCATAGGTCTACTGAAACGGCACTTCTAACACAAAAAGAAATTATAATACAGACATTTATAGAAAATAAACTCGCTATTGGTATTTATATCGATTTTACTAAGGCATTTGACCTCATTAATTATGATTTCCTTCATTTTAAATTAAGTAGGTATGGTGTACGTGGTGTAGCGCTAACTTTATTAGAATCCTATTTATCACACAGAGCTCAGTATGTAGATATAAACACAGCAACTTCTACTCTCCCTATAACATCTGGAGTGCCTCAAGGAAGCATACTTGGGCGTTTACTGTTATTAATTTATATAAATGATATTTGCTACAGCACAAGTAGCGCTCATGTAGTATCATATGCTGATGACACATCTTTCTTTATCACAGGTACTTCCGAAACAGACGTCGAAAACAAACAAACAATGCACTTATTCAACTCAGTTTATGGGCAGAAGCAAATTATCTACGAATAAATCCAGTGAAGACTAAAGTTATGTTGTTCCGTCCTAAGGGAAAGAAAATATCGCGACCTATCAAAGCCGAATTCAATAGCCAGCCTATAGAGCTCGTTGAGTCCGTAAAAACACTGGAAGTTACCTTTTCAAGCAATTTAACTTGGAATACACATATTGATTACATACGTTCAAAGGTCGCCTCAGCCCTTGGTATACTTGCGCGGTTTAGGCACATTCTTCCAATAAGGTAAAGATCATACTTTACAATGCGTTAGTACTTTCTCATTTGCAATATTGTAACATACTGTGGGGCACAACAGGCATAACAAATCTTAACAAGTTACATCTGCTTCAGAAAAAAGCAGTGAGATGTATTGCCAATGTACCACTCTTTTCTCCAACCAGGAATATTTTTGTAAAGTATGAAATCCTTCCAATATCTGCGTTATATACTTATAGACTACTATCATGTTACAAATCTCACCTAAAACACCCCGACAACCTCATCATTTTGCTTGCACAACTCAGAGAAAACGCCAGCTGCCGTGACACAAGACACAGAGAAATTTGGTTTACCCCAACACCAAGAGCCATAATATGAAAATCAATCCTTATGTTATAACCTTCCAATTCTGCTGAACAGATTAAATGAAGAAAATTTTGACATAACCCGAAAATCAAAACAAGAAATTCGGGAATACTGCCGGGAGAATTATTTTCCTTGAGAATTTCAGATGCAATCTTTCTGATTATTATGCACCATTCTTTGTATGATTATCTATGACCTTTTCATCGCCTCGCATTTTATTTTGTCATTTTTGCATGATGTGCATAGGTGGCCTGCGATGTGTTGATTTATTTACTTTTGCTTTGTATGTATGTATGTTTGTTGTATGTATAGCCGTCGCTTTTCCTCCTGTACTGCCGGGTATGTAAAGGATCCGGGATCATTGTCAAGCTGTCGCCACAGCTTTTAGTCCCGGCTCCTCCTTTGTAACAAAGGAATAAACTTCAACTTCAAATGGGCTTCCCGGAGCTCCCGAAATGTTATCACCATGCCCAGCCCCAGGAGGCGCTTCTTCTAGAGGTTCGCGGGGAGGTCACACAGCCATATACGCCGATGATATAACCCTCTGGACAACGGGAGGATCCACTGGAACAGCCCAAGATATCCTGCAATCAGCCATAGACATCACCACCACCCAATTAGCAAACAGAGGCCTCCGTTGCTCTCAAAATAAATCGAAACTATTGCAGCTGAAACCCGTGCCCAGTGACCACTCCCCGCATTGAACTGCACATGTACGGGAATCCAGTGCCCATTGTGTCTCAGGTGAAGATTCTCGGGCTTCTCATTAACAACACACTCGATGCTACCCCTACCCTTTAGCTCTTGCAAAGACAGACCAAACAGGTGGCTGCACTAATCAAACGTGTGGCAGCACGCAATCATGGGCAGTCTGATCGCGAGAAACTCAATATGACAAATGCGTTAAACATCAGCCGCATTACATACCACCTCTCATACCACATACTCACCCAGCGCCAAACACAACAGGGAGACATCCTAATACGCACGGCTGTCACATCCGCCCTGCGTCTTCCACGGACGTTTAGCACGAAACGCCTCCTGGCCACTGGTACCCGCAATACCGTGATCGAATTAATAGAGGCTCCGCGCACCAGCCAATTAGTCCGCCTGAGTCGCACGGAAATAGGACAATGCCTACTGCGACAGCTCCGTCTCAATCCACCCATTCCAACCCCAAGTCCTACACCTTACATGATTTCTCTGTGCAAGCAGGATCACATATATCAGAAGCCCCTACCGCGCAATATGAGCGCTAGCTTCTATAAGGGTAGGCGGCAGGGTCGAGCGAGCCATTACAACAAAACACACAACAACCGCTCCGATATCCTTTATGTCGACGTGGCAGAAAATTCTAAAGCAGGATTCTTCACAGCAGTCGAAGCCTATGAAGACGGCACTGTGGGGCCGCCGCCACTATCCGAACTAATTCACCTGCAGGTGCGGAAGGAGCCTCAATCGCATTTGCGCTGACCCAATCCACCATTGACAACAACATAACCGATATTTGCACCAATTCCCAGGCCGCATACCGCCACTACCTAAAGGGCGTGGCGACGCCGGCCACACGCTGTATTCTTGCCACAGCCACCTCTCTCAACCGAACGGTTACTCTGTCGGGGATCCCTGGGCATGCGTCGATCCCCGGTAATGAGCGCGTTCATGCGATGGCCCGAGAACTCTCCTCCTGAACCCCGGGCGATCAGGCACTCAACCTTGCGCAAAAGGCCCCATCGGTCCTTGATACATATAATCAAATCACCGCATTCTACATTTTCAGCCGCATGACATTATCACCACCCCACAGTACTTTGTCGCCCTTATCCAGCGCCATGTGGCGACTATTACATGCGGGCTGTTTTATTTCACCCTAGCGTCCCTCATGTTTTCACCCCACCTTTCCTCCTCATTGTAACACCTGTGGCATGCCCAGATCCACTTTTCCAATACTTTTGGGAATTTCCTTCCCCACAGGCAGTACTCCCATCCACAATCCCACTCATTCTTCTGGGAGGCTGCTTTAAAGACCACTCAGCCCGCCGGCCAGAAATGGCTGGTGGATCGGGCCTTATGTGAGGCACAAGCCCGTGGACTCCTGGACCAATAGGAAACCACCCTTGAAGATGTTTTTCTTTCCATTTTTTCTAATAAGCGTTGTTTCCATCCATCCATCCATCTCTGATGAAGTGTTCGAGGCTGCAGTCGCTGTCACCGAATGTTCGCTTCTAGAGAGGGTAGGCCAAGAATGATACCTCCACTGTGAGGCGGCTGATGCAGGCGTGGCACAAATCTGTATTGGTTATTCTAGAGCTGGCAACTGCAAAGGCTAGCGCGATGTCTGCCTCCTCAGCATGCAGGCAATTGAGAGCCCGAAAGGAAAACCCGTAAACCTGTGTTCTCTGGTGAACTATGGTTGCCGTGTAAAATAATTGGGGGCAATGGTGCTGCTATGTCAACGTTGTATACCTCTTGAAGCTTGTTTTTTGAGGAAAGGAAATGACGCAGTAACTTTCACAACACCGTAAGGGAAGGAATTAAGAGGGTATCGATAGAAGAGAGGAAAAAGGAGGTGCTGTAGCTGACGTCTCCGGAATACTTTCGATCACGTGGGGATATTTACCTCACTCTCTCGTCTTATATACCCCTAAGTATACCTTTTTTCACCATAATGCAGTTCAATTACCCGAGCGTGCGCCTGTCTTCTGCATTCACGCGATTCGGCATCAAGATCTCCCGGAAGCAGAGGTACCTAGAATTTGTACTTCTACAACTCACAGAACCAAGGACGCTCTTTCGGCGTGTACTCATGCTGAACGTGTAGACTGCTTATTAGGCAGCACCCGTAGGCCATCTGGGAAAGCCGCATGTATTTGGTTAACGAGGTGCGCATCCCGCAACTCCGAGTGCGAGTTGAGCATCCCGCTGCCAAAAGTTTTCATCAGACGTAGCCACCGGTAGGCCTAACGCTCGTTTGCGTCTATCGGGCATTTGTCTTTTGTGGTAGTGCGAAGGTACGACACGCCATAGAGGATCCGCGAAGTGACAAAGGCAATGTTGAGCCGAAGCGCGTCCCTGCTGCTCTACCACCCGTGCATGTTTGAGATGCGGCAGATTATACGCCCAACCTGCTAGCCCACTCGCGTGAGTTTGACTTAGGTGGAGTCCGGTCTGAGCCAGCTGTGGACGTACATGCCCAGGATCTGAAGCTCCTGCACCTCTCTTATTTGCTTCCCGACATAGCGAAGTTCAAATGCAGCCTTGACTTTGACGTTTGCTCTGACCTGCATGAGCTCTGATTTTCTCAGAGCCCACTGTAGTCCACAAGCGCTTCCATATATTCATTAAGATGGCGGTCAGTTGCAAGCGGTCCTTCATTTCTCCGAGGCTTATATCTGTGGTCCAAACGGTTATGCCGTCTCTGTAGAGTGATCGTCTTACTCGTTTCACCCGGGCTAACTGGTAGACTTGAATGTAGGGAAAGGCTTTCGATCCGCTATCGATTGAGCTCGAATTATTCATTATTCTTCCATAATGAACATTGGTGAATACCCCCTTAAGGTCAAGAGTTAGAATTGCCTTGTCTCTATGGTGCATTGCTATAGGTCAGAATTTGTAGCGGCGTAGTTGGAGGAGGACGTCCTGCGCCAACTTATATGTGCGGAATTCAAGCACAGAGTCAGCGAAAAGGACGTACCATCCATGTATAGAGAGAGGGGATCTATAACTATCGCCACATTAGGTTGCCCACGCCCGAGGTCAGTATATTGGGCCGCATGTTGTCCGTGTTTACAGCTTCACTCGAATTCGCTATGAACGTGACCACAGAGGTATTTCAGTCTGGCGGGAGTGGACAGCCGTCCTAGATCATGTTAATGCCCCAGATCTGGTTGATGTACTTTATGCAACACAGAATGGGCGTTTATATTCTCACTGGACTTGCCTGAATATTGCCGCGAATGTTTTTTTTTCTGATCTTCTTATCGCGGCATGCACGCCGCATTATCAATTTTCTGGGACGCGAGACGCGACCAGAGTTATCTCGATTTTTCCTAGCCTCGCGCAAGTGTGCCTACTATGTTCTGGAACTTTCCTTGCCGCCTTTAAAATCGAGCACGGCTAAGAGCGGCGGGCATTCTGTTAGTCGACGACCGCCGAGCACGTTCGCTGCTATCGCCGCCGCTGAGTTTTCAGAGCTGTTCTTAGTGGGCGTAAGCCAGCCTATTAAAGTATTCTCTTACGAGCTGCTCTGTGCCTTCCTCAAGACCGGACCCCAGTCGGTGCTACGTGACCCCGGAGGAGTTCCCGTCACCACCTCCTGACATCTGGTGGAGGTGCGGGGTATACGTCTTTTTTCGTAATCTTGTTCAGTCGCCGATAATCGACGCAGAATCGAAGAGCACCGTCTTTCTTTCTCACTAGAACGACCGGTGCCGCCCATGGGCTCTTCGAAGGTTGGATGACGTCGTCGCGAAGCATTTCCTCTACTTGGTCCCGGATGGCCTGTCGTTCTCGCGGTGACACACGGTAAGGGCTTTGGCGGAGAGGTCTGGTGTGTTCGTCGGTTATAATTCGATGTTTGGCTATCGTCGTTTGTCGCACCTTTGATGACGAGGCGAAACATTCGCTGTAACTTTGAAGAAGAAGGGTGATTTTCTCTTGTCGGTCCCGGGGTAATGCTGGGTTGATGGCGAACGTGGGAGCATGGTCTTGCTTTAGGCTGTCATTTGCAGGTTCGTCGGAGATGATGAAGGCGTCAAGTAAATCAGTTGTTTCGTCCAAGAACGCAATTGTAGTGCCTCTGTTGAGGTGTCCGTATTCTTCGCTGAAGTTCGTGACCAGTACTTCGGCTTTTCCATGCCGCAAATGAGCGATGCCTCTGCGACGCCAAGTCGTCTGTCTAAGAGCAACTGCGTGTTTCCCTCGATGATGCCTTCTGCGTCTTCGAAATTTCTGCACAGACGGGGACGATGACGCTGGACCGGGGTGGGATGGTTAGTTCTTCATTGAGAACACTGAGGGCCTTTGACTGCTCTGGGGTCGCTTTCGTAGGTAAAGCTTCGTCCGTCGAAAGCGTGATGGACTTGGACTTGAGGTCGATGACTGCGCGGTGCTGTGTCAAGAAGTCCATCCCCAGAATGACGTCACGGGAACATTTCTGAAGTACGACGAATACTGTCGGATATGTGTGTCCGTTGACTGTCAGTCTCGCAGTGCACCTTCCTGATGGCGTGATGAGGTGTCCGCCTGCTGTGCGTATCTGCGGGCCATCCCAAGTCGTCGTCACTTTCTTGATCCGGTCGGCGAAGGCACCACTCAGCACAGAATAGTCAGCTCCCGTGTAGATTAGAGCAGTAACGTTTCGGCCGTCGACAGTCACCTCTAGATCGGAAGTCCTTGCTCTTGCGTTGCACGTAACTTTCGGCGTCGGGTCACGGCTTGGTCGGTGATTGCGACTGCGGCTGCAGGGGCTTGTCGATGTCGGTGGCCTGGGGGTCTCTAAGTTGCGTCGTGTCGTCGTCGGTGCGGCGTCGCCGTGAGTTCTCGTCGTTGGAGGGCCTTCGATTTTTGCCGGGAAGCAACCTCACCTCCTAAGGTTGCTGTTTTCAGTTTCCCCTACGGGGGCTGGGGGACCTTCCTCGCACAGCCGCTGCGTAGCTGTGGCAGGGCGACGTGAAGCGCGAGGCTCGCGGCGAGGGTGAGCGGGAAAATCGGCTCGACACGTATTCGTCGCGGCGCAGGTAGTCGTCGATTTCTTGTGGATGTTGGCCGAAGCGTGGTCGTGGTGCGTCAACGGCGAATCCGCGAAGACCGATGCGTCGGAACGGGCAGTGACGCAGGACGTGACCGGCTTTACCGCAGTGGAAGCACAGCGGACGGTTGTCACGGGTTCTCCAGGTGTCGCATTTCCTTGGGCCCGAACGTTGTTCGTAGGTCGGGTGGGCGGGGCCCGGAGGGCGGCGGTCCAGCACTGCTGGCTCACGTCGAATAGAGCTTGGGGTGGCACGTCGAGGCGCGGGCTTGCGTACTGCAGCGACGTAACTCGTGGCTGGAGCTTGAGGTTCAGTCGTCGCAGAAGGGGAGCCAAGCGCATGCCGCACTTCTTCACGGACGAGTTCCATCAGGCTCGCTACTTGAGGTTGTGAAGATGATGGTAGCAGCCGGCGTAGTTCTTCGCGGGCGATTTCACGGATGATCTCCCGCAAGTCGCTGGTTGTAGTCGTCGTGTCCGGAAAGCTGGAGCAGACCTGCGGTGGTCGGTTGTACTGCCTTGTGCGGGCGTCCAGGGTCTTCTCAATCGTTGACGCTTCTTCGGCGAATTCGGCGACAGTCTTGGGCGGATTTCGTACGAGGCCAGCGAAAAGAGACTCCTTTACGCCCCGCATTAGATATCCGGTTTTCTTCTCCTCCGTCATATTCGGGTCAGCTCGGCAGAAAAGACGCTGCATTTCTTCGACGTACATGCTGACAGTTTCGTTTGGGTGCTGCATCCGTGAGTCCAGCAGCATCTGCGCCTTTTCCTTCCGGAGAATGTTGGTAAACGCCTTCATGACTTCAGACTTGAATAATTTCCAGGTCTTCAAGGTAGTCTCGTGGTTTTCGTACCACGTTCTTGCAGGACCGTCAAGGGAAAAGAAAACATAGCGGAGCTTCATGTCATCTTCCCACCTGTTAAATGTAGCCACGCGCTCAAAGTTGTCTATCCAATCAAGGATCCTTGTATATACATACAAGGATCCACCCGGGTCCCTGCGTCGCCCCTCTCGTTTGAGCGGGCCCGTTGAGACTAAGAAAGAGACGCCAAGTCCTTCTCGAGGTAATCTGTCCGACTGCAGAGATGCAGCACCTATCCAATTTGAGTCAGTGAGTTGTGAAGCATACGCGGCAGCCAGCTCGCTTAGCTCTGCGATACGAGCCTTAGTTTCTGATTTGTCTTCTGTTTCCTCCACCGACCGGGTGAGGCTACGCCGCACCTTGCACAAGTGCAGAAGTGATTGTCCGCTGCGGGAATCTCCTTAATAGTTTTCAGTGTTGCCACATGTCGGCGTTGTATACTATCTAGATGTTTAGCCCATTCCGCATATCCACCGGTGAACAATACGGGTGGTATTTCTTGTGTCTGCAATTTGTGTTAATCGGTCAGTTTGGCCTGGCCTCAAATTTAACGCGCTGCCTTCGCCAGAAGCGTGATTCTGAGAAGTTGTGAGGTTGTGGTCGCTCCCTTCTGAATCACTGAGATTCTCTCAGGTGGCTTCCTTAAGGTGGCTTCCTCAGCACGTGTCACGGGTCACCATGTTGCCTGCACGTTTGGGACAAGCGGGTTCCGTAAGCAACGCGATGCGCAGGGTGCAGATGATCTCCGCAAGCTACCGTTCCTCATGCATCCCCGGTGTGGTAGCCCTTCTGAAGGATGGGGGTGTAGAAATTCTGAAACATCATTAGGGTCCTTTTACTGCTAATATTACTTCGCGGATGAAATCATTGAAGAGCGCTCGTGGCTTATGCGCGGGTGGGGGCGGGGGAACGGCGATATATGCTCAAGAAATGGAGAGGGGGATCGTGGTGCTTGAGGGGCAGTGCCCTATTCATACCGTATTCCTGCTCTGATTCCAAGTTTAGATTGGCCTGGACAGCGCTGTATGCTTTGTTCACCAGTGTGCATGTCGAAGAGCCTATCTGAAAGGTGCTATAACCTGTAAATTGAGCCCAACTTTGGCTTGTATATTAAGGATAGCGATAGCCGATCTATCACCGAGTGGTGGATAGTAGAGCAGGCAATACGACCGTTTCTTTCCAGCCCCGAAACATCTGCAGTTCAACTGCACGATCTTGAAGTTCTGTAGATTTAAGCTAATTGATGTCTGTCCATTTGGGCAGGCTACCCATTGTTAGCGCATTCCTTTATTTTCATGGCCGCACTTTGTTCCCGGAGTGGCTGGGGCCTGAGACTAAGATGTAGGCATTTCCAAAAAAAAAACGCTACTGGATTTTTTTCGAGAGAGCCTGTCGCCTGTCTAGTAGGCATCTTCCTTCTCCTGATCCTGGGTCGTAGAGATCGCGAGCGGGACTGCCTGTGCGTGAGCTGAGCCGGGACTTGATCATAGACGGATAGCCGTAAGGGCTGCCTCAGCAAGCCATGCCACCAGGTTTGAAATTACTTCAGAGATTTTGATCTCAATCCGCTCTAATGGATATGTGTATCGCTTCCAGAATTTTAGCGGTAGAGCCTCTGCCTTGTTATCAAACTGTCTCTATGGCAAAGCAGAGTAGGCAGATGGGCCACCGCGGTGCCCAAAGAGAGCCACGAAATGGTAGTGAGGCAGGGGGAAACCGAGATATCGCCTTGCTCGGCTGGCTCAGATTCGGGCATGGGCTCTAAGGCCTCTCCTCTTTTGTTTCTAGGCGCTGAACTTTTCGGGCAAGAATTTCGCTATGGCGCCGATGTTCGTCGACTTGGCGCGGAAGGGCGAGTTAGGTTGTGGAGGGGAGGTTACGGTAGTGGCCCTAAGCCAATTGGTCACCTTGTGTTAGACTCTTGCCATGGGCGGGAAATCCGCGTCGGCGAAGTTCAGCGGCTTTGCTTGTGTCCCGCAATTCACATTTGTCTTGGCCTGCCGGGACTTCCCTGGTAGTGTTGAGGTAGACTTCATGTCCTTGACCTGTGTCGCAAAATTGGCGGCATTTATACATGTATAATTTCTTGTGTTAGCAAACATACGTAGGTTTATCGTGTTGTATGATATAGCATGTCCACGTAGGCGGTATGTCCGTCTGTTGTTGTGGCCAGGAAGCAAGAAAAGGAAAGTGCACCGGCCTGCCCACTGGCTTAAGCCGAGCCTCAATTGCAACCACGTGCAGATAGTAGGAGAGTTCAAAGATGGGATAGAAAGACAGGATAGAAAAGACGCGCGGTATAATGACCCAGGCCGATCCCGGAGGCAGTACAATGCCGGGCCGACCGGGGGCGGAAGTGAAGCAACCTTCAAGAACTCCGCCACATTTATAAAAATAAGTCCACAAAGAGAAGTTTATTGCGTACAATCAGATTCGTACAGAAAGTGAACTCACGCACACACACCCTAGGAAGCCGGCTCCGTACAATTAAAAGTCAAAGACATGTTTGAAAAAGCGTTCACAATTCCAGGCCACTAGTTAAACAAAGGGAACCATCGAATCGTACTCTCTTGAACATGTACAAGGTATACTTGTCGGGCTTCTGCTGAGCCCACCAAAGAAAGTAACACCCAAGGTGCTTGACAGAGGGCGCTATGCACAGTTGCTACAGAAGCAAAACACACAAAACAAACTGCATGAAAAAAATAAACAAGGTCAAAAGATAAGGAGGGGGTTAGCATAATAGAACCGTCAATTCAAGCTCCCCGCCCCGTACCACAATGAAACGCGTATGCCAACGCCGCAGGAACCTCGCCTCGCCATTTGTATCTAACTGGTGAGAGAGGTACTTCCAAATGACGAGGCGGAGAGTCTGCAGCGCCGGATACATTGCACGAGCCGGGGTCCGTCGTGCCTCAGCGAGGCAGCGACGGTGCCACAATACATACATGGTGGCTGCCACCACCAGCTTAGAAAAAAGACCAGGCTGTCCCCTTGCGCCACGAACACTTCGAATGCTGTACATTCTATATACAAGGCGCCACATCGTCGGCGCCACAACACATTCAAAAAATACATGCGACAGGCTTTCTGTAGCGCCGCAATTGGCGCACTGGTCATTTGGCACAACTCCCCAGGCAGATAGGCGTTGGCGCATGGGAAGGACGCCCCAGCGCCTAGGCCACTCAAAATCCGCCATCTCACTGGGCAAGCGGCCCGTCGCCCAGTCCGTCCATTGACATGTGGTTGTCTTTCGCGCCTCATCCTCAGAGAGGAGGGCGCACGCGATTTGCTGGCTGATGGCCATGGGCGCCGTATACGAAACGTCGACCTCCGGGTGGTCGGCGTCCAGTGCCCGCTTGAAACCTTCGACAGCGCGGTAATACGCGGACGGCCTCTCGGCCCGCGGACCGAGGTACCTGTCGGAGCGAAAAGCACGTCAACCTGTGCTAAGCCAATAGGCCAAAAAGGACCGTCCTAGGAACCACTCTTGCGCAGAAGGGAGCTCACAAGCCTGGCTGCCAACGCTCGTGACACGGTCTGGATATAGGAGAGCCCAAGCCCCCCCCCCCCCCCACCCACGTCGGTAGAGACAGCAGGTGGCGAACGACGAGAGGTGTCCGCGTCTCCACTGACGCGCGAGACGTACATGGCGAAGGCGCACGCACGAGTCTTGAGCACCTCGACCCTAGCCTTTAATGAAAGGCAGAAAGGAGCTCCATCCGAGAGGGCCGAGGTGGCCCGTGACACTGCCTCGTCCCAGTCGCGGGGCGAGACTATCCGGCTCGAACAAGACCCCCAGAATTCGCACTGCGTCAACGAAGGGCACTGCCGCGGACAGGGGACCCCGAAAGGAGCCAAAGGCGAGTGCACTGCTCCTGGTCGGGTTGAGCTGGGCGCCTGAGAGAGAAGCGTACTCCTTGAAGATGCGCAGGAAAGCCAGGAAGCTGTCCCCGTCCTTGGCAAAGACAGAAATGTCATCCGCGTAGGTGGAGACAACTACCGACTCCTGGCCAACCATGGGGAAGCCGCGAATGCGCCAGTCCAATACTGCCCTCCGTAAGAGCGGGTCGATTGACAGCACAAAGAGGGCTGGCGAAAGCGGGCACCCCTGCCGCACTCCACGCATCACAGCGAACTCACCGGCAATAGTGCCGTTCATGAACAGGTGGCTTGTCCGGGCGCCGCATAGTACCTGCACGGCCTGGACGAACTCTTCCGGCAGGCGAAAGCAGCGCAGCACCGTAAAAAGGTAGGCGTGCTCCACGCTGTCAAATGCTTTGGGCTGATCGTGCGATACGAAGACACCACTGACTCGTTTCGCGCAGGCGTAAGCGAATACGTCCCGCGTTAACGTCAAAGAGACGAAAACAGATCGGCCCGGAACGGCACAAGATTGGAAGGGGCTGACTAGATTGCCCAAAAAGAACCGCAACCGCCTAACTAATAGCGTGGCGACGAGCTTGTAGTCGCTGTTGAGGAGAGTAATGGGCCTCCATTACCCAAGCTGCGAAGGTGGCATGTTATCCTTCAACAACAACAACACAATCCGGCCCACACTGAAAGTAGCTGGTTTCTGCCCCGACACCAAAAGGCTGTTCACCAGCCGGAGCAGCAAGCTCCCGAGGATGGCAAAAAAGCCCGAATAAAAGCCTGCCAGTAAACCGCCTGGTCTGGGAGCGGTGGACTTGTTCATCACCCGCAAGGCTGCTAGAACTGCCTGTAACGTTGCTGGGGAGCAAAGTGCGCCGCAGGCGTCGTCTGAGAGCTGGGGAAGCGAACCGGAAAAAGTAGCGACCGCTCCTTCGAAGTCCTCAACTGACTGACCTCGCGTCGATAACAATGCCGCAAAATGCGATGCGAAAACACGCTGAATCTAGGAAGGCGCCGACGAAGTCGCGCCGTCTTCGAGAGACACTTGATCGATGCGCGGCGGACGCGCGTTCCTCCGACTAAAGGAGCGTGCATAAGCTAGGTCGGCGACATCATCCAGCGCCAGTCGACAGCCGCCCGCCAAACGAAACGCACGCGCACTTTCCTCCAAGACGCGGTGGTAGCGAACGCGCAAAGTTTCGAGGTATTCGCGCATGGCAAATGTCAGTTCTCCGGCCGCCTTCACAATGCGCATTCGGCGCAAGATGTCGTTAAGCGCCGGTCAGACGGACACGGCGAGCTCTCCCTGCCCGAATCAACACATCCCTCCATGAACCTTTCAGGCGTACGACACTTCGGGAGTAAAGTCTGCGACCGCGTCAACTGAAGCCGCCAACTCGGCACGAATTTCTGCGAGGCACAAGGTGTCGTGTAAAACGGAAACATCCATGCGCCACATGAGGGGCCCGGTGGCGCGACCGGGCGTAGCCCGCAGAGCGACGTAGACCGGGAAATAATCGCTAAGTTCACGCGTTCCCGGCGGGAACGGCACAACCGCGCACTCTAAAAAACTCGGCACCAGAGCGGAGGGAAGGTAGACGCGGTCTATCCTGCTCGCAATCTGGCAGCGGGCACGCGTGGCGGCAGAGTCATAGCCATATAGAGCGACCCACGCGTCCTGGAGACTGAGCTGGCGAACGAGTTTGCCCAGCTCCTTCGTATGGTAGTTAGAGGCACCGTGGCCCGGCCCCCTGACATTACGCAACGTGTCGAGGACACAGTTGAAATCCCCGAGCAAGGCATGGGGCACATCATCAAGAAAATACGATGCGATCAACCGGAAGAAATTGGTCGACAAGCTACGCGTTACAGGTGCGTAAACGTTAACAAAGCGAACCCTCCGGCCGTCCAAAAACACATCCACTACAATGACGCGCCCGTCAATGCCAAAAGTGCAATGGGCACCAGACCTGTACGCCGGCGAGAGGAAAATCACGCCCACGCCACAACACCGCGAGGCCGTTAGGGAAAAGAAGGCTTCGACATTAAAGCGGGAACAGAAATGCATAACGTCGGCAGGAGTGCACAAATTGCATTCCTGCAAGAACAAAACATCTACCCGGTGCGCCCGCGCAAGGTGGAGCACCTCCCGCTGCTTATCGGGATGGCGAATGCCTTGCGCGTAAAAAGAAGCAAAACGAAAAGATGCCATTATAAATACAAAAGAGAAAACCTGGACTACAAACCAAAACAAGGAAACTTAAAAGCCAAGGAAAACACTACGAATTCACGCTAACGTTCGTCGGGCAAAGTTTGTTGGCGAGACCCAACACCGGCGTAGGGGCAGCGCTACAGGACGCGGCGTAACTCCGCGCTGGGGCTCCGGCTGTCGGCATTCCGGTGGCAGCAGGCGGGCGACGATGCGCTGATAATAACGGGCCGCAGAAAGGTCCGTGTGGCACACGCGGCTGTGCAAACACAGACACAGTCACACGCGCGCACACACACCGCAACACACGCAGAGTCCATCGTTCGCAAACCATGCTGGCCAGCCAGCGCACCGATAAGAGAGCGGCGCTGGGCGAGCGCCAGAAAGGCAGAGCCCAAGCCTCCGCCACGCAAGAGAGAGGGAGGGAGGCCGAGACGGCCTAAAGCCGGAGCGATGACGCCATGGAGAATGCGTGGCGTTTAGGAGACGTCCATAAGGGCGCCCTCTTCACCGGCCGTCTTCACCTTCTTCATTGGCGCAGGGGTGCCGGAAGGAGTGGCGCCGCCATCAGACCCTGACGAATGGGGCGCTTGGAGTCGTCCAAGTCCAGAGTTTTCCGCACGCTCGCTCGCACCAGTTTCGCGGCGCACGGGGCTTGCGGGGCCACAGCCACCGGGATGTGCGGGGCCTTTGGTCGCGAGTCGCTCGCGCTGTCGGTGCTTTGGTCGCCCTCGTCCGGCGTGTTTAGGGCGTCACTGGGAGTGTGCGAGGCAGGCGACTCAGTACCTGTCTCCAAGCCGTTCTGCTGCTGCGCCATCGGCACCTCGAAAAGCGATACTTCCATGCTCAGGGGGTCCACAAGAGACGGCTCGCCCGGCGAGTCGTCGGAGTCGGCCGAAGCGCCATCCGACTGCTCCGTCGGCGACTGCGAAGACGAGGAGCCCGCCAGCTATCTCCCCAACTGGTCCTCCGCGGGGCTCGTCACGGCGTCGTTCTGCTGGACCGCAGGCTACAAAGGGCTCGCCACAACCTCCTCCGCCGCGCCGCCGGAAACGCAGCCAGATGCTTGAGTGGACCGCTCCAGTTCGGGCTCACCGCCTGGCTCCTTGGGCGCCTTGGCAGGCCTAGAATCCACTGCCGCCGCGTAGGAACGCGGCCGGACGCAGTCGGGCGTGGGGTGGGCCCCACCGCAACGTTTACATACGGGCCTGCAATCCGCACCCACGTGCACGTAAGCGCCGCACCGACCGCAGCGCACCTGCTTGCAGGCAGCACCGAAGTGCCCCTCTCCTCCGCAACGGGAACCGACCCGCCTCATGCCACGATACTCGATCATCGCTCGAGTCCCGGCCACCGTCAGGAAGTTGGGTGGAGGCTTGGTCATCTCCAACCTGACGAGGCGGGTCCAGTTCCCGATGCTGTTCTTGCTCAGGAAGGCCGTCTCAGTGACCAGCCGGACCTTACCGTACGGCGCGAATGCTGCGACCAGGTCGGCGTCGCTCACGCACGGTGGAAGACGGTAAACCGTCACGTGGAGCACCGGAACTCCCATCTGCTCTACCGGTACTTCTTTGCCGGTGATCAGCAATCAGCCTGTCGCCAGCATCTTGTCAACATGCGCCATGGAGGCCACGGCGGCCAGGAAACGCAAACCTCCGAGGAGCTGAAGGTAGGTCAGCCTCCCGAATCCGACCACCTCCGGCACAGGTTCCGGCACAGTTAACAGAAAGCATTGCGCCTTGATATGGCGCACAGCTGGGCAGGGTCGCTTCATGGCTCCGCCCGGGTTACCACGGCAGGAGCTCGGCGCCGGGCAGCAGGACGGCAGGCAGGACCTCTGGGACGCAGGATGCGGGGGCCCGCCTGATCAGCAACGCTGGAAAAACCGCTGGACGGACGGCCAGCGTCACAGCCTCAAATAAGTCCAATTGGGACCCGTATCAGATATTCTACGGGGTCCTTTATGACCCGCCCGTATGTTGTCGCCTTGGTAGGGCAGTGCAAGATCACGGCAACGTGCACGTTATCTTCGCCGGTTAGTTTCCATCCGGCTAGACTAACCCCTTGTAGTCCACGAGAGGGGGTGTACGTGCTGCTTGTTTTGTCTGTGTTTTACTGTTTTCTTACCCGCCCCGGTGACTCAGTGGTTAGAGCGCTCGACTGCTGATCCGGAGTTCCCGGGTTCGAATCCGACTTTGGCGGATGCCTTTTTATGGAGGCAAAACGCTAAGGCGCCCATGTGCTGTGCGATGTCACTGCATGTTAAATATCCCCAGGTGGTCGAAATTATTCCGGAGCCCTCCACTACGGCACCTCTTTCTTCCTTTCTTCTTTCACTCCCTCCTTTCCCCCTTCCCTTGCGGCGCGGTTCAGGTGTCCAACGATATATTAGACAGATACTGCGCCATTTCCTTTCCGCAAAAACCAAATAAAAAAAAACTCAGTCACCCCTCACGGGCCCGAGGCCTTCATCTTCTTTGGTATATTGGTAAATTTTCTCCCCTGCAAGGTGCCGCCTTGCAGAACCGAAGTAGTTGGTGTACGTGACTCTTCTGTTGGCTGTATTTTAATTTTCTAACTTCAACATGGCGGCCATGCAGTACCTTCGGTGCGGGGCCTACGTGACTTCTCTGTGTATTGAATACTTAGTGCGCTTTTCGCTTTTTTTTGGGCTCAATGTAAGTGCCGGAACCAATTCCCGCGAGTGCCTTTCCCGTAAACGACCGATGGCTTTAAAAGACGCCATCTCAGTCCCCCCGCTTCACCGCGCTCCTCCCACCGAGCCCTCCTGTATCAAAGCACGAATGAGGAGTCCACATAAACAGGGAGCGAGGTATGTGCCTTTTCTTTGTTCAAAACAATCGCTGTCTAGAACATTGTCAACGCCAACACCAATGAACACGGTGAGCGGCGATATCCTTCACTTTGTATACCCTGGAACAGGTGAGCTAATCCACATTAATTTTTTTTTATTTCACAATCACGAACTAATCATGCGCTCAACCTGGACGCATTTCTTATTAAGTAAATAATTTGTGTATATTTCCTCTCCTATTCTCTCTTCCTGTCCCCTCACCTCTTTTATTTCATTTCTCCATTCTGCCTGCTATCCTTTACGTCCGCTGCCTCAGCTCAGATGCTTCAGTATCGATGGCAGACGCCGGGGCTTGCAAAATCATTTCCCTCCTTTTTATTATTGTTTCATTGAAAACCCCTTACTCCTTCACAGTCATCGGGTTCGAACCCGACCGCGGCAGAAGTGTTTCAATGGAGATGAAAAGGCGCTCGTGCTGCGTGTTCTATGAGTGCACTTAAAGATCGCCACATAGAATTACTCCGCAGCCCTCCACTATCTTCTTTCACTCCCTCCATTATTCCTTCTCTAACGGCGTGGTTCGGGTGTCCACCGATGTGGCAGACAGGTACTGCGCTATTTGCTTTCCTCAATAACCAGTTTTCATTCGCACTGAAATTTGTTCTACTCGGGTTCCCCTTGCAAACTGTGTGCTTGAAGATTGAAATATTTGGATACATTAGTTTTAATGACCACTTGTGCGAGTCAATATAGAAAACGCAAGATGCCGAAACTTTTTGTGCAGCACGCACTCAAGTGGTTAGAAATTAACTACAATCACTCAAAATCCCAGCGCACCTTCGAGCGTTTCTTGATCTGTCATAGACAACAGTATAAATAGGTTGATGGTTCCATTCGCAGAACGTCGGTGTTTTCTGTGTTGCTGTCTGCGCTTTGAACATGGATCTGTGTGTGCAGGCACGTATATACATACATAATTGTGAGCGGCGCATTTCACTACATTTCAATGCGCTTTCTACATTGGTAGCTGCTACCGTTTAGACATGGCGCTGCTACTCCACATTTGGAGAACTGAAAGCCTTCGAAACCTTCTCATCGGGCTCCCTCATATTATCCCAAAAACAAATTCTGCCGAGAGTGAACCTGCCGCGGTGGATCCGTTAATATTTGTTCAATGCGAAGCGGGTAGTTGATGTCATTGCTGGCGTTCGGTACACTCATTAGGGGCTCAAGTTATCTTCTGTATACAGCCATATTTGCTGAGCTTGAAGAGAATGGAGGCGTACCGCGGGTAGGAGGGGCCACTACGACAGATAAGCTGCGCAAGTCAGTTCAGTCTCTCTGTTTTTTAAATGGTAGTTACGATGAAAACCCTGTTTTCTCTCAATGTTGCATAATTTACAAAAGCAAATTTTCTGCATATATTGATGCAAAGATTTCTACATGCTTACAGGTATTTAACCTTACCAGAAAATTCTTCTCCTGTGTACTTCCCAGTCAATGCTAGTCTTCTTTCCAAAGCCCAACCAGTGAAAATGTATTAAGTCTAAGAGAGTAATTGCTCAGTGGCATCGACCCACGCGCAGCTAGAGGGCTACAAAGAAAAGCTGGCACAGAAACTTCGTAATAATAATTAATAATTGGTTTCGGGAGAAAGTAAATGATGCGGTATGTTTCATGTATCGTTGGAAACCTGAATCGCGCCATAAGGAAAGGGATAAAGGAGGGAGTGAAAGAAGAAAGGAAGAGAGGTGCCGTAGTGGAGCTGCCCTGCCTCATGCTAGCCATACCGGTTAGCTGAGCTGGTAGAGTGACTGCGCCAGTGAGCAGGTGGCTCAGCGTTCGAAGGCAAGACGAGAAAGAATTGTTGTTTAGAAACATCGTATCTAATGAAAAATTCTTTCTCCTCAGGGCTTCGAACGCTGAGCCACCGGATCACCGGCGCAGTCAGTCTACCAGCTCAGCTAAAAAGTACGGCTAGCATGAGGTAGGGCCAGAGCGTAATGACTAATCACTCAATGTGGGAACAGTGATAGTCAATTTTCTTTTTACGAGAATCTTCAAAGATGGAGTAGATTTCTTTATTGGGCAGTTACTCAGCAAAGAGTATTGACTTCACTTTGCAAATCAATTCTACTTAGGAGAATTCTTCTGAAAAACCTGAGAATACATGGAATGAATAGGTTTATGATGTGATGTTCTGATCATTGATCAGCGCTATTGCAGAGAACAAGCTATTGCATCACGACGTAAGGTCAGTAGCGCATTGATGCTCTGCACAATACCATAGCTCCGCGTGCTGCTGACTGAAGAGACACAACTGTGCAGTTTTTAAGCGGTAAATGTTTTTAAAGCGAAAGCTTTGTTGCCCACAAACTTGCGATTTCGCGTGCTGGTACTCCATTGAGAGACGTGACGTCAGACCGCGCCGAGCGCCGCCGCCGCCATTTGGTAGGGCGTGACACTGCGTTCGTCGTCGTTGCGCTCGACTCCGCTGGCTTCGACAGCTGCGTCGCATGCGCGACAAGATGTCACAGGATTGAAAAAGCTGGCGTGCGCCGTAACCACAGTTGATGCGACAGTATGGACGGCGAAAATTTTGATAAGCTGGAGGAGGCCTGAAATCGACAGCTGAATGAGATGAAGAGGAAATGAATCGGCCAGGAAACAGTCGAACAGCGCGCTGAACGACTGGTCAAACGCCGCTGTGAATATGCCGCCGCGGCACAGGCACGTCTAATGTCCGGTGTCTCGACCGCTAGCAGCAGCGACCGCAGCTGGAGAAGAGACCTGAGTTCTGCTTCACTGAAGACGACCCGTGATGAACGATGGAATGCAACCGAGAGGCTTCAGCGACCGGCTCAAGAAACCGAAGACCAAAATGTCTTAGCCTAGAGAATAGGCGTAAGAGTGACGCGAACCCTTCAATGCTTGGATAGCCTCGGTGCTGAAATCAAACATGAACATACAGGTATTACTGTAAATTCATGTCTGTGCTTCATACGTTGTGGAATATGTGAACAAGGCCAACCAGGGAGTTTCACATTTGTTACGTTATATATCCTGGCATAGCCGAGCTAAGCCACTGCATTTTTTTGTCTAATGCTTCTACGCCGCAAACCTTTATCTCAGAATCTATATCTGCATTTCCAGGCACAGCAGTAGACAAGGCATAACATTGTGCCTAAAGAAAATAAAAAAATTATGCAGTGTTTTAGTTCTGCTTTAAGCTGGACTGGCGCAATAGCTACTACTGGCCGAGTGGAACTCACCCAGTCGAATTGCAAAGTCCCTCCTTAGCCGCTCTGTTTCGCTCGGCGTTCTTCATCTCCGTTCCTGGAAGCGGATTCACTGTCTCCCTGTGCCCACTCCCCCTCACTCGGTTTTGCCAGCGCGCCGCGCAGCCGGCAGCTGCTCCGCACCACGTGGCCAACCACGCACCACATGACCAACCAGGTTACCAAGAAGTGTGGCGGCGCCGCCACGGTAGCCACGGCGACGAAACGCTGAATGCTCGAAATGCCCCCATAGTGTAGCTTTCGCTACAAAATGGTGAAAATTTCAACACCTACTGCTCGCTTAACCTTGTCTCACTGGGAGGTTAGCAAAAACGGTAGGAAGTTTTTAAAGTTCGTAAACCGAGCAGGCATGCGAAAGCATGGATTTAATCTCGTTTGTTTGCTGGACAGTCGGCACGTCTAGCAACCGGATTAGACTCAGCGTGAGCCCTGATTGCGTTTAAGCTTATCTGTCCTCTTTGCTCCACCGACGGAAGTTGTTGAAGACGACGATATACAATACACAGCGCGAGAGAGTGTTGCGGTTTAACACAAGGCGCTGTCAGCTGCGAAAGGGTTAATCAGGTTTTCTTGCTGGGTCGTTGGCACGTCTAGCATCCGTTTTGGACTCAGCGTTAGCTCTGCTGCATTGTGCCCCCGTGCAGTGGCCTACTCAACTCATCTCTGTGTGCCGCAGAGGGTTCGAAACCCAGTCTCGACAATATTTATTTTACTTCTGTATGCCCTGCTGCTACTATGGTAAGCTCGCAAAGGTTATCTTCAAGGTCAAGCTTCACACCATAAAGTAACGCTTCGTAAAGTAAACATCGTTAAGTAGCGCTTTCGCACTATAAAGAGGTGTTCAAACCCACAGCTGTAACACTAAAGTTCTCCACATCTCTCAAGGATCTGTCGCTCACTGAACCAACAAGCCGAACGGACTGCCGCTAAAATTTCTTCCATAAGCTCAAACGACGGAGTACCATCATCGTGGCTCGCGCGTGTGTTCAAATACTCAGGATTCGCAGAGCCCACACTCCAGACAGTGTCAACGTTTTCTATTCTTCAAGCACAAGTTGTAAAGGTTGGCTCCTCCGCTGCACTTTGCGCAAGCGGAACTCCGCGTCGCATTGTCGCTTTGCCTTTCTCGGTTACACTAGCGATGGCACTCCTTGCCCTGGTTTCGAGCACCTGTCATCTTTGCCACTTTGCGAAGCGACGGAAGAAACTCACTCATGTGTATTGCTACATGCGCCTGAATGCTCAAAGAAAAACAGTTGAGTTGAGATCTTGAAAGCTACAGGTGGGATTAGCCCTGCTCTTTCTGCGGCACACAATCACTCCACACAGTCGTCATCACAGTCCACTCCAGCAGTCACCTCCTATGCACATATTCAGTCACAGTAGAACAAAGACCATTGCAGTGTCACAATTCATACACACTTTCATTGGTGACCTCAGGAGTGTCTATTTCGGTTTTTGCGGACAGTGTTTCTGTGATTTTTATTTAAGTGTCGCTACGGTGGAGCAATTGCCGGCAGCAACTGCAAGGCTAATCCCACCGGTAGTTTACAACCACTCAACTCAACTCAACTACACACAATCACTCACAGTATAACGTAGTCCTGTCCAGAAGACACCATCTACGCATACATTCAATCACAGTAGACCATAGTCGGTTCCTGCTGCCACCATTTAGAAACAAGATCAGCGTCCTGCAGTAATGTTAAAAGAAGGCGTGCAGCGTCCCTTCTGCATGTCTGGTTTCCACTCGGGTAGACAATGTCATAAACTGTACTGTGAAGGGTTCCTGTCTTCCTGAAGGAAGCTAACATCGCATAACTTTCTGTGTTGTAATCTGGGCAGTATACATTATAATTACATTATAATGATCGCTATCACCGCACACACCACATAAAAGAAATAGCGGAGACCATGGCATGCCGGTCTTATTCATCCATGCAGGAGTGCGAGCAGAGGCCGTGCGAATTCTATGCAGTAGAGTCGCCTTAGATCTTCTCGGTCACTTGGTCACACATGGCTTACGGGGCGCACTCCTAAGGGTACTCTAATGATCGAGAACCGTTTTCCTGTAGAGACTGTTTCTATCTTGAGGTACTCTTTTTGATGGATTCCTTGACAAAGCTTCATGGGCAAGGCTCTATGCCACCTCATTGCCGCTGACTCCTATATGAGAGGGCACCCATTGCAGATATGGAGTAAAGCCTCTGCTGTGCAGATTCTGCACTAAGCGTAGAGAGCATATAGACAAGGCATCAGTAGGGAATCCGCGGTCTAGCCTATGAAGGGCGGATCTTGAATAAGTTAGGATGACAACAGATTGAGCCGGACAAGACCCTAACTTCCGTAGAGCCGACTCAGTAGCAACACTTTCAACAGTTGTGGAGGATACGACAGCAGTAGTGTGTACAGACCACTTACCGTCCGAAGAAGCAATGTAAAAAGCCGCTGCGCTAGCTTGTTTGACCTTGTCCACAGAACCTTCCGTGAAAATTTGAAGATGGCGGGCATACTCTGTTTCCAGATGTTCAAGTACGAGCGAACGCGTTGCTGCCAAAAGAGAGCGGCGCTGTGCGCTCACGTGGCGAATTGTGACAACTCGAAGAGAAACATTCAGCTGCTTTGTACAGCGTGAAATAAGAACACACCCTACTACCTACAAGCGCTTCAAAGCTATTAAACAGAAATATTAGACGACTTCAACAGATGATTCTTAAAACGGTTTATACGTCTATGAACCACTGCTCTAGAGTTTTCACGATAAGTGTGTGTTCAGAATTGATCTGCGGTAGTCATATTGCCAGCTTATGCTCTCAGTTAGTGAGAAGTGCTCCTGCATTATGTTTCTTTTAAAGAAGCTGCTGTGCTTTGTGGAATATTTACTGAGCCGGGATTTCTATTCATCTATTCTCCGGGGTTTTTCCAAGTTTTATTCGGAGTTCTTCCATGGAAGCCATGCAACGTTATCATCTTCGCCGGCCTGCCAGCGCGGGCTTGGCTTAGACCATCTTTATGCAAGGCACAATATTACTCGCTTTGTTTTTTGGCGACACTTACCATCATAGGTTTCGAGTAATTCTGCTGACAAATTGAGTTAATTCTTTGCCCATGCCGACTGTGCCCGCAAAATTTTACAATTTATTTACGAAAACAGCGCCCATTGAAAACTTACTTTAGGAAAAACGCCATTTTTGTGTCATCTGTGAACTGCCGACAGTGTAGTGTTACTGAAATAATAGAACGTTGCTTCTTCCATTTTAAGGACGCAATTATCTATTGGGAAGTCTTTGAACGGCATTTGTAAGAATTATTTCGTGTGACTTCTCAGAGCAGTAGATACCTCACCGCAACGCAATATGTGCCTGAACCTCTTGGTATGAGGTTGTTTTTTCTGATATGAATACACAGCTTATGGAATTCTGAAACCATGAACCGGCATCGTTAATCAGCTGTTTCCACAAATGTAAATGTTATTTCTGCGAAGTTATTGTTCCCTTGAGAAAGTGTACGAACAGAAATACTTCAAAATGTAGTGGCACTTCCTGTTTGTAATGTGCTCAGCCTTGTGTCCTGTCTAGTGCTATGTTTTGTCTTTCAGAGACGTCTTCAGAGGTAAGATATGACTTTGGGCTAGTCCGTTCCTAGCGAATGCCAAAAAACAGTTCGAAGAGGAAGTGACAAAAAGAGGCACGTGAAAAGAAGTGTTCTTTGAAAATTGATTTGAAGGGAAGGAAAGACGCAGTAAGTTTCACTTCCGCGGCGATATTAATATTAATTATTAGGTTAGGTGAAAGAAAGAGTATAATTGCGTGTTCATGCGCGTGTTTTGTGCTTGATGGCTATTCTGTCTTTTTCAGTTGCTTGCATCATCAAGTGTAGGTGTTTTCTGGCACGCATGCTAACCGCAACAAGGGTTGTCGAGAGCACCAGTAAATTTCGTTTATTTGCAACATCCCTTTGCAAGGAGGGTGCGCTGCCACAACAAATTTTATGGCCGCCATTCTGGCTATGACATGACGTCACACCGAGATACTCCATATTGTAATTGAGAAACCGAAACTATGTCGCCATTTCGTCTCCTAACGTCATAATCACGTGCTTCCACTTATTACAGCCACAATGTGCCGTGACGTCATCATTGGCAGCCAAAATGCGCCGGAATCTCTCATTTGAGACTCCAAAAGTATGCCGCGATTTTTGAATAAAAGCCAGATAAACATATGGCTTCACCTCTGACCGCGACACTGGGATTTGACCTCATTATTGGCACCCAAATTTCGTCGCTATTTAAGATTAGGGTGTCCTAGTCACGTGGGGCCTAAGTCGGCCGCCTTCCTAGGATGAATTAATGACGTCATGTAATAATTATTGTTATTGGACGGCATCGTGTATTTATGAGTGTCGTCACCAATCAGTCACCAATTGGATATGTCAGTGACGCCACCAATCAATAACCAATAGGGTCTCTTATTGATTTGCCATGGCGACGGCGATTTTCGATTCCTCTGACTTACTCCTCAACTGCTCGTGGCTGGAGTCTCAAAGGGCTCCGTCCAACGGGCGCGAGTAGCGGCCCCGTCCAGCGCGGTCCCGGACTAAGGGCCCCACCTATGTAAATTGCCCCTTTTAGAGGGAATGTTTCCCGGCCGCAGACTAGCGATATTCGTTTGGCGGTACTCCGAGGAGGCGCATGAAGTCACTACGCGTGCCTCGCCGCCGTATTTCTTTCTCTTTCTCGCTCCCTAGTCACTACTAGTAGCACCGCGCCAGAGGTGTTCCGCCGCTGGGCAGCGCCGCGCCTTTCCTCAAAATGCAGATTGTAATAATAAAAGTAATTGGTTTTTGGGGAAAGGAAGTGGCGCAGTGCCTCTCTCGTATATCCTTTTCACCTGAACCGTGCCGTAAGGGAAGGGATAAAGAAGGGATTAAAAGAAGAAAGGCAGAGGTGCGTTTGTTGAGGGCTCCGGAACAATTTCGATCATCCAGGGATCTTTAACGTGCACTGACATCGCAGAGCACACGGGCGCCTTTCAATTTTCAGTTTTAAAGCGAAAGCTTCACTGACCGCAATCTTGCGATTTCGCTGTGGCGGTGCACCAAGGAGGCACATGGCGTCACAATGCGCGCCTCGACTCGGATATTTCTCTCTCGCTCGCTCCCTAGTGACTACTGTGCATGCGCCACTAGTAGCACCGAGCTACGGGTGTTCCGGCAGCGTGGCGCCCTTCCTAAAAATCCAACTTTGAATTTTCTCTTTGAGATTCTTCGGTGGGAGTTCGAAGCGAGCGGACGTGTTTTTTAGCTCTCTGCTCCTTCGGACGCTGGGCCTAAGGCTTCGCGGCGTTGCGGGGTCTCCCCATGGAGGCCACAGACACCGTGAACGAGCGAAGGCCTGTGTTCGGCGGTGACAATCAGCAACGCAGGGCAGGCCGCTCACGCTCACGATCACGGAGACGAACGCCATCCAGAGGAAGGTCGTCCAGCACCATTCGGCGAATGCAGGCTGAGATGGCTGATCTGCACGACACGGTGAGGTGCCTGACGGCGGCGCTTATCACCACCTCGGAGAACCTTGAGTCCGTCATCGGGACCTTGGACGTGTCGCTGGCGGACCCACGCGTTCTAGCCTTGAGGGACGCCATGGCGCTCGCTCACCAGACGCAGAACTCCATGGCGGCTCCCTCCCCGCCATTTCTGGCCACCCCTGCGCTTCCTGCCGCCATTGCTACTCCTGGGGAACCGGCTGTGATGCCGTCTCCCCCTGACGCTGCTGCTGCGGGCTCACCGCGGACACCTGCAGCCGATGAGAGCATGTGCACCCCAATGGACGAGTCTGCTCTCCGGAAACGGCGACGCTCAACGGGGTCCGAGGAGGAGAGGGACTCGGAAACCAAAAGGGACATCGCGGTGGCCAAGCGGGAAGCTCGAAGGCCCCCCACCGTCACTGTTCCCTCTCCCTCCACACACGAAGGAGCAGGGCCTTCCCAGCACGAGCCCCATGGAGCCCACCTCCAGCCTGCTGCTGATGCTGCTGCTGTTGCTGGTGGGGCGACGGAGTCCGGAAGAAAACCGGGTGCGACCTCACCAGATCCCGCCGCACGAGACCAGGCTGCGGCTGGGGCTTCGTCTGCTGGCAGCGAGCGCGTTCAACTCCGCGGCGCGCCGCAGCAATCGCCGCAGGCAGCGGCGACGCTGATGCTGGGGCCAGCCTGGTCCCGTGGCGCATTATCACTACCAAGCCACAGCGGCGTCGGAGAGCTGCCCTGGAGCGAGCCGCGGCTGCCGTGGAGGTCCCGTCCAGCCTGGTGGGGACGGTGCTGTTTCGGCCGGCGAACCAGGGCGCCGCCTTCACCAGGGACAGGGCCTGGAGTTGGCCGAGGAGATCGGATCCCGCCCGGCGTCCTCGCCGTTCGGTTAAACATGCGGCGTAATGGGGTGGCAGTGGACGCGGGGAGCAGCGATGCTCTCCAGGCCCTGCTAGCCACGGCCGTCATCAGCGGCGTGCCGGTCTGCGCCAAGGAGCCTCCTCCTCGGAATCAAAGCTCCGGCCTGGTCTTCGGTGTGGACGGGCGCAGGACGGCGGGGGAGCTGCTAGCGGCGGCGGAGTCAACGGTACCGATGGTGTCGGCGTCTCTGTCGGGCAGCACACTCGCTCTCCGTTTTGCGGCGCCGACACCCCCGGCGTTCATCACCATATTCAAGCGCAGGCTCGCGGTCCGCCACTGCCGTCCCCGGCCACTCCAGTGTGCCAAGTGCGCCAGACTTGGGCATGGCACTGAGGTGTGTCGTGCTCCTGCCCGATGGACGCGCTGCGGCGGGCCGCACGAGCCTGGTACCTGCGCGAGCAAGCCCCGCTGCATTAACTGCGGGGGGCGGCACGCAGCCATTGACCCAGCGTGCCCGCACTGGCAGCGAGAGCGTCACGTGGCCAATTTAATGGCCACATCCATGGCCCCGATGTCCAGGCGGGTTGTCCGAGCCGTCGTCCAGGCTGAGACAGCGGCCCCAGCCCAGCAACATCAGCAGACGCCGCGCGCTCTACCTTATGCGCAGGTCGTCAGGGGAACACCCCAGCAGCAGCAGCAGCAGACACAGAAGCAACGGCAGCGCCGGCAGCGGCAGCGGCGATCCGGTTGCCCGGCGCCCCGTACAGCGCGGCCCGAGCCTGCGGCCACTTCTCACGGCCAGCCCCCTGACGCACGGGACGCGGAGATCGCGCGCCTAAAGCTGGCGTTGCGCGCCCTCAGCGCACTTTTCCCGGATGGCACCGATGGACACCGAGCTTGCTTAGAAGCACCGGGTGCTCCCGCACAGATAAGCCAGCATGATGGCTAGCCGCCGGACTCCCTCCCGCATACCATCCATCCTGCATTGGAACGTGCGCTCACTTGCGGCGCGGTACGCCGAAATGCGAGTTCGCATCGCACAGGATTCGCCGGAAGTTATCGAGCTGCAGGAGACGTACGTACGTTCACATGATGGGGAGCCCCAGATGCGGCTACCTGGCTACATTGGCTACCACTCAGCCACCGCGTGCGAGCAACCCACCTGTGCTGCAGTGCCCTGTTGTGTCACATCTCATCGCCCCGGGAAATCAAGGTGCGCGATATACGTGCGGCAGGACGTCCAGCACACCCTCGTCGGCTCGGCGGCGGCATCTGACGCCCAGGAGTGCGTGGTGGTGACAGTGTGCGTCGGTGGTGTTGACACGTCGGTGGCCAGTGCTTATGTGCGTCCAGCTGTCGCGTGGAACGCGCTGTGTTTTCGTGCTGTGTCTTCGTGCTGTGCCCCGCGCCAAATCATCTGTGGTGATTTTAACGCATACCATAGTGCGTGGGGCAGTGCGCGCCACTCCGCGCGTGGAGACGACCTGCACGACGCAGCAACGCAGCTGGGACTCACCCCCTTGAACACCGGCGAGCCCACCTTTCGACGACGCGGAACAACCGGCTCCTGCATCGACGTTGCCTTCACATCCAGAGGCATTGAGGCGACATGGCGCCGATCACCATCTCTCTGGGGCTCGGATCATTACTCCATCCTAATTGAACCCACTGCGATGGAGGCGCGCCCCAAACGTGCCTACTCCATTACCAACTGGAGTGCGTTCAGGCGGGCGGTCGACGAGGCGGCGGCCACTGGCGCAGATTTCTTTTCAAGCCTAGTCCGAAGCGCTCTCGCAGCCACCCACCCAACGAGCAGAGGTAAGGGCAGGGCAGCCCACACCTGATATGAAGCTGCTCAATCTGCGCGAGAAGAGAGATCGCGCAGAGCGACGGGGGCGACGGACTGAGAGAGCCGCCGACTGGACTGTCTACAACCGCTTGGACGCAGCAGCGCGCCGCCACGCCAACAAGCTATACCGCCGGCAGTGGGCTTCACTATGCCAAAGGATGGAGGAAGATGTCAGCTCGCGGAGGCTGTTTGACACACTGCGGTGCATCACCGAACCACAGGCAAATCGTGAACCGCTGGCCGCCCTCGCAATCTCCAGCGGGCTCAGCTTTGTAGAATTGGCTGAGCGGTTTGCCGATCGGTTCGCGCCGCCCAGCCCCGCAAACGCCGCTAACATAGCTGCTCCTGAGAGCCCCAGAAGCGACGCCAGTCCCTCGCCCGTCGCCTCGGAAGGTCCATGTGATGCGCCGTTCACCGCGGCGGAATTGAAGAATGCGCTGCAGCGCTGCCGCCGCCGCTCGGCGCCCGGACCGGACGGGGTGACATACCAAATGCTGCGAAACCTGGATGCGCAGCAACGACAGATCCTCCTGCAGCAGATCAACCTGGGGCCCTATTCTCGACATTTCGCCATTTTGTTGAAATTGTGACTTAGGAGTGACGTAACCATCAAGGCGGTGCCAGGTTACGTACCCACAGAATCTGATTACGTGAAGAGAGAAAAAGTAAAAACTGATCTAGAAATAAAACCCGCCGCGGTGGCTCAGTGGTTAGGGCGCTCGACTACTGATCCGGAGTTCCCGGGCTCGAACCCGACCGCGGCGGCTGCGTTTTTATGGAGGAAAAACGCTAAGGTGCCCGTGTGCTGTGCGATGTCAGTGCACGTTAAAGATCCCCAGGTGTTCGAAATTATTCCGGAGCCCTCCACTACGACACCTCCTTCCATTCTTCTTTCACTCCTTCCCTTATCCCTTCCCTAACGGCGCGGTTCAGGTGTCCAACGATATATGAGACAGATACTGCGCCATTTCCTTTCCCCAAAAAACCAATTATTATCTAGAAATAAGTACCGTCGTCTGCTACTATTGGCGCCAAGTTTGGAACGGAACGCCGCTTCGGGAGCTTTTGCTGAGCCTCTGCGTTGCAATCTTCGGTGCATACGCGTCGAGGGGCAGTGCGAAGGAGTGAAATATGTTGCGGCCTCTTGAGTATCATGTCGAATGTCCGGCAGCAGCTAAGGACACTTAGGCTACTCAGTGCGAAAGACTCGCACGTCGGTTGTCAAAGGATTCATCGAGTTCGATGCGGCGGTGCGAGCGAGGGCGCAGCCTAGACGACTTTTGAGTCGAGGTGAACTGATGGCGTACCCGCGAGTCACGTGCGGCGCTACACGCGTGCGTACTGTTGCCCAGAGAAGCTGGCGAACATCAGGAACGGGGCCAGGGTATTCGTAATGGCGTACGTGCCGAATGGGAGCGGAAAGTGAAAGCTTTGGTCGGCATGATGCCTTTGTGGCATTGCTCCTTATAACGATCGACGACAGCTTCGCACATCTACTTACCAGCCACAGTTGAATGCAGGAACTGAGACTAAGGCAGTTTTCTGGGGGAAATGTCATCTCGTCCAGGCCAGGAAAAGAAGCAACGAGAGCTATATTTTTAGAGTGGTACCGCCACTGCTGAAAAGGCGCCCGAAACGGCGCCTAAATACGCGCAGGCCAGCAGTCTCTGTCTGAGGACAACGCTCGCATACTTAGAGTTGTAAACTCTGCGGAAACCCACTGTTTCCTAGGCGCCGCGTCAGCTACCGTCAGGTCAGCAAAGGTGCTAAAGCTTTTAATCGCTACATATCGGCTTTAACAGAGAGCGGGGTGCAGCGGAGTTGTATCTGTGTGCGCTTGGAAGGCTTCCAAGATGTGTTTAGTGCTGAAATGCATGCTTGGCAAGGCAAGCCGATGTGCACATTTTAGGCAACGCGTTGCACCAGACTGTTGTTAGTCATGTTTGCATGCACCCGCGCACGAAACGAAACTGAAAAGCGCGGAATATCGGAGTAAAGCTCGTCAAGGAGAACACACCGAGTGCGCATCCCTTATTGTCAACTGAAATGTGCAAAGCCGGGGAAAAAAGATTCTTTTCTGGCATTAATAACAAACAACATAAAACAAAGCGAAAACTCCCCCCCCCCACACACACACACAACATAATTTGAATAGAGCTATCCTCACAAAATTCAGTGATGTACTCATATTTTGCTTCGCAAGCCTGCACGCATGCACTTTTGTGATGTAAGTGGCACATATATTACTTCATAAAAATTACAAATGCTGTCAGCAATTCTGCTTGTTTTTCCCTTTCTAGAAAGGCATAAATTTTTTCTACTTGTTCAAGTGAATGCGTAACACTCACGACCACCACACAGAAGCAGCTACACTATATGTGCGATGCAAGTAAGCACAACATTCTGTGAGGTGGGGCAAAATTATTTTCTTGAGCACATACAGGCCGCCTCACCTCCCTTGCTGTCCATAGAAGCAACACGAGCCAGGCAGCGTCTTGAAGGTTCTTTGTCGTAGAATAACAGTTATGCACCTACCATAAAATCAAGCAGCTCCTTTAGATGCCTGATCAAGTACAGTACAGCAACCTTCCAAGTAAGAGAGAAAGATATATGCCAGAAAAGGTGGAGAGGTCGGATAAGGAAAAGTTCCTTTACCTGTTATTCCACAAAGGGGCAGGGGAGGAACGTAGAGGTAGAGAGTAAATATCGGTGGTGAACACCATATTACAGTAAGACACATGCAATGTGCAAGATACTTGCTTTATTTGCTTTGTTTTATGGGGTTTATGATCCCAAAGCGAGTCAAGCTATGAGAGATGCTGTAGTAGAGAGCTCTCGATAATTTCGACCCCCTCGGGTTCTTTGCCGTGAACTGTCATCGCACAGTACACGGGCCTCTACTGCTGCGGCCGGGATTGAACCTGCGTCTTTCGGGTCAGCAGCCAACCACCATAACCAGTGAGCCACCGCGGCAGCTTTATTTGTATTATTCAAGAAACTTAATTTAATGTTCATGTATGCACACTCATTGCCTAGTACATGTCACACAAAGCCCGAACATGTGTTTTGGGGCCAAGCATTCCGGTTGGTCTTGCACGCAGTATTTAAAGAGACAACTAAGTGGCACCATGAGCCGAAGAGCTGAAGGAGAACAAAAACATGACAGTAAACTTAGGAGCACTACAGACAAGGAGGAAATTAATTTATTTTCATACTCTGAAGGCCCGGAAGTATACAAAGAAAAGTGGGGGAACACCTAAAATTGGTAACTGCTTTTTTGAATTTAATACAGCCAAATATTGCAGCAATAGAGGCAGGAACATGGCAGCAAAAACAAAAGCGTAAGATTAGACAGAAAATAGGCAAGACATTCAATGTTGATGTCGCCCTCAGGACAACATATGGGAGGCACCAATACAGACAGCGGTAGTGTTCTGGTTAGGGTACTATTAAGATAAAAGTCTCCAGGATGCACAAAAAGCAATCTAGCCAGCGACGGTAGCCACTGGCTTTCGGTAGGTTTTTTAATGTGTGCACCGCATAGGATGTATTCATGATAATTAATAAACCACAGGAGATTATTCAACACGAAATAAATTATCCTCACAGCACCGTACAATACACAGCTAAAAGGAGAAGTCAGCAGTAGGAATTGCACCGATACGGTGCATGTAGACCCCTACGTGAAGACTTCACGCCACAGGGTTCACGTTTTAGCTGTGTAGTGGAGTATTCAAGGCACCCATCATGCTATAAACTTCTGCAAGGTGAGCAAAACCCTTGTTTTAGCCTTTCAAGGCCCTTTAAGCTTCAAGAATACTGAGGTTTGCACTTCGGGGATCAAAAGCAGACCATGTGGCCTGAAGACTTGACTACAACCCTGCAATTCATTACAAGTGAAGACAGCTGGCGCACCATTAAAAACCAAAACAGAAAAGCCAAATACAAAGCAGAACAAGCATTCCAATTTTTGATCTACGCATTGTTTACAAACATACATATTGGAGCAGTTGCTATGCTGTTGTATTCTGCCTGAAAAATATGTGCTGCAACTATAAAAAGCACCCTATTTAGAAGATGATGGGTGCTAAATGGGATTGAAATGAATAAATCAGTGACAACTAAAGCAAACCACGAGAAAAAGTATTTCGCAATGTACGCAGTTGTGTACAAAGTGCCCTAAAGGGTTGAATGCAATTTTCTCATGCGTTTAGTCATTTGTATCTTTTTTTTGCCGAACATCAGCACAGCCACGCATGCATAGATAATTTTACATAGAGGTGGGATTATACATTGGTGGCACTGACACAGTTAATCGGAAGGGAAGGCCTGAGTACTGGGTAAAGTAGACAATAAACTGGTGATCAGGATAGATGTAAGTGAAACTGGTGCATTTTATTGACTAAACAAATCAGCTGTGATACAAAGGCAGAGAAAACTGCAATATGTTAGTGGAAATTGAGTGCACTGGAAGATATATTGCACAAAATTTGAGCCCCCTGAAATATTAGCTTGTTTTAAAAAAATTAATTGCTTTGCTTCCAATTTTCTTTTGAAGCTCAAGCAAAATTTTGGAGCAAGTCAGCTGTAGAAGAAACTTCCTTTCTGCAAAGTATCACAACAAACACATTTGTTTTTGATACAAAAGAAAATTTCATGACTGCTGCAGGACATGTGATGGCAATGACAGTAATGAGTCGATTGCTGCTGCCACACAGCAAAAGTGATAAAATCCCACACACATCAGGGTCACAGAGGCAGATTTCTCCGGTAACAAGGCAAGTTGCAATGTGTGAAAGAAGTGTGATGCGGTATATGTGCACATTGATAATGCCCATTTCACGAAGTGGCAAATCCAGTAGATTCCTGTGTTGAATCAAAAAATAGCAATGCGTCCATTGATGCCCCAGTTTTACCAAAGAAACATAGGTTGAACAGATTGTCTGGAATTTTTGTCAAATTCGCCTAACAGCATTAGCAGCACCCAAGAACCAAAGTGCCAGCAACAAGGTTAGTAAAAGCGGGGCGTTACACAGCGAAACTGGTCGAACTAGCAGACAGCTGCCTTTTCTTTCATTCATACAAGCTTGGCAGATGGCAAACATGAAAGAGTTGCCTCACTTTTTGCTGAGAGGAAAACTAGTGGATTGCTGTATCACTACACATAGCATTTAAAAGCAGCAGTAGGAAACAGGCACAGAGGCAAAGAAATGTCAGGAGACAAAGCTTGCTTTGCTCTGTGAGCACACACAGATGACGCATTAGGGACCTCCTATCGGACGAACAGTTGCCTACAAAATCAGACTGCGCCCTGAGCAAGATGTGATAAATGACTGCATACACATCCCTATGTTTCGTGCATGTCAAGAAATTTCAGTGAAGCAGTAATCACGTCATGGAGCACAAACTTTTAACAGAAATTAAAGAGAAGTACTGGTTCAAAGCTCTGCTGGCAGGAGAAAAACATTTTGGTGACTTCCTTTGTTTCACTGCACTAAAGCACCAACATGCACATTCTGCATAAAGAGAGCACACAGCAATGCAGTACATTAAGAATTAGCAACTGTTCAGTAGCGTTAAAGCATGTGTTTAAGCACACATCCGGCCAATTTGCAGATGGTAGGTTTAAAATTTCGTCTACACTTCCTGTCACGTGAAGAACTGCAGCATTAGAGAAAAGCCTAGTCTACACATCAAACACACCTGTCATTACACACTCTAGTGACAGACTGAAAGCAAAATTTGGTCCTGTTTAAAGAGCAGCACAAAAATCACAGACTTGAACAGCTTTCTTGCTGTGTGCAATGAAACTTGAAGCACAAAAAATGTTTACATAGACTGATCTTAGCATGACTACAGGTGAAAACTATGGCAGTGAGTCCTGCAGCTAAGTGATGATGCATACAATGTGTCGCACAGTGCAAGTTGTGACCGCCTTTGAAAAGAATACTGTTCCATATGTACAGCACTTGGCACCTGTGAAGACATCCAATGCAACCCTTCCAAAGAATGATTCTTTGCTTGAGAAGCACTCTAGCTGAGAGGTGAACGATGTTGAACCTTGCAGCAGCATTCCTCAGCACATGACTTCCTAGGATAGCAGTGATGCATCGAAGAGGCACATTATACACATGTCACCTGGAAGGCAATCAACACTGTCTTTAGTGCGTGAGCTTGAGTGCAATGCAAGTTTCATACACACAAGAGAAAAGACTTTCAAATACGAGACATCACAGGGCTGTAATTATTAAACTAAAGTTTCATGTATGGCTGTAACTACTACTCACATAAACTGCTTTTGTAACAGTTATATTTTATTGGTCATCTCTATCAAAATGATGGAGGAAGTAAAACAAAACTGTGAAAACAGCTTGACTATAGCCAGACTGATGGGTATAATTAATTATTACATATTTATTTTTATTGTGTTGCAGTGAAGGCAACTGCTACAAGGCACATTGTAGGGGAAGTCCAAGGTTAACTTTACCTCAGAATATTGAACTGCACTAAAATCTTACTACACGAATGCTTTTGAAACTGCATTTATCAAAATGCAGATGCCAAGCCATTGCGTTTGTGTGCAATGAAAGAAAACCATAGACATGCAGACGCCCTACGTGTCACCCACATCCGCATATTGTAGTATTCTGAAAACTCGTTGTGCGTTTTACTTTACAGACAAGACTATTTTGAAATGCTGTTTTTATTTGCGCAAGGCTTACTCGCTTAATAGGCTGCAAATAAATGTGCCATGAGATTCATAGCTGTTTGCATGCGACCAAAAAAGGGTAGGAACATAAGGGACTTGTTATTACACACCCGAAGAAAGCCACCAGCCATCAATATGAACTTTGCATGCAGCCATCTGAAGAAAGTCAACAGCAATTTTTCGTTGCTGTTTCCCTTACCTCATCGATGCTCGAGACGATGTACCCTGCACATGTACGCTGCCTTGCTGACACCGCTGTCTTCAGAAACTGCCCTTATGCACAAAGACACTGATGCACACAAATTAAGCACACAGATGATGCACTGATGACCACAGTCCCGCCGACAAGCCGAGAACATTCTGGAAGCATGTTGCACTGCCGGCAGACAACCCTTTGTGCCACCCTCTCATCACTCACGCAGTTGAATATCAGGTCAGCGACAGCGTGTAAATAGAGGCAAACACTGAACTAATTGGTGTCCAGACGTTCACAGCTACCGATCGCGCCTTGAAACACAGGATCAGAGTGACGGCCGGAGCATCTACAATACCATGTTTAAGGCAGACCAGTGTGCTCACGCGCTGGCTCTTGCCGCAAATCTTCTTGCACAGCCACCACACCATATATCGCTGGCCAGGCAGTCACACTCCCGAACCGGGCAGTCCTTCGAAAACACTGAGGCGCACTCACGAATGCTTCGCTTCTCACAGCCTGTGACAACAAACAGCAGCTACGGACGCCGCCATATCCGTGCTGTAGCAACCGCGACCGCGCGGACCGATAATTTCTTATCATGAGAGAAGCGTTTGAAACGGGAGCGCAGCTAGAGTCCTCACGCGGGTGTAAAATTACGCGCTGATAATTAAGGCTCTAAAAGGCTGCGTAATTAAGAGGTACCATTATAACGCCGTTTCAATGCTTCTACATTCAAAACAATCATGTTTCGGAACAGTTTATTACTTCAAATAAGCGCCTACCAAACTACGGTGAGCTAACAGGCGTATAAATCAGTGTGGCCATAATTCGACTATGTCCACCATAATTCGACCATCTTGCGGCCCATCTCAAATTATGGCGGCCAAATGGGGCATTTTTCATCAATGGCAGCATTTCCTTTTCGTCACTAAACGTCATTTTGACCTCACTGAATTATGCTGCGTATCACGTGAATCACGTGACATTCCTCCAGCCAATCACATTCTAGGAAGCAACCCTCACAGTGCGAACTTTTTTGTCTCAAAATTGCTAAAACGAGCCAAGTGTTTTCTTCCATGCCAGCTGTAGCTTCGTTTTTCCTCCACAGACATTTAAATTTACCAACCCGGCACAAAATATAACTGTGCTAAAAATCAGTCTTCAAGTACACGTAATTTTGAAGTCACGGCAGAAAGCTATTTCGAAGCCTGATAGTTTCGCGCCACAAATTTAAAACTCGTGACTTGCACGTGATCGCCCAATAAGCCAATCAGAGAGACAATATGGCGGCGAACGGCGGCCATGCGTGTCGAGAATAGGGCCCCTGGTGTGGGAACGTGGGGAGCTACCGGAGGATTGGAGAACCGCGGTCGTTTGTCCCATCCGAAAGGCTGGGCGCCCACCTACGGAGCTGAGCGGATACCGGCCAGTGGCATTAACATCGACGGCAGGTAAGCTCATGGAGCATATGGCGTTGCAGCATCTGAACGAGCGGGCTGCGGAGGCTGATTTGTTTGACGAGCGGCAGTCGTCTTTCCGTGGGATGCGGTGCACGGCTGATTCTACATCGGACGTTGTTACAGCGCTGGAGCATGCCAGGGCAGCAGGCCAGGTTGCGCTGCTGCTGCTACTGGACGTCTCGGGCGCTTTTGACAACGTTCACCGCGCACCAATTCTCGCGGTGCTTGAGGGGGCTGGTGTGAGCGGGCGCCTTTCGCGATACATTCAAGGCTTCCTGAGCGGGCGCACCATGCGCGTACGAGTAGGGGGTAAGCTCTCCAAGCATCGCCCGGTCGACATGGGCGTGCCGCAGGGCTCTGTCCTATCAACATTTCTGTTTAATGTGGCCATGTCGGTGGTGCCGGCCTCCCTCCCCACGAGCGGGCGACATCATGGGTACATGTCCATATATGCAGAAAACATAGCTCTGTGGTGCCGGGGACCACCGGGCGAGGCGTTCAGCGTGCGGGGGAGACTTCAGAGAGCCCCGACCGCAATCGATGCAAGCTTGCGCGGCCTTGGTCTGTCGCTGAGCGCGGACAAATCGGTGGCCATGGCCTGCGTTTCGCGCTCGCGCGCGCACCTTGCGCCACTGTCACTGGACGGGACTCCGATTCCTTGGCGTAAATCGGTGCGGGACCTTGGCCTGGACATCGACTGGCGCCTTTCCTTCCGCCCCGCGGCGACCAAGGCTTGTCTGCAGATGAAGAGGATCACCGCCGCCGTGCACAAGCTCACCGCTCGAGGCCAGGGCATCTCCCAGCAAGCCGCGCTGCGTCTATACAATGCCGCACCTATGAGGGCGGTGCTCTATGCGCTGCCGCTCGTCACAGTGCGCAAGCCGTGCTGGAAGAAGGTCGAGCTTCAGCACCGCAAGTCCCTGCGCGTGTGCCTAAGCCTGCCCAAAAACTCGCAGTGCGCCGCATCGTTGGCCGAGGCAGGAGCGTGGCCCCTTGAGCTCCAAGCAGCGCGCAGGGCATTGAATCACATCGACCGGCTTCACCGCGCACCGGACGGCGGCTCGCTGCTGCAGCGTATGCGCTCGCACCCGCGCTCACGAATGGGCGCGGCGCTGCTCGAGTATGAGCAATTGACCCAAGGCCCAACCCCCTACGGCTCCTGCGCGCCCTGGCCTGATGCCTCGGAGGTACAGCGAGAGATCGTCGGCATCGCGGGAAAGCGGAGCACACCCCTCTGTGCTGTGCAGCAGCTGGCCAGAGCCGTCATACACGAGGAGCTCCAGGACCATCTCCTCGTGTACACCGACGGCTCAGTGGCCCGCGACAGCTGCTCCCTTGCTGCGGCGGCCCCCATCCCCGCCCTGCGACTGCACAGCCAGCAACACGCAGCCTTCCTGGGCTCCTCCACCACGGCGGAGGTCATGGGGATCCGGCTCGGGCTGGACCTGCTGCTCACCCTCGGCCCTCCGCCGCCCAGGATTGCTCTGCTGTGCAACTCCCGCGCCGCCCTCAGCCGCCTGCCATCTAACGGCCGCGGTACCCCACTAGTGCGGGAAATTCGCTCGCCCATCGAGCGCCTCGCGCAGAGAGGTTGTGCCGTGCGTGCACAGTGGGTGCCCGGTCACTGCGGCATCGCCGGCAACGAAGAAGCTGACGACCTCGCGACCGCTGCACACCAACTACCTGCCAGCGATCTGCCCCTTGCGCTGGAGGGCGTGCGTGCGGCCATTCACGACCATCTCCGAAAGCAGCACCCCGACCCACGCATCGCGGGAGGTGAGCTCATCGACAGTGTCACCGGCTGTCGCGCACTTACACGGTCACAACGTGCAATGATCCTCCGCGTGCGCATTGGCTGCGTGTGGCCTGGGGAACGACGGGTATGTCACGGAATCGCGACGAGTGATGTGTGTGACGGATGCGGTGCAGTGGAAACACTAGAACATCTGCTCCTTCGCTGCTCCGCGTTCGCCGATGCTCGTCGCGATATGCTCGCGGCCTATAGGGCGCAGGGCATACTACCAGACTCCATCAAGACGCTATTGTGGCCGCAGGGCAGTGCGCGCACTCGTGAGCGATCTTTGGTGAGCCTCTGTGCATTCCTCGAACACACGGGCTTGACGTCCCGTCTGTTCTCCGTCAGGTAGTTACACGCAGTGACCGAACGCTCCGCGAGTTCTACCTTGAAAGATTAATAACTGGACGCCCCACTCCAGTTGTAACCTACACAGTGCTTTGCGCGTGTGTTATTTAATTCCTCTTAAATGAACTAATCACGCGCACAACCTGGACACATTACTTATTGTGTAAATAGTTTGTACATATTACTTCTCCCCCTGTCCTCCATTCCTGTCCCCTCACCTTTTTCATTTCATTTCTCCATTCTGCCTGCTGTCCTTTATTTCCGCTGCCCCAGCTCAGGTGCTTCAGTAGCGATGGCAGATGCCGGGGCTAGCAAAAATCGTTTCCTTCCTTTTTACTAATATTTTTAATAAAACCACTACCACCACCATATAACCCTTCATTTACGGCGCGGTTCGGGTGTCCAACAATATATGAGACAGATACTGCGCCATTTTCTTTCCCACAAAACCAATTATTACTATTATTATTGCGGGGAAGAAAATGGTGCAGTGTCTGTCTCATACATCGGCGGACACCTGAACCGCACCGTAAGGGAAGGAATAAAGGAGGGAGTTAAAGAAGAAAGAAAAGAAAGAGGTGCCGTAGTGGAGGGCTCCGGAATAATTTCGCCCACCTGGGGATCTTTAACATGCATTGTCATCAGAAAGCACACGGATGCCTTAGCGTTTTTCTTCCATAAAAACGCAGCTGCCGTCATCGGGTTCGAAACTGAAAACTCCGGATCAGTAGTCGAGCGCTTTAACCACTAAGCTACTGCAGCAGGTATGTTAAAGATCCCCAGGTGGTCGATATTACTCCGCAGCCCTCCACTACGGCACCTCTTTACTACTTTCCTCTCTTGTTCCCTCCTTTATCTGTTCCTTTACGACGAGGTTCAGTGTCTGACGATACATGAGACAGATGCTGCGCCATTTCCTTTCCCTAAAAACCAATTTTTGCTCTGCAGCTGTACGAAATTATTCCGGAGACCTCCATTACGGCCTCTTTTTTATTTTTTCTTTCACCCCTTCTTGCATCCCTTCTTTTAGAGCTGGGTGGGGTGCGCACCGAGATATTTGAGACAGTTACTTTCCCCAAAACCAATTTTCAGTTCATTTTCAAACATCAGGAATGATTAATTTCCACTGTTTTCATTTCATTTTCAGACATCAGGAATTATTAATTTCCACAGTTTCTCGCCGTGCTTACTCATCCCATTAGACAAAGCACTATCACTATAGTATGGCAACTTGAGGTATCAGGTGTGACTACGCGCATCAACCGCACATTGATAATTCCTCAATATGACGACAAAACGTAGCACAGTTGTCCTTTCAAAACGTTACTTCGGGCAAAAATCACTTCAAGGACATCTTGACGACATGGCAAAAAGGTAAATACGATCGCCTCGTTTTTGGCAACTTAAGGGACTGCCTCATAGCTGAGTGGCGCCAAAAAATAATTCAGAGAGCTTCAAACTTTGCTAATTTATCATTGGCCAGTGCGTACTGATCATAAGGGACAAGACGGCTAAATTAACTGAACAGGACCTCTTCACCTTCCTCTTATGAACAGCTCCTATTTACGATGTGTATTGGGACATTTTCTTCCCGAGAAAGGAAAAATTCGGGACACTCTGCTTCTTACAGTAGTCGGAGCTCATGACAGGCCTCAGGTGAACCAACTCCTGTCACAAATCCAGCCTCCATGCACAGAAACATCCTTGTGACGACGCAAACAGGACTGCTTCTTGCGCAGGGACCATACCGGATGCGCTAATACGCCGAAAGCGGAACTGGTGCTTCGGAGGCAGTGAAAAGAGTAAAAGAAACCGGACCGGTGACGTCAGACACATAGTGGCAATCGCAGCGGCAACCGCAACTGAGTGATATCATCCCGCCGCTCTCAGTCGCATTCGAAGCGACATCTGCATTCACGTTTGGGCCCCTCATGTGTGGCCGTTGCGGCAGATTATGAAGCTTTTTAATGCGACACAAACTCAGAATACGGCCCCCAGAGTACACCGCGGCGGCGGTAGAGTAGTGGAACTGCTGGTGAAATTGGTCTATTGTTTAAAATATTTGGCGGTTAATTCGTTCATTCTTTCGCCTTAGCGTGGCCCACTTGTGCGCACTGTCCTTCCTTGTTTTTGTGTTACAGACCCTCCTCATTCATTTCTTCCCCTCGAACTGTACAGACACACACAGGATAATTTTCTTTTTTGTTGTTTTTACATGCCCTTTCTACGCTGTGTGCACAGAGTGGGTGGGCTGAGCAATTGTTTTATTATTCTTGCACATTGAACTTTTCTACACAGACAGACGTATTAGTCACGAGGTTAAGGTATAACCGAGGTTAACCTGATGCAATCTGTTAGCGCCGCAGATGAAAGTTGTAAAGCCGAAAATCTGCAATACACAATACAAGAGTGTGTTGCCGCTTAATACGAGGCGTGATCTGCTGCGGCGATAGCATAGTGCTCTCGTGCAGTGGCCAGCGCAGCTCTGCGCTCGTTCGCAGCCTTGTCGCGGCAATGTCTATTTCTGTACCCTCATGGTCAGAAACGAAACGATTTTTTGTTGCGTGTGACCGCTTGAAGATGCTCTTTCGCCGACCAGAAGGCTGCAAGTCCACTCAAGCTCACAAGAGTGAGATGGTGGACTAATTTCTACAGAATAGCTATCGGAACAGCACGAAGCCCGGCACAAGCACTAATGATGCGACATGCACGAGCGCCGGTATTGGTCCGTTAATGGTGAACAGCAACATGTAACGATCCTCCGCGCGCGCATCGGCTGCGTGTGGCCCGGGGAACAACGGGAGCGTCACGTAATCGCGACGAGTGATGTGTGTGACAGATGCGGTGCAGTAAAATCACTAGAACACCTGCTCCTTTACTGTGCCGCGTTTGCCGATGCTCGTCGCATACGCTTGCGGCCTATAAGGTGCTGGGCATGCTTCCAGACTTCCTCAACACGCTATTGTGGCCGCAGGGCAATGCGCGCACTCATGGGCGAGCCTTGGTGAGCCTCTGTGCATTCTTCGAACACATGGGCTTGACGACCCGTCTTTTCTCCGTCAGGTAGTTACACGCAGTGACCGAACGCTCCTCGAGTTCTACCTTGAACGATTAATAACTAGACGCCCCACTCCAGTTGTAGCCAACACAGTGCTGTGCGCGTGTGTTTTTATTCCTCCAACATGAACTAATCGCGCACAACCGGGACACATTTCTTATTGTGTAAATAGTTTGTATTACTTCTCCCCCTATCCTCTCTTCCTGTCCCCTCACCTCTTTCATTTCATTTCTCAATTCTGCCTGCTATCCTTTATTTCCGCTGTCCCAGCTCAGGTGCTTCGGTATCGAAGGCAGATGCCGGGGCTAGCGAAAATCTTTTCACTACTTTTCACTACACTTTCAATAAAAACCTCTACCACCACCCCCGCTGTTCATCAGGCTGCTTCATACTTTATTCAGGCCGGCGCCCTTAATTTAACAGTCAAAAACTCTAAATCATACAAAAATCTTTAACCATCTTGCTGAAAGACAGCTTTTGTGAGCTGCGATTTTCATTGTGCGGAAACTGTTCAACGTTGCAAAATTCTGTGATGGTCACCTTAATGAGAATGGTCTAACCTTCCTACGCATAGCAATATAATTGCCACCACCATGATATCTTACACCTGATTTAACACCTGCTTCGGGTCCTTGGACCCTAGATATTAAACTTAATTTTGGATTCTGGCGGAGGGCTTGGCTTGAAGCAGCCTGCCATGGAACGGCTTGGTATTGCACTGCCTCCGGAATCGGCCTGGGGCATTTTAGCTCGCGTCTTTTCTTTCTATCTTTTCTCTCATATCCTTTAACTCTCCTACTTTCAGCACGCGTCCGCGAGCGTGACTCGGCTTGAGCCAGTAGGCAGGCCCGTGCACTTTCCTTTTCTTTCTATCAGCAACAGCAGCAGTAGCAGTAGCAATATTTTTCTGTTAACGTTTGCCCTGTGCCGTCACTGAGTGATCAATACTGTCGCAGAAAACATTTACGTGCATTCTCGCAACAATTGGGAGGCCGCTGCGAGTTTTTTTCAAATTCAGTTATGAGGATAATTATCAAAGTTGGCTAATTTAACCAAAGATTAGCTCAATTATATTGCTGTTAAGTTGTTCCGTGAGGTCGCATTGAGCAGTCGTTAGTGTGCAATCTTTTGATATGCGAAAATTATCCATTCGTGAACACGTTCGTGATGAAATATGCGCTTGTCCAGAAGATGTGGACATGCATAAATGCGGCTGATTCGTTTGCAATCGTTACGAAAAAGTTATTAGAGCGCGAAATCAGGCATCATTGCATTTAACTAAGCCGAAATTTTTTTTCACTCGGCTTCACCTTCAATTTAATGGTCTGTGTATTAGCGCCGACCCTCTTCGCATTTCCGCCGTTTCCGCCCGCACTTCCTAGTGGTGCGCTTCCTCGGCATTCCATTTGGAACTTTCCTTACAACAGGTGCAGCAGCGTATTTAAACTGACTTCATTATATGCCAGACGTGTTTTCACACAGAGTGAAAAAGAAAACTTATCTCGGAAGCATAGGCTCGAAGTATTCAATGAATTGATTTACAGTAAGTTCGATTATTTTCTTTTCTCACTATTTACAGTAAGTTCGATTATTTTCTTTTCTCAATAAAGCATCGCTGCTTTCAGTGAGCAGTAAAAAATTCGCTGTGGTTTAGGTCTGGTTAACCCTAGTTCAATTGCGAAAGCTTCGTTTCCTCGGCACGTCGTCAACGTAGAGCCTCATTCCGACGCTCTCGAGAGCTGAAGCCGGTCTCTTCCGCAGTTGGAGACTCACTCCTGGACGTGGCATGACTTCTTCTAGCTGCATCTTCGTTACGACGCTTCTCGATTTGTGGGGCGCGTTCTTCTGTCCTCTCTTGAGCACGCTGTCTCTTCCTCGCTTCGTTCTGTCGTTGTTGCGTCTCTTTCGCACTCTCTATAACGAGTACAATACACTGAGGCGAAGCGCACATGTATTTACTCCCGCGAGATCATAGCGCAATTTTAGTGCTCACTGATCCACAAAGCCAATTATGCGGCTTTCTTTTTCGCAAAATCAACGTTGTGTACAACTTCGGTTGGTTTTTAGAAAAGCAAGGGCACGTAGCTGTCTCAAATAGTCGGCGGACGCCACAGCATAATCACAGCGCGATGGAGGTATACACTGACCGAGTGAGTCAGTTGCACTTGCTACTCAGAGGCTGCACGCAGACACCGCTGAAACCAAGTGAGCGCGGCTAGAAGTGCTTGCGCAGTAAAGAACAGGTGGTGCTAAATTATCCAGGGCCGCCGTAGTTCACCTAGATACACGCGTACACGGCCTGTGATATCGAGCTTCAAATTCAGCGCAGGCCGCGGAGGTAGTCAGTGCGCTTGCCGTCTCGGTCTCGAATTCGGAGGTAATCATCACACATTCGGGTCGAGCCTATAAACACTACCTGCTTGGTTAGTTTTCGCCTTTAGCGTACTATATTCTAAAGCTGGCAGTAAAGGAATCGGACCGCTCCTCCAAACGCACAGTTTGGATACCGGGCCATCAGGGCCCTAGAGGCGAGGTGGCGGATGCGGCCACCCGTGCGCTTACCCACCGGGCACCTCATCCAGGCTCCACCAGCAAAGAGAGTATGCAACCTCTTCTACGGTTCATGAATGTCCGGATCCCGTAGAATATCTGTTACGGGTCCAATTGGACTTAATTTTGGAAATGTGGCGGGGAGTTAGAAGGATGCTTAACTTCCGCCACCGGTTGGCCCGGTATTGCACTGCCTCCGTGATCGGCCTTGTCTTTAGCGCGTCTTTAATATCCTGTCTTTCTATCCCATCTTTCAACTCTAACTATCTGCACGTGGTAGAGATTGTGGCTCGGCTTGAGCCAGTGAGCAGGCCTGTGCACTTTCCTTTTCTTTCTTTCTGGCAACAAAAGACAGACACACAGACGGTTTATGAAAAATTTTTTTGCGAATTGCATCGGCTCTTCCCGTTGCATGCTAAGGCCCTGAGTAAAGCCGATGAGCGATCACTCAGGCGCCAGCAGGCCAACACTTTATTGTGTCCCGCAATTCCGCATCATTTTGTCCTCATAATTGATGGGTGCTGCCCTCTGTGTGTGTATCCCCTCATTCCTGTCCCTCCAACACTGCTATCTCCTCTCAGCCCAACTCAACCCGGGAGCACTCGGAACCGACTATGCTTGGCTACTGTGAACTGGAGGCCCTACGGGTTTGATCAAGAGAGTCCGGGCGGTGGCCGACACCACTAGGATCATTAACTAAGAACCTCCACCTAGTACTCTTAAGGGCTTAGCTCCACTGCGTCAGTTCATGCATAACCTCGTGAAAGTGTATCTGCCCATAAATGTATTCCATCCCTATCAGCACCCTCATTGTGTGGAAGTGCCCAATAACTTCCCCCTGGATTCGGTTTGCAGAAAAATCCTTCGCTTCGCCCAAACCCTGCCCCTTCCTGAGTGGAAAGGTAAGCAGCCCTGCTCAGCTGCTCATGGCTGGAGAATCAAAGGGCTCTCGTCCAACGGGCGCGAGTAGCGGCCCCGTCCCGCGCGGTGCCGGAGTAAGGGCCCCACCTATGTAAATTGCCCCTTTTAAAGCGAATGTTTTCCCCGCCGCAAACTAGCGATATCGCTGTGGCGGCACTCCGAGCAGGCGCATGACGTCACAACGTGTGCCTCGCCGCCGATATTTCTTTCTTCTTCTCGCTCCCTAGTCACTACTAGTAGCACCGAGCCATAGGTGTTCCGCCGCTGTGCAGCGCCGCGCCTTTCCTCATAATGCAGCTTATAATAATAAAAGTAATTGGTTTCTGGGGAAACGAAGTGGCGCAGTGTCTGTCTCGTATATCCTTGTCACCTGAACTGTGCCGTAAGGGAAGGGATAAAGGAGGGATTGAAAGAAGAAAGGCAGAGGTGCATTTGTGGAGGGCTCCGGAATAATTTCGACCATCTAGGGATCTTTAACGTGCACTGGCTTCGCACAGCACACGGGCGCCTTTCAATTTTCAGTTTTAAAGCGAAAGCTTTACTGACCGCAAACTTGCGATTTCGCTGTGGCGGTGCACCGAGGAGGCACATGACGTCACAATACGCGCCTCGCCGCCGATACTTCTCTCTCGCTCACTCCCTAGTGACTACTGTGCACGCGCCACTAGTAGCACCGAGCCACGGGTGTTCCGGCAGCGTGGCGCCCTTCCTAAAAATCAAACTTTGAATTTTCTCTTTTCTCTATCTTCTTCCCTGCCTCCTTTATCCCTTTATTTACGGCGCTGTTCGGGTGTCCACCGAGATATGTGAAACGGTTTATGTTCCATTTCCTTTCCTCAAAAACCACACAAAACAAGTCAGCCGAAGGCGTTCATAGAGTTTATTGTCGCTGAGAGCTTTGCAAAAGACGTTCATTTTCACGGAAAGAAAGGCGCAATCCGGCTTCGGGGGTGAGTGGAGACCGCAATCTCGCTTTCATATGCGTGGCGTTGGTGTTGAATGCCAAAAGCCTGCTTTGATTGCGTTCCGCACACTGGTTATGCAGAGCGCCCTCCCGGCCCCCCTGGGAGCATGCAGTTAATGGTTGATCAAGAGAGATTAATCACCAAATAAAAGCTGCGGCCTAGCTATTGCTGCAGTGCTGGATGTCAGCTACAACGCTTTCAGCGCTTATGCATTCTGGCCACATCTCTCTCTCTCACCACCGCCACACTCTCACCAACGCCAGGGCTCCTGGCGCGCCTTGGCAGGCCCAGACGCTATCGCCGCCGCGTAGGAACGCGGCCAGACGCAGTCGGGCGTGGGGTGGGCCCCACCGCAGCGCTTACATACGGGCCTGCAATCCGCACCCGCGTGCCCGTAAGCGCCGCACCGGCCGCAGCGCACCTGCTTGCAGGCAGCACCGAAGTGCCCCTCTCCTCCGCAACGGGAACAGACCGCCTCATGCCGCGGTACTCGATCATCGCTCGAGTCCCGGCCACCGTCAGGAAGTTGGATGGAGGCTTGGTCATCTCCAACCTGACGAGGCGGGTCCCGTTCCCGATGGTGTTCTTGCTCAGGAAGGTCGTCTCAGTGACCAGCCGGACCTTCCCGTACGGCGCGAATGCTGTGACCAGCTCGGCGTCGCTCACGCACCGTGGTAGACGGTAAACCGTCACGTGGACCACCGGAACTCCCATCTGTTCTAGCGGTACTTCTTTGCCAGCGATCAGCAGGCAGCCTCTCGCCAGCATCTTGTTAACGTGCGCCATGGAGGCCACGGCGGCCAGGAAACGCAAACCTCCGAGGTACTGAAGGTAGGTCAGCCCCCCGACACCGACCACCTCCTCGAGGATGTCGATGGGGCGGTCGACCGGAAAAGGTTCCGGCACTGTGAACAGAATGCATTGCGTCTTGGTATGGCGCACAGCTGGGCAGGGTCGCTCCATGGCCCCGCCCAGGTCACCACGGCAGGAGCGCGGCGCCGGGCAGCAGAACGGCAGACAGGACCTCCGGGACGCAGGATCCGGGGGCCTGCCTGATCAGCAACGCTGGAAAAACCGCTGGCTGGACGGGCAGCGTCACAGCCTCAAATAAGTCCAATTGGGACCCATATCAGATATTCTGCGGGGCCCTTTATGACCCACCCGTATGTCGTCGCCTTGGTAGGGTAGTGCAAGAACACGGAAACGTGCACGTTATCTTCGCCGGTTACTTTCCATCCGGCTAGGCTAACCCCTCGTAGCCCGCGAGTGGGTGTGTACGTGCTGCTTGTTTTGTCTATGTTTTACTGCTTTCCAACTCAGTCACCCCTCACAGGCCCGAAGCCTTAATCTTCTTTGGTATATTGGTAAATTTTCTCCCCTGCATGGTGCCGCCTTGCAGGACCGAAGTAGTTGGTGTACGTGACTCTTCTGTTGGCTGTATTTTAATTTTATAACTTAAACATCGCGGCTATGCAGTACCGAAGGTGCGGGGCCTACGTGACTTCTTCTCTGTGTATTGAATACTTAGTGCGCTTTTTGCTTTTTTTGGGCTCAATGTAAGTTTTGGACTCAACTCAGTGCCTGAAGCAATGCCCGCGAGTGTCTTTCCCGTTAACGACCGATGGCTTTAAAAGAAGCCGACTCAGTCCCCCCGCTTCAGCGCGCTCCTCCCACCGAGCCCTCCCGTATCAAAGCACGAATGAGGAGTCCACATAAACAGGGAGCGAGTTATGCGCCTTTCCTTTGCTCAAAGCTATCGCCGTCTAGAACATTGTCGACACCAACATGAAGGCGTTTCGCTCTCTGAGCCATGAGGACGTGCATCACATGGGCTCCGTCAGCGGTTGCTCGTGGTGGCGGAGTATCGACCTGAAGTGACCTGCTTTTCATCGGACACAGTCTGTGAAGGTGTTGTGCACCTCTAGGCACCATTTTTCTGCCCTTTTCGCCCATTGGAACCGATTTTGGAAGATTTTCCTGTCGCGCCAGGCATGGAACATCGTCGCCGGTTAGGCCTAACGCCGCCGGCTGCTCATCGCCCTGTTCGTCTCCGGGTCTACATCGTCACAGATGGAGTACCGCGTTGATAGCGAAATGATTTCCCCAGAAGAATTCGAAAATGATCCACGGTGGTCCCGCCCCGTCCGGGCCCACAACAAGCTCTACCCCACCACGAAGCCGACATCGTCCAATGACGCGTCAGCAGCGTCCAGTTCCCGGGCAGGTCCAGGCAAGCCTCTCAACCGCCGCACTGCAAGTCTACTCCGCCGAAAAACAAGAAACACGCTCCACTTCCTCGTCTACCAGCTTCAGACCTCAAGATTGTGTTCCGCCCGGGCGGTGGTCTCGACCTGCGGCCCGTGAACGGCGGAGCTCTTCTCCAGCTTCTCTGCAGTGGCGAAGAGATCGACTACGCGCTACCGCGGAGTCAGGAAAAGCTCCGAATCAACCCTTACAATAACTCGTTCACCGTGAGTACGCCTTCGGAAGCCTGGAAGAAACGTAAAGTCCAACTACAAACACTCAGGCTCCAAGAACAACAGTATCAGATGAAGAAATACGTCGCGGCCCCCGACAACGCCGTCAAAGGGATGCTCTACAACGCAGCATATAACCAGACTCAAGCAGATATTTTCTCCGACCTCGTGGCGCTGAGCCCAAGCCGCCACTTCACGATCGCTGACGCCCGCCAACTAGGCCGCACCAAGTCCATCTTGGTCACCTTTATTGTCACCACGGAAGTTCCAAGACAGCTCGTCTTCTACGGCACCCTCTGCACGTGTCATCCCTTCGAGGCGAAAATTGAAGCATGCTTCAACTGCCGCAAGCCGGGCCATCATGCTGATGTGTGTCCGAATGAGCGCACCGACATTTGTCCTCGCTGCGGTGCGTCTCATTCCATCAAAGAAACGCCGGATTGCAGTCCCAAGTGTATCCTGTGTAATGGAACGCACTTCACAGGGACGCACAAGTGCAAAGTACGCTTCGAATGCTCCGGCAACACCACGCCGGTCTATACTCTTCGGACAACGCCCCCGGTGAGCCCACCACCGTCTTCGCCACCCAAGAGTCCCAGGGCGTCGCGAAGCCGCCAACGCTCCACCTCCCGCCCAATAACTGGTCGCAGTCGCAGCCGTTCCGTGTCCTTCCCACCACTTCCAGGCTAAAGGGTCCAGGACTCTTCGAAACAGGTGAGCTGGGGGCCGCAGTCTTCCTCGCTCGAGAAGGAAAACGCGGAGCTAAAAGCACAATTGTCCTCCCAGAGTCGCGAAATTGCTGCTCTAAAAGAGCAACTGCAAATCTTTTAAGGCTGAACACTTCCCACCGACATTTCCCCCAATGGTGCAAACCCCGACACATCCAAACGTGCCCCGTTCCTCCTCCGTCTCTGCCCTCACCGCCTCCAACTCGCGCGCCACGTCACTGGCACGTGGACTCCCCGCTAAACGCAAGTCCGCCGATGACGCCAATTCTCCCTCCCAACTAGTCACTGGCAACCTTGTACACCAGGTAACGTATTCCATGCAAGATTTTGAGAAACGCATGATGGCGACGCTAAACACGTTCCGCTCCCAAACTGAAACGTGGATGAACAACATTTCTGACCGCGTGGCGGCGCTCGAAACCCGCCAGAGCAATCTGGAGGCCAATGTCGCGCAATTCCAAACAAAGATTCACGAGCCTCTCCCCAGAGGTCATACGCCACCCCCTGAACCTTCAGCTCTCCGTCATTGCCCAACATGGCTGCGACACCCCAACGCATTAAGGTGTGGCAGTGGAACTGCAGGGGTTTTCGCTCAAAGCGAGATAACCTGCAGCTTTACTTACAAACCCTCTCTAGCCGCGACGCCGCCCGGTCATTGCACTTCAGGAAACTCTGACGTCAGTCAAGCTCCTAAACTACACCGCATACGAACCTTCTACCCAGCCACAGACCAGGGTCGCCACGCTCGTACATCGCAATATCACTGCGATAGAGCACCCATTAGAGGTAGACGACATAGACGGTCTCCTGCTGGAGCTTCTCTCATCCACGCGCAAGTCACTTAGCCTCTTCATCCTCAATCTCTATAGCCCACCAAAAGGTCCTCCTGCCCCTCTTCTTGCGGCTTTCCGCAAGACGCTCTCGATCAGTTCGAACAACTCCATGTTGGTAGTGGGCGACTTTAACGTCAATCACATAAGTTGGGGGTACCGCAAGAACTGTCGCAAAGGCACCTCCCTGTGGTCATTCATTCAGGACGAAGGCCTCTCCCTTTTGAATGTCACCACGATCCCCACCCGTATTGGTTCCAGTGTTCAGCACAACACCAGCCCAGACCTAACAATTAGCAAACACATTCGCGACAGCTGATGGATCAACACGACACACTCCTTTGGCAGCGACCATTAAATCATTTCCACAGAGGTCAATATCTCTTCCATTACCTCGCCAAAACGACGAGGGACACATGTTTTGGATTGGGACAAATTCCGCCAACTTCGGCGCCTAACCCCGAACACCATCACGGACCTCTCTGAATGGACCGCCAGTCTCAACCGCGATGTCGCCCGCGCTATCTCCACCATTTCCGAAACTGAGGACATGTCGGCCGCTGACAGCCGGCTCCTCCATATGTGGGAAGGACATGCCAGCCTGCAAAGGCGCTGGCTCAATCAAAAGCACAATCGGCCCCTCAAACGCCGTATCATCTCGTACGCGAGATTGAAACACATGCATGCGACCTGGCCCATCAACAATGGGGACAGGTCTGCGATCGCATGAGTGGCAATTTAGGCCTCAATGACACCAGGTCCTTCCTCAGATATCTTCTGGACCCGGGTCAACCGAAGGCCACCCAACGCAAGCATGTCAGACGCATCTTGCACCAGCTCCCCCTCTCAGACGATGCACTCCTCCAAGCCCTCAAAGATCAATATCTCACCACCACCCCTCCCACCCCCCTCCCCCCGTACACGGGAGACCCCAACCCGGAACACGATGTGGACATCTCTCCGGCGGAGGTTCGGGCCGCCATGCACAAACTTCGGACCACGACCGCCCGCGGCGCTGACGGAGTCACCAACAAGGCGCTCCGCAATCTCGACGGCCAGTCCGTGGAGGCTGTTGAAGACTTGTTCAATCACTGCTGGCGAACGAGAACCCTCCCTTCGCATTGGACTCATGCCCGCATAACTTTCATCCCCAAGCCAAGAAAGCCTCTTGAGATAAGAAATCTGCATCCCATTTCCCTTACGTCTTGCATCGGCAAGCTCTTTGAGCACGGCGTCCTTGGTCGCCTCCAGGAACACATGGACGACAACCTCCTCTTCCTCCCAACGATGGTTGGTTTCCATACCCACCTCTCCACCCAAGATATCATGCTTCAGCTCTCAGAAGACGTCCTCCACCCCCGAAACAAGAGGTGCATGCGCGCGGTCCTGGCCCTGGATCTAAAGCAGGCATTCAACAATGTACATCATTCGGCCTTCTTGGACTCCTTGTCGTCCCTGCACGTCGGCACTCGTACCCATCGGTACATCTTAGCCTTCCTCCGCCATCGCACAGCTGAAATCACTTTTGGCTCACTCTCCTCCCCTGTTTTCACCCTCGGTAGCCGAGGTACCCCTCAGGGATCGGCACTCTCCCCGCTTCTATTTAATATAACTCTTATCCCCATGGCAAAGGTTCTTTCAGCCATTCCCGCCCTCTCGCACTCTTTATATGCCGACGACATCACCCTGTGGACCTCCACGGGTAATGTCGGCACCATTGAAGAGACTACAAGCGGGGGAAGACATGGTGACCTCCTATGCCCATCAGGTCAGCCTTGCATGCTCTCCTACAAAATTGGAACTTCTGGTCCTTCGCCCCCCCCCCCCGGGGGAAGACTGGACAAAACTCCCCCACCTGGCATCGATGTCACCATTGATGCCACCCGCATACCAGATGTAGACAAAGTTCGCATCGAGGGGATGGTTCTTCAGAACAATAGCAAGAACACTGCCACAATCACCAAGCTCACTGCTACCTTTCAACAAACCGTTCGCCTCATCAGACGTATCGCTAACAAACACCGAGGCATGCGGGAACATCACCTACGCCGCCTGATCCAGGGCCGGGTAGTATACTCCCAGACCTATCTCTTCCTCTCCCGAGTAGAGAAGAACAAAGTCAACTGCCTCATCCGTCCGGCGTACAAGACGACCCTCAACCTCCCCCAGCACACGTCGAATGAACGCCTTCTTAAGATGGGCGTACACAACACCCTCGCCGGGCTCACCAAGGCCCATCGATCTGCCCAACTTGATCGGCTCTCCTCCACCCTATCCGGCCGTCACATTGTTGACGCTATTGGCCTACACCCCCCTGGCTATTATACCCACACCTTCTCCCTCCCATACCGCACACGAGACCTCATCAAAAATTCACCCCCTCCCCAAGAACATGCATCCCGAGCATCACGCGGCTCGTCGTGCTGCTCGGGCTGCAGCCCTACACAAACACTATGGCGCACAGCCGGAGAGCGTCTACGTCGACGTAGCCTCTTACACCTCCTCTTCCGCCTTTGCCCTGGCGGTAGTGTCCAATTCGTACACCCCTATTACGGCAGGCACTGTCATTGCCCTCACTCCTGCAGATACAGAGGAGGCATCCGTAGCTTTAGCCATCGCTACTACACCGGCGACCCACATTTTCAGCGACTCAAAGACCGCGGTCCGTAGCTTTGAGAAAGGCCGGTTCTCCGAACCCGCTTTCCGGCTCCTAAGCCGGTCTCCCGCCCCTACCCGACCTATTCAGCTTCTTTGGGTCCCGACCAACGTTGGCCACCAAGGTAACGAGGAGGCTCATTCTTTAGCTCGAGGTTTCGTCAGCCGAGCAGGAGCCGCCGACGCCTGGGGAGACGCTCGGTATCGAATGGTCGCGTATCACGAGATAACTCTACACTGCTGTGAGCAACGGCTAACGTATCCCCCTCCGCACAAGTCTCTCACTACATTGCAGCAGGTGACGTGGCGCCAGCTACAATTTTGCACCTTCCTCCCCCTTGCACATTTAGCCCTGGTTCACCCGGGACTGTTCACGCCGGTATGCACCCTCTGCGGCGCTCCGAAAGCGGATTCTGCACACAATCTTTATTTTTGCTCTGAGCTCCTTCCACCAGCCGATTGGCAACTCACAGACATCGAGCGATGGGAGGCTGCGGTGTCCACTTCTGACCTAGCTGCCCAACGGCAGCTAGTGGACTGGGCTTTGGAAGTCGATGAGAAGCATAACCTTCCGGCCACGACACGCATCCAAGAGCAATCCCATCACTAGGATCTAACAATTAAGGCTTGCTCTACTTTATAAAGTTTTTCACCACCACCACGCCAACACCGATGAACACAGTGAACGGCAATACCCTTCGCTTTGTATATCCTGGAATAGGCGAGCTAATTCACATAAATTTTTTTATTTCACAATCACGAACTAATCACGCGCTCAACCTAGACGCATTTCTTATTGAGTAAATAGTTTGTGTATATTACCTCTCCTATTCTCTCTACCTGTCCCCTCACCTCTTTTATTTAATTTTTCCATTCTCCCTGCTATCCTTTATGTCCGGTGCCCCAGCTCAGGTGCTTCAGTATCGATGGCAGATGCCAGGGCTTGCAAAATCTTGTCCCTCCTTTTTATTATTATTTTATTGAAAACCCCTTACTCTTTCACTGTCATCGGGTTCGAACCCGACCGCGGCATTGTGTTTCAATGGAGGTGAAAAGGCGCTCGTGCGGCGTGTTCAATCAGTGCACTTCAAAATCGCCACATAGTCAGAATTACTCCGCAGCCCTCCACTGTCTCCTTTGACTCCTTCCATTATTCCTTCCCTAACGTCGTGGTTCGGGTGTCCACTGATGTGGCAGACGGGTACTGCGCTATTTGCTTTCCTCAATAGCCAGTTTGTATTCGCACTGAAATTTGACCTACTGCGGGTTTCCCTTCCAAACTGTGTGCTTGAAGATTGAAATATTTGGCTACATTAGTTTTAATGGCCACTTGTGCGAGTCAATTGAAAATGCAAAATGCCTTTACTTTTTGTGCAGCACGCACTCAAGTGGTAACAAATTAACTACAATCCCTCAAAATCCCAGCGCACCTTCGAGCGTTTCTTGAACTGTCATAGACAACAGTAGGAATAGGTTGATGGTTCCATTCGCAGTACCTTTGAGGTTTCTATGTTGCTGTCTGCGCTTTTAACATGGATTTGTGTGTACAGGCACGTATCTACATACATAATTGTGAGCGGCGCATTTCACTACATATCAAATGCGCTTTCTGCATTGGTGGCTGCTACCGTTTGGACATGGCGATGCTACTCCACGTTTTAAGAACTGGAAGCCTTCGAAACCTTCTCATCGGGTTCCCTCATATGTCCCAAAAACAAAATTCTGCCGAGAGTGAACCCGCCGCGGTGGCACCGTTAATATTTGTTCATTGCGAAGCGGGTAGTTTATGTCATTGCTGGCGTTCGGTACGCTCATTAGTGGCACAAGTTATCTTCTGTATACAGCCATATGTGCTGAGCTGTAACAGAATGGAGGCGTACCGCGGGTAGGAGGGGCCACTACGACAGAGAAGCTGCGCAAGCAAGTTCAGTCTACCTGTTTGTTAAATTGTAGTTTCGATGAAAACCCTGTTTTCGCTCAATGTTCCATACTTTACAAAAGCAAATGTTCTGCATATATTGATGCAAAAGCTTTCTACATGCTCACAGGTATTTAACCTTACCAGAAAATTCTCGTGTGTACTTCCCAGTCAATGCTTGTCTTCATTTCAAAGCACAACCAGTAAAAATGTATTTAGTCTAAGAGAGTAATTGCTCAGGGGCATCGACCCAAGCGCGGCTAGAGGGCTACAAAGAAAAGCTTGCACAGAAACTTCGTAATAATAATTAATAATTTGTTTTGAGAGAAAGTAAATGATGGGGTATCTGTTTCATGTATCGTTGGAAACCTGAATTGCGCCATAAGGAAAGGGATAAAGGAGGGAGTGAAAGAAGAAAGGAACAGTGGTGCCATAGTTGAGCTGCCCTGCCTCATGCTAGCCATACCGGTCAGCTGAGCTGGTAGAGTGACTGCGCCAGTGAGCAGGTGGCTCAGCGTTCGAAGGCCAGACGAGAAAGAATTGTTCTTTAGAAACATCGCAGCCAAAGAAAAATTCTTTCTGCTCAGGGCTTCGAACGCTGAGCCACCGGATCACCGGCGCAGTCAGTCTACCAGCTCATCTAAACACTACGGCTAGCATGAGGTAGGGCCAGAGCGAAGTGGTTAATCACTCAATGTGGGAACAGTGGTAGTAAATTTTCTTTTTACGAGAATCCTCAAAGATGGAGCAGATTCGTATTATTTGCAATGAATATCTACTTCAGTTTACAAATCAATTCTACTTTGGAGGATTTTTCTGAAAATCCTGAGAATACATCGAATGACTAGGTTTATGAAATGATGTTCTGATCATTGATCAGCGCAATTGCAGAGAACAAGCTATTGCATCACGACGTGAGGTTAGTAGCGCATTGATGCTCGTGCACAATACCATAGCTCCGGTTGCCGCTGACTGAAGAGACACAACTGTGTTCAGTTTTTCAGCGATAAATATTTTTAAAGCGAAAGCTTTGGTGCCCACAAACTTGCGATTTCGCCGTGGTGGTACTTCATTGAGACACGTGACGTCCGACCGCGCTGATCGCCGCCGCAGGCATTTGGTAGGGCGTGACACCGCGTTCGTCGTCGTTGCGCTCGACTCCGCTGGCTTCGACAGCAGCGTCGCATGCGCGATAAGATGTCACAGGATTGAAAAAGAGAGCTGGCGTGCGCTGCAACCACAGTTGAGGCGACAGTATGTCCAGCGAAAATTCTGATAAGCTGGGGGAGGCCTGAAATCGACAACGGAACGAGATGAAGAGGAACTAAATCGGCCATTAAACATTTGAACAGCGCGCCGAACGACTGGTTAAACGTCGCCGTGAATATGCCGCCGCGGGACAGGCACGTTTAATGTCCGGTGTCTCGACCGCTAGCAGCAGCGACAGCAGCCGGAGGAGAGACCTGAGTTCTGTTTCGCTGAAGCCGGCCCGTGATGAACGATGGAATGCGACCAAGAGGCGTCAGCGACGGGCTCAAGAAACAGAAGAACAACATGCCGTTAGCCTAGAGAATAGGCTTCAATCCTTGGATAGCCTCGGTGCTGAAATCAAACATGGACCTACAGATCAAACTGGACGTTTATGTCTGTGCTTCATACGTTGTGCAATAAGTGAACACGGCCAACCAGGCAGTTTCACACTTGCTTGCGTTACATAGATCCTGGCATAGCCGAGCTAAGCAACTGCCGTTTTTTGTCTAATGCTTCTACGCCGAAACCTTTTATCTCAGAACCTATAGCTGCCTTTTCAGGCACAGCAGCAGAGAAGACATAACCTTGTGCCTAGAGGAAATAAAAAACTGGCAGTGCTTTAGTTCTGGTTAAAGCTGGAGAGGCGCGATAGATACAGCTTTCCGAGTGGAACGCACTCAGTCGAATTGCAAAGTCAGTCTTTAACCGCTCTGTTTCGCGGACGTTCATTCTTCTGGCGCGTTCACACTTGGACATTCGGTGGCGTGATCGAGCGGAATCCGCTTCCGCGGCAGAGATTCCGCTGAAATATCCAGCGGAAAGGCCGATCGGTCTAGGACCGAATTCTGCCGCCGGAAAAAAATCCGCCAAATCTCGTCAGCCAATAGGAAGGCGAGTACCCGCGGCGACAAACATGGCGGCGCCCTTCGATGCTGGGCGCATCGCTTCGGACTGGATTCGTCGCTGTTACTGCATTTTTCAGCACGTTCACAGGCCATAAAAGAGCCAGCGTTCTTTCGCTTTGTCTTATCTCGCCCATAAGAAAACGTTTGAGCGATAAGTATGCTTTAATTTTCATTTCGGGTGACGATTCTTCCCCTTTAGTCTTAAGAGGGGCGTCGAGTTGTTGACAAGAATGGTTCCTGTCCTAACCACCAGATGGTGCCACTGGGCGTTTAAAAAGTGAGAATGTTAGAAATGTCGTAACGTCCGACAAAATAGCTGCATTTAGCGTACGCAAGCGTGCATAAGGTTTTGGTACGTAGACAGCATAGATTAACCTCTTGCCACATCAGTGTACGCCATGAGCA